>CM014086.1:33481210-33969513 GCA_004119915.2 Collichthys lucidus | reverse complement strand
GTAATAAACGCCAACCTTAAACATGAAATCAACAGTAATAATACATTTTCTGGATACATAAAAGAACATCAAAGCAGGAAAACAACATACTAAAAACATTAAACTAAGCTAAACATTAAAAATTTAAAAATAAAACATTTAAATTCTATGTACTTCTACATACTATCACTGCCCTATATACTGCCAATGATCAAGACCCAGGCAAACGAAATATGTGCTGTCATAACTGTAAATAAGACAGTGATGCCTCCCCACAGGTATGTGAAACTCATTACTACTTCTGCTGAGACTCTGGCTGCGTTCAGGTACTGTGGGAATTTTTAACAACATCTGTGAAGCCAATGCAGAAGTGCCAAAAACTGCAGTCCCTCAAACGTCCACTTGAGGCTGGCTCCAGAACGAATCGATGTCCATAAGTCCCCATGTTCAAATGTCCAACTTTACAGCAGAAAAAAACATATTTACCACTGGCAGTATAAAGGATGGAGGCTGTGTGTGTGTGCCGTCACCCGTATGTTTCTGAAGAGCTTCCACCTCCCGGCTAATTTAAAAATCAGCAGAGTTGTGAATCTGGGAATTTTTAATACTTCGCATTGGCTTTATTTCCCGTCCATGGATGTTGCCGCTTGGTCTAGCTCAGGGATGTCCAAATCACGGCCCGTGGTCAGAATTCATGCGGCCCGAAGCTTCATTTTTATAATATATTATTTATGTCCTGCAAGAATTCTCAGATACTCTATGGCTGGAAGATTTGCCTTTTTTGGGCTGTGACACAAAAATATAATTTTATGAATAATTTTGTTAAAGACAAGAGACAGAGTGAAACGTTTCAAACTTAAATGTTAGCAGACTTTGCATTACTCATAATACGTCATGTTAGAAATGAACATGAGGTTTATATTTGTATCAACTTCATTTAATTTAACGTGTTCATACAATTTATTCTTTGTTATTTGACTCCAGAGGTGAAAGAAAGAAGAACTGGTTTTTGGATTTGTGCATGCCTAATTGTTTTAGATTTGGTTACATTGTCTTTTAAAAAAAAATAAAATGAAAATTTCTTACAAAACATTTGTATTTTTTATTTTTAAAAACTTAGTATTGGCCCCCGGGCATCTTCACATTGTCAAATCTGGCCCTCTTTAAAAAGAGTTTGGACATCTCTCGTGTAGCTGGTTCCTTGTTTCCATTAAGCTACGCTAACCAGTTATCGCTTCATATTTTCTTAACAATCTCGTTGTTAAAATATGTGAAGCCGTAAAAAAATTAAAAACGAGTTTTCCCACAGGACCTGAACGCCTCACAAGTCGTCGAAAGCCAATGCGGGGGGCGGGGCCCTGTGACGTCAGGGGGTGGAAGAAAACAGCGGAGCAGGAATCAAAACAAGAGACGGACCCGCCTTCGTTTCTTTAAAGGTTACAGCAGCTTATTCTTTAAAACTGCTGCACACACACACACACACAATACCCGCCGACCACGAGGAGAACCAAAAACAAACCAAGCAGCAACACAAAGAGAACAAACACTTGCAACAACACAAAACACTGGCGACCGACCATGGAGTCCACAGAAATGTCAGATGACAGCAGCCGCTGATAGAGGTCGAAAAATAACACTCCTGACATCTGAATCCTGTAAAATGCCCAACCAGAAGAACAACAAGGGAAAGAAAAGCAAACGCACCAACAGCAGCGGAGATGAGCAGGAAAATGGAGCCTGCGCGGCCGCAACAGGAGGCGCGGCCGCGGCGGCGGCTGCACCCAGGAGCGAGCGCTCGAGTGGTAAGAGAGGAAACGGACACAGATGTACAAGTTCAGTGATGCTGTCTTCCTGCCAGGGGGAAACTCTTGTCTCGTCTTTGTGACATTAATGTGCATGCACTGCAGAAACGGCACCGTGCTCCTTTCGCTCGTTCTGCACAGCAGTGCCAAACTCCGGTTTGCAAATGCATCCATTTAAAGCTGACACGATTATATCTGCATGCACACCAGGCTATGATGGTCGATCACGACTCGAGGCCTTGTGTCAAATGAGTGTGTCGGTGTATGTGTGAACCAGCAGGTAGTTTGCGCTCAGCTGCATTGGATCTCCTGTCTTTACGCACATTTAAAAAAAAGGCCATTGTGGTTTGTTTTGGTACAAGACCAGAGCGTGAAAAAGTTTAAATATCACAAAGACAGGTGTTGCTTTGTTTGTTTTATGCAAGCCGAGTTTGAGAGTGGTTGCTGTGGTTTCACAAACAGCCTTTAATGTTGATTTGACGCGTTTTATTCGTGCGTAATGCGCGATGAATCTTTAAATGGTCAGATTTATGAATGGAGTTTGGCGCAACGAGCTTCACCTGGGCAAAACAAGGCATTACCCCTATGAATGTAACATTCCTCATGCGCAAACATATCCTCAGGAAGTCTTAATGACACAATGCAACATGTTTTTGAACGTTATTACATCTGCGTTACTGATCCGTGGCTTGTTCCATGTTGGGGTGTCAGTGAGGCTAACGTGCAAGGCCTCAGCTGTCTTTTCCTTTTCGCGCACCTTGTGCACACAGTTTTTTTTTTTTTTGGTTGTGGCCTTCCTCAGGGGTAGTACTGATACCTCGCCGCTTGTCTGCGCACTCAAGTTCAACTTCGTCTCACACAGACTTTACAACCAGGGGCTTCCTGCACCTCTGCAATGTGGTTTTAAAACAGACAGGAGGTCAGATCACATGCACTTGCACTATCAGTGCAATATATTCTGAGAAACAGTGTTAGATAGCAAAATAATAACTTTATTTCATTTATAATGTACACCTGTTATTCCTACACTGCTTTAAAAGAGTAAAGATGCACTAATGTTGCATTTATTTAATAAAACTATCACTTAAACCTGATTTATTTTTTTAAATTTAAGTTAGTGGTCCATAGGGACTTGATTTGGGAACCGGAGGGTGGTCGGTTCAAGTCCAGCATGGATCACAGCGATGGCACCGAACCCCCAACTGCTCCCAGGCTGTGCTGCTGCTTGTTACGGGCCTATATGTGTAGAAATTCTAGTTAATAATGCTAATCTTCTTCTTGTATATTGATCATTAAGTCGATCATCAGAAAACTGATCAGCTGATCTGGTGGTACCTGACCTCCTTGTTGTGGTACTTGGAAGAATTCCCTATATAAATAAATATAAAAACGTATAGTGCTATCAAAATATGATGCTGTAGTGAATATGTTGTTTCAATATCAGCCTGGTATGTTTTTGCTTTTATGCAGGTAGCGTGTAGCTCGTGTACATCCATGATTAGTTATGAGCTAAAATGTGTCTTCTCTGTTGACTCTTGTTGGGTGGATTGGGATGATTGAAGGCTGGAGAAACAAGACGTGTTGGCAATTTAACAATTTGTTCAGAGCCTCAGTAGCGTTTGGAAGAACCATGCACAGCCACAACAGCCTGGCGCTTCCTCCTCATGCTGGTCACACACACACACTGCTGTGGGACGGCGTCCCATTCTTTAACCAGCATTTGCAAGTCAGCCGTGCGTGGTTGTGTTGGTCACTTTAGCACGCCCAAGCTGATCCCACAAGTGTTCAGTGGGGTTGAGGTCAGGTCACTCACCCCCCTGCGAGTTTGGTTGCAGACTGTGGAGATATGGGGCTGCCCCTGGTTGCAGAATTTGAGAGATTGAGATCGCCTCCAATGTTGACAAGCGTTGTTTTTCCAGTGAGGGAGGTGCCGCCCCAACGCCATCAAAGCACCAGCAAAGAAAAGCTGTGATCTGGCAAATTTTTCATGGGCACAACTCACATACCACAAATGCACGTTCCTTACAAATGCGGCACCATTTTAAAAAAAAGGGAAATATTCAGACTTTCCCATGGTATAAGATTTATTGCCAAGAAGCATTGTCGCAACAAAGAAATAATCTACCAAACACACATTTCTAAACTTTTTGTGCGTAGTTAAGAAGAATGTCATGAAGTCGAGAGTGGTAGAGCTCCTTCTTTGCAGTCTGTTGCTGAAGGAGCTCATAAAGGAGATATGAATAGATACGAATAAACCAGATATGCTACACTATTTGCAACATATATAAATTGAGCATTATCAGTCCTGGTACAGGAGCAGCGGTCATGGTTGGTCGTGCATATTTTGCAGTTATGCAGCTGAAGGCCTGATGCTAGAAGCCATTAGACCGTAACAAGGAGAACAGTCTGTAAGCAGGGTGGCTGTCGTCCTTTAAGATGCTGCGTGCCGTCTACAGACACCGTTAATGAAATATGTATCCCTTATGGCCGAGTGTCTGTCGCCTGTGATGTGCTGCGCTACTTCCACCTCCTCTCTGCAGTGATTTCCGTCAACAAGCTCTCGACGGTGCACCTGTAGAAGTTTTGTGGGGATGCCGAATGTCCTCAGTCTGCTGATGGCGAACTGAATTGTCTTGTCTTGAATCTGAACATGACACAACCTTTAAACTGACCAAAAATGAATCAGTAAATGTATATTTGTGAGTAAATGTATTTTTAAGTCATCTTAGAGAATATCTTTGTAGAGGTTTCTGTGTCTACATTCAAGCTGAACTAGAACGCAGCACTGACAGGTCTAAAAATGCATGGGAAAGTATATTTTTCTCCTCTGTGTGGTGACGTTAGAGAGAAAAAAAAGCACTTACAGTGTACCGGAAAAGGAGGAAACTTAACCCCTACACACACCCACGGTGTGTATTATCATGAGCTGCTTCTTGCAGAGGCCGTGTGCCCACATTTGCTTGATTCGCGCAGAGATTCGACAAAGCCTGAATGGAGCTGCTCACGGGCTAGTTGAGTTTCATAAATCGATGGCGAGGAGGCAGCAAGGACGCTGAAATCTCTTTTTTTAACATTTCCACCTTGTGTTGATTGCTAATGTATCTTAAAGTGGAGAGTCTGCTTTTAATGGCACCGTTTTCTGGTTAGACCAGTGCACATATGTTAGTGTTGAAGATATTAATCCACTATGTCAGTGACAGATAAATAACAGATGGCAATCTTGATCGTTTTTAGCGCTGCGGTCTCCAAATGTCTTGATTTGTTCCATCAGCAGCACAAAAACCAAAGATATTCACGATACTCATATGTGACAAAAAAAAGCTGCACAGCCTCACATATGAGAAGCTGGAACTGGAACATTTTGTGGTGGTATTGTGGCAATCAACTGATTGTTTCAGCTCTTGTGACTTGATTACTGAAACCCTTTCAGATTATCCAAAATCTGGTGGCTCGCCTGGTCTTCAATCAACCCAAAAGGTCACGTTACCCCATTACACTGGTTACCCGTAGCAGCCCGCATTGAATTCAAATCACTAATGCTGACTACAAAGTAGTCCTCCTCTGCACCCACCTCCATTGAACGACGTCTGGCTCTGCCACCCGTGCGCTCAGGACAATCCAAACTTTTCTCATCTGTTGGTGGAACGTCCTACCGGTTCCTCACAGATCATGGGCGTCCATCTCAACCTTCACAAACTTCCTGAAGACCTCCTTTCCAACACTACCAACAACTGGACATGCTAAATCTATCCCCCTTCTTTGCTAGTAGTACTTATTGCTGCACTAACGCGTCCTTGTCGTTGACGATCATTTCGGTTGTAAATCATTGATCAATCAAATCATGATAGCACAAAATCTGCCAATTATTTCCCAGTTCCACCTTCTTAGATATTTGAGTTTTTGTTTGCTTTTCTGCATCTCATATCAGTGCAAATTCAATATCGTTGAAGTCAAACATTTGATGGTTCCAGCTTCTTAAATGTGAGAATTTGCTGCATTTCTTTGTCTTGATTTTATAATAAATTCATTATTTTTGGGTCTTGGACTCTAGGAGATCGTGAGAAATTATTTTATGATGTTTAATAGACCAAACAATCAATCAAGATTAGTCACAGCCCTCAGTTGAATCTTTTGGGACCTTTGGGTTCTGGACTGTTCCTGCTAGAAACTGCAAAATCTGATGCTACTTATAGATAAATTAATGACAGAAGATCATTACTTACTGACTTTAATCACCCTCTTTTCTCCTCCACTCCTGTCTTTACCCAGAGGGCCAGTGTGCGACCCCTCTCGGCTGCAGCTTGGGCCGTCCCATCGACCTGGAGAAGGACGACTACCAGCGGGTTCTCTGCAACAACGAGCTCTGCCCTTACGGCAACTGGATGCATCTGCAGTGTTTCTACGAGTGGGAGAGCTCCATCCTCGTCCAGTTCAACTGCATCGGTCGAGCGCGATCCTGGAACGAGAAGCAGTGCCGGCAGAACATGTGGACCAAGAAGGGCTACGATCTGGCCTTCAGGTTCTGCTCCTGCCGCTGCGGTCAGGGCCATCTAAAGAAAGACACCGACTGGTATCAGGTGAAGCGTATGCAGGATGAGCGCAAGAAGAAGCCGTCTGAGAGGAGCACGGGCAGGAATGGGGCCAGCGGAGGTGCTGCAGGGCCCGTGGACGGGCTTTTTGAGGAGGCCAAGAAAAGCAAGCTACCAGGAGGAGCTGTAGGAGGAGCTAAACTGCCCCACAGAGCCTCTAGTCAGGAGTTACCTCGGAGACAATCAGTGGACCGGCAGAACTCTTCAGAGAGAGGAGCAGCAGCAGCAGCAGGAGGACCCTTTTGTCTGGGACCTCCTCAGAAGTCTCCATGTGACTCACCGGGGCAGTCTCCCCCAGCCGGTTTCCCTTTCTCCCCCACTGCTGTCCTCGGATCAGGAGGCGGAGGAGCAGGTTTACGAGGTTCCCGTCCCCTGGGAGAGTTCCTCAAATCAGCCGTCCACATGGACCCGCAGAGGAAACACCTCCTGGTCGGGGGAGCTCTCGGTCGGGGAGGCGGCTGCTCGATGGGAGCCTCCGGCGGTGGAGCTCACCTCGACCCAGGGTCTGTTCTACCCCTGCCGCTGTCCTTCGCCCTCCCGCTCCACCACCGGCTCGCCTCTAGCAGCGTGGGTGACGGCACCCACTCTCATCCGGTGCAGTTCCTGAGGAGGCTGGACCTCTCAGAGCTCCTCACCCACGTCCCTCGACACAAACTGAACACCTACCACGTCCGCATGGAGGACGATGCCCAGGCAGGCCAGGGAGAAGAGCTGCGCAGGTAGACTGTAAAACATTTTTATCTGGTACAACTCAAAAACACATTTATGTTGCTTTTGCTTTAAAATATGAGTTAAATGAACTTTAAATTAAATAATTAGTAAGTCTTTAATATGTAAACAAGCTTTGAATGTGAAAAAACAAGTTAGACAAACTATAAAATATTAAGTTTAATCTGACAAACTCAGTTTGAAAGTCCGTTTTGAGCATCAGAACTTAAAACAAAGGAGCTGTGACGGTTTCTCGTACACAAGAGTCAGTATAAAACATGCCAGGCTGAATTCTGCACTAACCATTCATCATGTTGTTTTCATTATCACAAAGAGGAACAACCATAACTTTAAGTTAAAGACACACAGCCGGCTTCCATCATGTCTGCTGTTTTTCCTCGGACTACAAAACAGCGGAGGTCTCTGGAGTGTTTTATCAATGCATGCTGGAAAGTCTGTTAATATCATCATGACGGTCGAACTTCTGTTAAAACATCATGATGATATTAGTGGTCTGACAATAAAATTCAAGTTGAACATATTTGTATTAAGTAAAATATATGTTTGGTTGAAACATTGTTTCTAATAAGTTGCCTTTGTTAACTGGTTTTACTGCAACTTATCCAGTATTATTACACATTTGATGAATACACACCTGTAATCAGATAATCTCAATTTAAATATTAGTGATTTAATATATTAAAGATAGTTTACGTTTGTGGCAAAGCAAACATTTTATTCTTGTTTTCCACAAATATATATTTTTTTAAAAGACACACCAAAGTTCCTCAAAGTTTTTCTGAATATCAGTCCTTGTTCAGCTACTTAATTACTTCATAAAAAAGGCAAATTTATTTGTACAGCAGCTTCCAGCAGCAAAGAAATTCAAAGTGCCGTGTGTAATATATAAAAGGCATGGAGATGTGATCTAAAAGAAACTTTCAAACACATACAAACTGGATTTTAGAGGAAATATAAAACATCCATCTGTCTATTTCTTTCCGCTTATCCGGGGTCGGGACGTGGTGGCAGCAGGTTGAACAGGGTGTTCATGATGTCCTTCTCCCCAGCAACTCATTCCTCCTTTGGGGATCCTGAGGTGTTCCCAGACTAGATAGAGGCTATGTAGTCCCTCCAGCAGGTTCTGGGTCTGCCCCGGGCGTTCAGGAGGCATCCTAATCCAGATAACCACCTCCTGAGCTGGCTCCTCTCGATGCGAAGAAGCAGCGGCTCTACTTGGAGCTCCTCACCTTATCTCTGAGGCTGGAATACAAGATAAACACGAGCTGTGTGAATGAATACATTCAGCTGTTTTCTGTGATGCCTGGAGCATAAAAAACTAAAAGCTGCTTCTCCGTGTTTTGTTTTGACTCTGGGGACAGAAAACAGAGACCGTTTGAGTGGTCTGGTTCATAACGGAGCAGCGGGTCATAAATCTGGTCTTAAAGTACTCAGTGCTTCATAAATCAACAGCAATATTTTAAACCATGGACTTTGAATCAGCTGCAGCTGTCTAATCAACTGTAAAGACACGAGAGCTTCTATAATCATTAAACAGAAAAAGATTTTTATTCTGCTTAACATCGCTGTAAACAATAGTGTGTTTGTCCTGCATTTGTTTAGTTATAGACTCTGAAATTATTTGGACTATACTTTTTATCTATGTGAAGTTCGTATCAGTGCCAGCAGCCGTAATACAACCATGATATACTGTTTACAGCAGCTTTGATTAATTGTCTTTACTGATTGTGTCATAAACAATGTGAAATATGAGAAACAGAGCTATGAATACTTCACAGTGACTCATTTTGGTCAACTTTATCAAATCAACAGTTAACATAATAATCCTAGTGACCAGCTGGTGAACATAGTGAAGCATTTAGCAGCTAAAGAGATACTAAGACAACTAAAGGTAACTAAACAAATTAATGTTTCTCTGTTTTCTCATATATCTGCTGGATGTGTAAATAGGCAACAGCCTCAGCTCCAGTTCTGGCACAACACTAGTTCGAATCCCCATCATTATTCACCCACACCCTGATCCTGTAACCTCCTCTCCTTCTTCTTCTTCTTCTTCTTCTTCTTCTTCTTCTTCTTCTTCTTCTTCTTCTTCTTCCCAGTAGTACAAAACAATCCTGTGGTACGAGCACTAACACTCCCCAGGTACTCTGACCTCACAGTCCCGGCTAACAAACTGAGCTAACGTTGGCTAACAGCAGCTACAGTTGGCAGCAGATTACTTCACTGTCCATCAGGAAACTCTGTAAATCACAGCAAGGAAAAACCAGAAAACCTTTTTTTTTCCATAAAATGTGATCCAGTTTCACCAAAATCAGTGAAATAGTTGTTGGTGTGTGACTTAGTGTGTGACTGTTCTGTTAATTTATGATGGAAAACTTGCACAATGTTGCTTTGAAGGTCATTTGAATGATTCCTTTTATAAAACTCCAAAGAGATTTTTCCCGCGCATACGTAGACTGTGAGGTGACATTCATTGGCATCAGTGTGCTGCGGTCCGTCATGTTAGAGGTACACAAGTTCCTAATCTCACCTTTAATATCACTAGTATCAGTCTGGAAAGTTGGCAGTCAACAGGAATCTGTCTAATAAAGAAGAAATCACGTCACACTCCAGAACCATTGTGGTGTTTCGAATATGCTGTCCATATTCTGAGTCTGTCCGTGTCCATGTCGTCTGTCCAGGTTTATCCTGTCGGCCCTCAGTGCGAGCCAGAGAAACGTGGTCAACTGTGCGCTGTGCCACAGAGCGCTGCCTGTGTTTGAACAGTTTCCTTTGGTGGACGGGACTCTGTTTCTCAGCCCTTCACGCCACGACGAGATCGAGTATGACGTCCCCTGCCACCTTCAAGGTCAGACCCGGTTTCAAGATCCTGGCACGAGACCTGAGATTATATACTACTATATATGTTGTCTTATGTTACATGGAGTTAAGACAGCTCAAAATAATCCAAACATGTTGGTCATTTTAAAGAGTTGGAGCTGGTTAACATAGCTTAGCATAAACACTGGAAGTGGGTGGAAAGAACTAGCCTGCATTATAAAAGTTGGGGTTGCATAACGTGTCGTTTACATGCAGAACTATTTCTTAACATCAGCATGTTCCAGGGTTCCCACACCTTTTTCATGAACAAATTCAAGCCCTTTTCAAGCACCTTCAAGCACCAGTTTTTCCATTTTTCCAGCACCTTTAAATGGGTAGCCTACTAGTTGTGTTTGCCATGATGGTCATGGGAAGCGCAGCGGTGCCACTGTATGGCATAATAATATGGGTCTAATTAGCATTATTTCATATGGTGGTAGATTGACTTTTTTGATTTTTAACTAATTGTGAAATTTCAAGCATTTTCAAGCACTTTACAAAAAATTCAAGCGTTTTCAAAACCTTGAAAACACTGAATTGAAATTCAAGCATTTTCAAGGAATTCAAGCACCCGTGGGAACCCTGATATTCGCAAGTTGTGTTCGGACACTGATGTTTAGCATTTAGCCTAAAAGAAAGCTACATATTAAGTGGTTACATGCACGCAATCATCAAAATATTTTTCACTAATTATATATTCTGTCTGTGTTAGCTTTTTATTTCTGTGTAGCCAAATTACGACTGGTTAATCCATCCGTAAGTCCATACTGTGTGTATATAGACATAAAGGGTTACGCTGGCTTCTGCACAGTCTTAGTACGAATGTGAATTAGCTCAGTGGCTGCACAAAGCTTCTTTGATGTGCTGGCCCACAAGCTTTGATATGTATAGTCCTTGATACGCATCAGTATGAAAGGATTATTGATTCAATTTTTAATGCGTCTGTGTCAGGCAGAATATAAATATTGCAAGAGAAATGCTGGAGTCATGCTGTGTAGTTAAAAAAAAAGTAAGGTTTGTCAGTGTGGATGTTGCTTTGTTTATTTAATGGTAGTTAAAAGGGCTATGTGTTAGATTCTGAAGCAATTTTACATTATTACATTATATTTTTATTGCCAAAGGGTGCAACATAAACTAAAAAGTCAGCTTTTCCATAAGTTCCTATAACAGCCTGTGGACGGATTTATACGTAAAGGACTTAGGACATATTTTCTGCAATATAGTGGTCCCTCGTTTATCGCGGGGGATACGTTCTAAAAATAACCCGCAATAAATGAAATCCGCAAAGTACGTTTTACAATTATTATACATGTTTTAAGGCCGTAAAACCTTTTACACGCATTTTGTACAGTACTCCCTTAGTTAATCAGGACGCAGAACACATGTGCGGTTCTTCCTTAGCCAATTTAGGACGCAGAACACAATACGCATTCATACTGTACAGTACGCTGTAAAAAAAAAAAAAACATGCAAAATTACACTGAAAAAATCCGCGAAACAACGAGTCAGCGGAAAGTGAACCGCGTTATAGCGAGGGACGACTGTAATCCAAAGGATGTGACGTTTGGCCAAGTCCAAAGTCAAAGCGAACATTACGGCAAAACTACTGAATGCTTCTCTCGCTGCTGCCCTACAATCCTTTTTCCAAACATTAGAAATGGAGTCTGCTAACAATTAAATGACGACACGTAGTCAAGCACAAAGTCCAAAGTCAATTGTGGTTTTAACTAAATAACGTTAGCTTGCTTGCTAATGCAGAAAAATGACTAGCTCGATAACGTAGCAAAATATTGTCTCGGGTGGATTACGTTAAATTATTGTCCAGATTTCTGGGGCTGATCTTGCTGAGGTAAATTTCTCGCGTTAGCTGGCAAAGCCTGGTAGCATTGGTTAGTAGCTTGGGTCTGGTTGCTTCGAAACACTTCTTGATGGTGTGATTTGCAGACAACAAGCCAATGGTCTAAATAAAATATAGGAACATTGCACGTACGTTATCCCTAATATGAATTTATCTCCCAGCATTCAGTGTTAATTTCAGCGTTCAGTCTCGTGTTTTTTAGTGGATGCCCAGGACGCAAGAAAATGCTAAGCGCAGTTAACGTAACCCCTCAAAGGTGTCATTATTAACTAGGCTTTACTGAGTGTTACAGAACATTTCACATCTTCTTTAAGGAGATTGAAGACTGATTTTTGGCGTGGGGAAAATGGAAAAGCATGTGGGTTCCCACAAAACACATCAGAACCATAATCATGACTCTCTTGTGACCAATTTTGGACTCCAGTGTTGCTAAGTGCATTCATGTTTACTGTGATTTGGTGGTGAGCATTGTAGTTCCTCTATAACTTCAGTTTGATGAGATTCACTCGCATAGTTTCTTTGTTTTTTTACAGCTGCACAGAACTGAGGAAGTTTAATTTTGATACTTGGTCAGGGAGCTCTTTTAGGAATTGAAACCACTTCAGTTATAGACATCATGATTTATTTGTGGAGAAGATTGCTTGATGTCCAGTACTTTGGTCAGTGATAATGAGTAAAGGAAGTAAATCAGGAGTTTGTTGTTTTATTGACTGATTACTAGAGCGTTCTGGTTTGACAACAAACTGACTTGTTCTTTTGTTAATTATATGTCTTTTATTCCTAACAGGCAGGTTAATGCACCTCTATGCCATCTGCGTGGACTGTTTAGAAGGCGTCCACAAGATCGTCTGCATCAAGTGCAAGTCACGCTGGGACGGGAGCTGGCACCAACTGGGCACCATGTACACCTACGATATACTGGCTGCTTCACCATGTTGCCAGGTAGAAACCCTGATTTACAAAAGATCATATATCTCAGCACGATGTGATTAACTTAAGCTGCAAACCAGACCACAGCCGTGCTGATATTCAGCACTCCCTCTCATGCAATATTGCTTTTATACAGCAGTTCAAGCAGCATTTATTTGGTTACCATAATAATTGACAACAATTTATGATTTGTTTGTTTGTTTAATCATTTATTGGGCTCCACCCTGAACAGTTTAGCTGTGAGCTGCAGCTGAGAGCTCAGATAAAGCAAGTGAATCGAGAGTGTTTTGTTCGGCTTCAGTTCGGCATCCTGTTAACTGACCTGCGTCTCCTGTGTGTCCTCAGGCTCGACTCAACTGTAAACACTGCGGGAAGCCGGTGGTGGACGTTCGAGTCGGGATGCAGTATTTCTCCGAGTACAGCAACGTCCAGCAGTGCCCTCACTGCGGCAACCTGGACTATCACTTTGTTAAACCTTTCTCCTCCTATAAAGTACTCGAGGCTTATTGACAAATGCTGTTCTTGCATGCTAGTTAAGCTGCTTTTGTTCCTTTTTTTTCTTTTTCTAACACAATCTAGAAAAGATTTTATTTTTTTGGGCCTTAAGGTGTTTTTTGTTTTTGAGTTCTCTTTTTATGTATAGGAAAAGTATGACTCTAGTTTAAAAAACACACACACACACAAAAAAAAAGTTCCAAGACAGTATCTCTACTGTTGAGAGAAAGGTGTTGATAAAAGTGTGGAACTGACCCTTCAAGTCAAGCAAACACATTTATCCGTGACAAGTGAATGTATATCTGTACGCCAAAATTTGCTTTTATTTTTGTTTTTTACCAAAAACATAAAGATAAATCTCAAATAAAGCAGAGAAAGATACACGGCGGTGTTGGTTTGATATCTTCTTGTCATCAAGTGGTTCACACACCTTCAGCTGATCATCCTGAAAGTTCCTGTGAATTGTCAAAGCCAAAAAAAACCGCTGTATTCCCTTTCCATTACATTTCCCCCATGAAAACCACATAATTATGTGGTATAACACTATATTTTCACTGTATACTCTGAACTAGAAAACATTTTCTCCACGAAATCAGTGAAACAGTTGGTTGTGTGTGACTTAGTGCCCTAAAAGTGTTACGTACTTCTCGTGGATGATTGTACCCGGAGCACAAAGTTACATAGTGTGAGAACAGAAGTGCAGTTCGTAGAGTGAATTCAGCTGATGGTAGAAAAGTTACATAATGTTGCTTTAATTCATCACCTATTTGTATTTTGAAGCTAAGGAGTATTTTGGGGACAAACAGCGGAGATATGATGAGAAACAAGGGAGAGAAAAATGCAACCAACTTGATGCAGAAATGTTGTGGCTCTTGGTCGCTGCCTTACGTTTACTGCCACTGTTACCGAAAGACTGGATTTTATTTGACAAGAACGTGTCACGATTCACAACATCCCTCCTCCGTTGTTCCTGCTCTGCCTTTCTTCCATTTTTTCCACTGTTAAAAGGATTTCTTTTTTAGTTTTTGCTGATCTGAATTGAGTGTCTGAGGATAGAGGGTGTTGTATGTCGTACAGACTGAGACAAATTTGTGATTTTATATTCACATTTATGGTGAAAACGACTTGACAGGTCCCCTTTTTTTTAAAAAAAACACCAGTGGTGCCCCATAGCTTAGAACAACATGCTGTTATTTAGCTGATGACATTATCCAGTACAGGTGTATTACAACTGAAAATAGCGTCAAAACATTTATTCATTCACCAAAAAAAATAAGATCTTCATTCAAGACGTACACGAGAATGTTCTGGTACCAACGCAGCTTTGCCACCTTCCAAGGACTAACGGCCCCTTTAGCTGGACGCATCATAATTACATAATTTCCATCTGATCACTGCTGTAAAGTCTCTTCTGTTGTGTCCGTGTTGCTGACAGCTTTGCTCGGAGTTCCTTTTGAACCGGCGTCGTCGGTCTGCGATGCCGCCGTCTCTTTTTTCCCCTTTTGTGACAGTTCCTTCGCTGAAGGCGGCCGGAGGACGCACATGGCTGCTCGACCGTCACGCACGACTTTTGGCTTTGAGACGAATCCAACCATTACCCCCATTTGTTGCACCATTTCCTCCAGAGTCGTGTCCTGTGGAAAACGAAAGAACGAACAAACAAATGTTTTGGTTTGTTTTTTTTGTTTTTTTAAGATTATTTTTTTTGGCCTTTTATGCCTTTTTTTGATAGGAAAGCTGAAGATAGACAGGAAGCAGGGGGCAGAGAGAGGGGGAGTGACACGCAGTAAATTAGCCGTCCGATGCGGAATTCGAACCGGGGCCAGCTGCAGCGAGGACTACAGCCTCCACACACGGGGCGGCCGCTTAACCCACTACGCTACCGACCACTCCCGAACAAACAAATGTTTAAGGTTTGTTGCGTCTCTGTGCTAGGACAGAGAACTGTAAAGTGGGAAGACGCCAACAGTTTCAGGGGAGTTATCAAAAGGAGATCATTTTTAAAAAGTTTAGAGATTCAGTATTTTTGATGAACTTCCTAGAGTCGGACACTAAAGAACAAACCCTTTTAATGTATTTATTGTAGTCTGAAGTGACGTCAAACAGCATTATTAGGCTATCTTGGCTCAATTATTGAGTGTTCATAGGCTCAAATAACTTACAGTTACAAACCTCACTCACTGAATGTGACGTAAAAATGTACGTTACAAAGCATAAAAAAGTTACATAAAAAAACTATTTAAATGGGAGTTGATTCCATATTAAAGCCTGTTTGATACTGATTCGGAAGTTATAACCATATAGAGGATGAGATTTGTTGTTTTCAATACAAACAAGTATTTGTAACAGTCCCTAAAAAATAAATTTGGCTACTTTAGTTGTTTTGGCAGATGGATTTAAATCTGCGATGCAAAAGTTGAATTTGGGAATGCACACAGAATATTTGTTTAAGGTGTTAATAAAAAATGTTAAAAAAGGTCATACTTAGATATTCTGTCTATTTTTGAAGGCCAAGAAATCAAATCCAGACACATTGGATAACATCATTTCTTGTCAGTGTTAGTTGCACTGACACTGACACTGACACTGACACTGACAGTGGAACTAACACTGACAAGAAATGATGTTAGTGTTAGTTGCACTGTCTAATAAGGGAATAACGTGTGTTCTCCCTCACCAGGTTGACTGCTGTCTGCCCTCGTCCTGATTTCAGAGTCATTCGAATGTGGTGCTTCTTCTCCAGCCAGCTCTCCACTTGTTTCAGCTTGGTGGTGAGGTCGTGAGCCGCGATGCCAGTTGTGAACGTGAGCTCTTTCACCTGCACGGGGGCTGCAAATATGAATACGGTCAGTACAATTTCATGTGTTTCACGTACAGTGTGCACAACTGGTTGCTCTAAGATCTGTTGGATGTTACTGAGATGGAACTAGTCGCAGGGTCCTTTACAAAGTAATGGGGTACACAAGTTTAATTTGGTTTGTGTCTGTCTGTTTGTTTAAGAGAGAAAGAGACACACAGGTAGAGAGAGAATACACTGTTTTACTAACTTTGAGATGAAAATTGTGTTTGTTCAAAATCCTCAGAAATACAACTGAACTGAAATACATACGTGGTCTGTCTTTCAGTTTCTCCCGTAGTTTCAGCTGCTCTTCATGGACTTGTTTGCCGCTCATCAGCCTGTAGACTGGAGGATCTTGGTGTTCACTGAGCACCACCAGTTTGAGACCCTCCTTGTCCATGATTTGAATCACTCGTGCGCGGTGCATGACGCCCAGGTTCTCGCCCGTGTCGCTTATCACCTGTATCTGACGGTGCGGGATCTTGCGGCCGACAGTGCTGATCGTGGGGTGAGCTCGGGGATCCTGCTTCTTCTTCTTCTGTGGAGTCGCCTCTGTGTCGCTTTCAGCAGTGGAGAACGGAGACCACCTCCAGGAGGAAGCCATGATGTTGGCTCTTTCGCTGCATACGGTAAATCTCGGCGACGGTGTCCAGCAGCCGGGGCTGCTGCCACACGCGGCTCTCACTGTGCGGCTTAGCAGCCACCTCACACAACCTGCAGACATGTCCTGGATACAAAGAGAGAGGAGCTGAGCTGCTGTTATATCAAACTCAATATTTCAGCACGCATACATCCATGATTAGCTAAAATGTGACATGAGAAAGTAAGTGGAGGTTTAAAATAAGACTCTGAAGACTGCAATCACGGCTCCACACGGGAAATACATCCGTCCATCTTCTGCAAACGCTTATTCCGAGCAGGGTCACCATGGGGCTGGAGCCTATCCCAGCTGACTTAGGGAAAGAGGCGGCGTACACCCTGGACAAGTCACCACGTGTGGATCAGGACCAACACTCGCTCTGGTTCTTGGACTGGTGTGTTCAACATTACAACAGGAATAAACCTGCTTCCTGCTTAAACTGTTTGTAGGAGCTGCTGGACTTTAATGCAGTCAATGTCAGAACAGTGATACTTGGTGAGTTGAATATTTTATTGTATGTCTGGAGTTTGCATGTTCTCCGGGTGTCTGTGTGGGTTTAACAGGTTAACTGGTGCCTCTGAATTGTCCGTAGGTGTGAATGTGAGCATGAATGGTTGGTTGTCTCCATGTCTCACTTGTCCAGGGTGTAACCCGCCTATCTCTCTCCTTAAGTCTGCTGGAAAAAGCTCCACTAACCCTGATGAGGACAAGCGGTTACAGATGTTGAAGTCCATGCAAAAACCCTTTCGTCCCCCCGGCCATAAGACAATGACATGACAATCTCATTCTGTCAACGTCACTTTTGACTCTGTCTGCACTACCTCTGTTTCATGTTGTCACCATGATTCATTGTCTACAGCCTAATTCAATTTAATTCTATTTGTAGTTTTATTTCTTATTTCTATCAACAAATAGTTGAAATAGTTTTCTATTTGTAACGATCTTAGCAAAGGTTTAATTTAAATGTAGATTTATCTTTTGGGTAACTGTAATGTATATTTACTGTGTTATAACTTTAATTTATGTTCACCGTGTTTATAGGTTAACTTTAATGTATGTTCACTGTCTTTATAGGTTAACTTTGATTTATGTTCACTGTGTTTATAGGTTAACTTTGATTTATGTTCACTGTGTTTTTAGGTTAACTTTGATTTATGTTCACTGTGTTTATAGGTTAACTTTAATGTATGTTCACTGTCTTTATAGGTAAACTTTAATGTATGTTCACTGTGGGATCAACAAACAATGTTTCGTATCATGACTGTAATCTGTCAGAACCAGTACAAATATATTTACAATCAAGGTATTATTATAGCTCCTGACTGCCGCTGCATTGGCCTTTGTAGGTATTATGTCAGATAAACCTACGTTATATGTTAATAATCAATCAGGCAGTGATTTATTTTATTTTACAGGTTAGACGCACCTGATATCACAAAAATATGCATAAAAATTTATTTTAATTTCTGCTTCATGACCAGAATCTTGTTTTAAACTTGAATTTGTCCAGCCTCTATTATAAAATCGTCCAATTAAACCACCCTATAATACATTTTCCTAATGTGTCATGCAGGATACCTCACACTTATATTATCACATAACTTCTTTTTTTACACTTTTATTTGTGCTTCAGTGAGGCTCCTTCCCGTGTTATTCTCTAACAGCCTGTAAATCTAACATTTACTTTAAAGTCCATGAGTACTGTTATCCTAACACTGACATAGAGACATGAATAACTCATAAAACGCTTTGCAAGTGCATGCATGCTGCAAAATGAACATGTCAAGAGTTTAGACTTGGAGTCTGGAGATGATCGACAGAGCTGTTGACAGTTTAATGTCGGGCTGACACTGTGGAGACATTAATGCACAAACAAATGATCAGATCTGAGCTATAAACGCTGATCTCGTCTGCAAACAAACCCCCCACTCCTGTCTTATTTTGCAGCTGCTGCAGCTGTGTACTCACTGTAGATCAATGTCGTTAACTCATGCTCACTGCTGCAGGGTGACTGCTATGTCTTCTTCCTCCATCTATGCTGCTTCTTCTTCCTTTTTTAGGGCAGTTTGCATCCTTTGAGTTGCATTACTGCCCTCTACTGACTTTACTCGTCCAAAATAGTGATGGGAAGTTCGTTTTTTTTAGGGAGTCGGATCATTTAACTTACCGAGAAGACTCGGTTCTTTCGGCTCCCAAACAGCTCTTCATTTTACCACTTATACAGTAGTTGAATATGGCTATTTATTATATGCCAACATTACCTCTTTAGGATTAAACATGAAACATTCAGCATTATCAAGAAATGATTATCTCCTGACACACCTGTTCATTGTAAACCATTCCAGGTGATGAAGATGATGATGAATCTAAATAATAAAACATTCTGGTTTATTTGAACACTGTTTTTTATTACCACATAATTCCATATGTGTTCCTCAATGTCTTCAGTGTTCACCTATAATATAGAAAATAATAATAAAATTTAAAAAAAGAAGAAAAACCACTGAATGAGAAGCCGTGTCTTTAAATAATAAGGTTGTTTACACAAGTACACATCACATTTATTCCATGGCTTTCACTTCACGGTCATCCCACAGTGATGTTATTTTCATAGAAGAGCGTAACGTTTCATGACGTATCAGGAACTGTGAATTTGCTAAACAAAATTAGTGCTGCAGGCAGCTATGCAAAATATTGATCTGACCTAAAGGTTCTGTAGCTCTTGTTTAGTGCTGCCACTTCACTTCAGCCGGAGAAGAGGAAGAGTTAAAACGTGGAAGAGTTTTGACTGTAAAAGTACTTTATAGTACAATATTTGTTATTCACCTACTGGATCATACATCTTGAACTTGAGACTTTATGCCATCAGCAGAGCATGAAGTGGATTACTTGGCTTTTGTTTGTGGCGATTCTGGGGATTGGGATTGAGATGAGTAAGTAGACATGATTTCCATGTACTAAATCCTGAAATCTTTTATTTAAAAATATGTTATTGGTATTTTCTCCTTTTTATTTATTAGAGCCTGGGAACAAGCAAAAAAACAAGAAAAACAAAGATAAAGATTCTCTACCAGGTGAGCTACCAAGGTGCCGCTATTATAGTAACGTCAAACAAGTGTGTGCATATCGCACTGTACTATTCTATTTTTGTGCATGAAGTGTTAAGGTCTCGGTTATTGTAATGTCTAAAAAATATTATGTTAGGATTATGACATTTTTGTTTGACATGTTTTCTGTTTTGATGATGGTATTTCAGGCAAAGAGACATTAAGAAATGAATGTTTCGCTAAGAGACAGACAAGTTTTGTTGTTATTGACATCTTCACCGCCGTCATCAAGAGAAATTGCAGTCAGGGTGAGTCTCCAATTATAAGAAACATTTACAGTAGTTGTTTTTTTACAAGCTATAGGAAATGGGGCTGTGGCCATTCAGAAAGGCAAAAACTTTTGACCTAGGATGTCCTTCGATGACACTGCTAGTTTGCTTGCAAAACACTGGTAACCTGTCTCTCTCCCAGTGGATGCTGGGATAGACCCCAATCGCCCATGAGCTAACAGTTCAGACCAAATGACCAGATCACATTCCTTTTGCATCAATTGAACAGCTGTAAATGATTCAGATTTTATCATTTGTTTTTGCATTTTGTTTGTAAGACGTTCTGCTTTTGTGTAACTAATGTAAAATAACGTGTAAAAGTATGTAAGAGATGTACTGTATGACTTTTACTGCTTGATATAGAAATGTGGCATTTTTCTTCATCTCTCAGGGAAATATTTTTGCACAGTTTTTGTGAAAAATTGTTCATCATCAAGTGAAAACATGACGAAAGAGTGGCCTCAAATGGATTGTGATGGGCGACTGAAAATTTCAAAATGGCATGTTCAAAGGGAATTGCATCTGCATGTCCTACGTGGGAGGCGGTGCAACAACACAGTAGCTGAGCTCAACTTGACAAGTAATGTTACACACTATATATATATATATATATATATATATATATATATATAGATATATACATACATGGTGCACTAACAGGCACAATATGCAAATACTTATATAATTAAATAGAAATTTTTATACAAACATAAAAGTTAAATATTTGTTTAAGTTAATATAAATTTCTCTTATAATCCAAATTCAGAGTGTGACTCTCAGGCACAACAAGGCACAGACCCGGGTAAGCCCATCATCCGACTGTGTTGGTCATTCTTCTCTCTTTTTGTCCTCTTTTAAAGTTCAAGCTGTAAAAATTAAATGATAAAAACAGAGCTAATTTAAATTTAATTACATCTGGAAAATGTGTATCTTTTACATTTTAGTTAAATAATTTGGAATTATTTAAATCCAAAGTGGAAAGTTTCCAATGTGATATGCTTTAATAGCGTTGGCACACCTATATTTCTCCTATTTATATTTCTTTTTTCTGTGGATGTGTACTAAATTCAGACTCTTTTCATTAATAGAAACATGCAAGGTTACACGTTTGGACACAAAGAACATATGCAAATCGTCTTACAGTGCTACATCATGCAGCAACACTGGTGAGTTCTCTTCAGATAAGCAAACAACAAATGTGTAAATGTTACTTCTATCATTTCGGTTTTGTTTTGTTCTTTTGCTGTTGTTGTTTTTTTGCTGACATCAAGGATGCAAATCATGCCGTGACACAACTGTTACATCCGATATTTTATCATTCAGAGGTTTTTTTTTTTTTAAGTTGTCAAAAAAAGGCCAGCTTGAGATAAAACTCGATGTCACTCCCTTTCAGGTCAAGATTCAAAGGACAAGTACATCATCAACTTAAATGAATCAAACTGTATTAACTGTGATAATCCAGTTAAAAAGCCTGAGGCAACTCTCACTTCTGAAGATCTCGGTTTCGTGATGATTGAGAAAGAAGAAGTCAGTTCTTCCCAAGCTGCGTAAGTTATGCTCCATAAATTAAAAAAATTAAAATAGATATTAATGGAAATATGTATGAAATTAAAACATTTTGCATGTGAGATGAATTAAACTAAACCAAGAGTTGTATGGTGCCCGGTGGCCTTAAGCATTGATTTTAGATCAAAGAATATGTAATGTAATATATGTGTAAAAATGGACCTTAAAAAAAATGTTTGCAAACCTCTTTTTTGAAAATATATTATTGCAATGATTACAGAGTTGCCTGCATGACCTATATCAATGCTCTATTTGTCAACAGCGAAGTCATGGGAAAAATGTCCGACCTTGTCTTTAACCTCAACGAGTCTTCAGCTGCAGTGAGTCTGGGAAATGGAGTCCAGGGTATCATAGTAAAAGAAACGGAGCCCGAGGACGTGGATGAAATCTCCTTTGCTTATTCGTCTCCAGTTAGCGAGCTGAGTGTGGGTGCATTTCTTTTATCTGACCTTCACTTATGTTACATAACAACAGAATAACAGAGTAGAACTCTCAATATAGACTTACAGTATGTTTTTGGATGGGACTATGGGACTTGGAAAACATTTGTTTTGAATTAACATTTTGGGAAATACTAAAGCTGGCTGGGAGACCAAGAGTTCACCCACAGCGCAATGCTAATAATTACATCAATGTTTCATTTTAGGGTGAGTTTCAGTGTGTCGCATCAGAGTTACCATTGAACCTGTACAGTGACCAAACCCAAAAACCCAATCAGAGTGAATCTGGCAATCCAACAACGTGTTACCCATCTCTCAATATTTTTTATCTTCTCTAACCTGTTTGTGACACTAAAAACACACTAAAAAATTAATTTCCTAAATATGAAGTAGTAGTAAGTACTTTCCTATAATTGGACTTAGAGTTAAAGTGAATAGTTTCATAACTCTTTAGACTTAAATGCTGCATTGTACACAATTTTGACAATACGATACACTTATGTCTTGTGCTCTTCCCTGCAGATTATAGAGGGAAGAAAAGAACTGAAAAAATACTCAAGATCTGTCACGGTGTCAAAAGAAGCATTTGAAGAAGCTCTTAAGATGAACATCAGCGTACCGTTTGCAGCTGTTTTCCGATTCATCAACATGTCCAAGGTGAGAATTATGAGAGACTTTCAGTGACACTGTAGATATATCTATATACTTATATACATATTTGTTAATGTAACAATTTTCCCCCCTATTTTTTCAGGATGAGAAAAACAGCACCGTTTTAGGTAATGAGATTTTAGCCATTGAAATGGGAACCACAATTTCCAATCTCACAGACAAAATCGGGATTAATTTTTTAAATATGGACTACGTAAGTAAAGTACATTATCAAATGTGTTTTGAGCTTTTCTTTTGCCAACCGTGAGCATCATTTTTAATGCAGTTCTGTTGTTTTGCTTGCAGGAAGGATATCCGTTTTGTCATTCATGGAATGGTGAAGGTATTTTTTTTTTCTTCCAGTTGCTAATTTGCAAGTTGCTGTAAGATATTGCTTAAAAGAATTGCAAGATTATACTTTCACCAAGCAACCTTGGCAACCTCTGCAGCTGTAAAGTGAAGCCAGCGCAGAAGTGCCAAAAACAACTGCAGTTCCTCGAACGTCCACTTGAGGCTGGCTACAGAACGAGTCAGTCTCCATAAGTCCCCATGTTTAAATGTCCAACTTCACAGCAGAAACATGTTTACAGCCTGGTGCAAAAAACAGTTTTGGTCTCTATAGCTAATTTCCACATTCATAACAACTGTACCAAGGGTGAATTTATATAGAAACTCACCTGTTTGAATTATATTAAGGCTTAAAGTTATGAAAAAATAACAACCTGGCTGCTTTAATTGACAGATAGGTGACATAACAGGTGGCTTGTTTGAGTAACTAGACTTCATTGAGCCCACCTCAGCTCCACCCATGATCCACATGTTTGGCCAGAGCCACCACACACTGAGCTTTAATACCAAACCTGCGGGTCACATCACGGATACAGCATCCATATTTATACTATCTATGGTGTTCACCACCTATGAGTGATGAATTCTCTCTTCTTTTTTATTTGTTATCCTAATCACAGTTGCTGTGTAAGTTTCAGGATCCTGGTATTGTGTATACTCAAATATCTGCTTTGAACTTGCAAGCTGTACAACATATGGGTACCGTCATTTGGACATTAATGATGTTATCAGTTACGCGTTTTCTTTTCATGCTATGGCAAAACAAAATGGGAGCTGTGGTCCATTTTTTATGATAAAAGTTGAATGTGGTATCACCGCGTGTTAGGAAACAATATGTGCTGTTAGATTTTTACCATTTTTCATGTTTGATTTTTTTTAAAAATAAAAAACAAAAGTTAGAATTGAACTTGAAGTGTCGGTGCCAATTTCAGCTCTGCACAATTTTACGATTCTTGTCTTTCAGGAAGCCGACCAAACTGGACCGACGAGGGATGTGAGACAATACAAAATGGAAAAAACATTACATGCCACTGTTCACATTTGACATTTTTTGCCATTTTACTGGTGTGTTTTATTTCTTCTGTAATATTTTTGTGATATACATTCGAAGTGGAATACAAATATTTAACTACCTCCTGATTACTGATACCAAACATTACATGTTTTGCTCTTTGCAGACACCTCTTAACAAAACCATCTCTAGCACTGACCTGAGCAATCTCACCATCATCACACAAGTGGGCTGCGGGTTGTCCATGTTCTTCCTCGCCATAGTCCTCTTCATGCACTGCCTTCTGACGTAAGGATAATATATTATAATAAAATTTTAGATTAAATCTATTTAAATCTTTAAATAGATTTCCAAGAAATTTTCCAGGAAGCTCTCAGGAAAGTACGACCACGTAGAATACAGTATTAATGTCCAAAATAAAGATTGAAATTCTGTTCCAAAGCCTTCTTTATACAAGTAAGAATAATAAGACATTGTAAAATTACTAAATTTATTTATTCAGTCATTTATTTCTGTTCATACATTGAGTTAAATCTGAATATACTGAACCTAAAAACACTAAGTAATCACCCATGTGTAAGTACTGCAGAATCTAAACTATCTGATCACCAGGGTTGTGTAAAAATATGGAGATCATGTTATGGATAGATGTAAATATGGTTGCTTGGGTGTTTCTTAGGAGTTTTTTTCCTGTACAAAAAAGAAAAGACGAGAGACAGAAGTCTTAGTTTCAGTCCCACATAGTAGAAACAGAGTAAAGATGTAAATAGAGAACACACACACAAATATTATGCCATCCGAGTACACCAAAATAACATAGGTGTATTGTTCGACAGTGGCTAATGTGGTGGCAGTTTGTAAGTAAAGCTGCTTTCCAGTATTGGGAGAACATGGAAATGAGACTGGTGAATAGAACCTTCATTGTGGGAGAACTATGGAAATGATACATGTAACGTATCTGATGAAAGCCTGGCGAAAACATCCCATCATTTCCTCATCTTGTCATGTTCCATATTTAACAGTCGCCGTTGCATCTTTGCATTACACAAATGAGGAATATGGTTTTCATTATGATCTGTCTCTCTCTCCCCACAGGAAAAATAAAGCCAGTTTGTCCACAAAGATGCTCATCAACCTGGTGGTGGCCATGTTCCTGCTGAACTTCACTTTCCTGATCAACAACTTTGTGGCCTCACTGAAGAACTCCGTGGGTTGTAAGATCATGGCGGCTGCCATGCATTACTTTATGTTGGCCACATTCACTTGGTTTTCAGTACAGGCCTTCCACCTCTGCCTGCAGCTGTACATGATGGGAAAAGTTGTAATCAATCGCTACTTGCTCAAAGTCTGTATTATCAGTTGGGGTGAGTGCCGATGTTTATTATTATTATTATTCTACTATTTGACCCCAATAATGGCTATCGCATTTGTAATTTTCCATTTCTCTTTCCAGTCCTACCGGGTATCTTTGTGATTGCTCTGCTCAGCTCAGGGAAATATGGCGAACAATTCATCAACAATGATGACAGTAATGGAAACGTAGCCATGTGAGTCTTTTAAATAAAGTTTGAACAATCATACAGTAGAGCCATGTTTCCGTTCCTTTACTAATGTTTTTTATTTCTGTCCCAAGGTGCTGGATCACTGACAATGACACCCACTACATTGTCAACATAGGCTACTATGTGGTGGTCTTCATCTTCACCTTCACTACTTTTATCATCACAATGTCCTGGCTCTTCTGTCTCCAGAAAACCAACACAGGCAAAACACAAAATGACACAAGTGGCCCAAGCATTGTAACTATCATGGGACTGTGTTGCTTGCTGGGTATCACATGGGGTTTTGCCTTCTTTGCTTACGGCCCCCTTCGGATCCCCTCCTACTACATTTTCACGACCCTCAATTCTTTCCAAGGTATCCACAACGGTGATCCAGCATGTATTTTGTATTCTTTGGTTAAGCCTATTTTATATCATAGATTTTTACTGCTTTACTCGCACTATACAGCTGCTTTAAATTTTATTTCCACGACAGATGAATAGACTGTGTAACACACTGCAGAGCTTTACTGTTGTGCTCGACTCCTCCAGCTCTCATTACAAAAATGCACTGTTATTTAAAATAACTCTCCACTTGTTGACATATTACATCACTTATTTGATTTTTGTTCTGTAGCTTTGGCTAAAACATTTTTTTATTTATTTTCCCCCCATTCACTGCATAAATGCCTGAAAGAAAAGCTGAGGCACCATAATAAAAGATTGGATGATCTATGTGTACATTAGAATCAAGTGTAACGTATTAATTTCCATCTTTCTTTGCCCGACAGGTTTCTTCTTGTTCATCTATTACTACAAGAGCTCCCAAAACATAAAGGGTGGCGACAGGTCAACCATCAACAGCAGCAGCAGCACCGCCACTCTTAAAACCAGCCTGGACATCTTGGAGAACCCCTACAAGAAAAAATAGATCCTTCAAAGACAAACAGGATGGGATGAAGAGACAGTAGCAAAAGAAGTTCTCAGGTAGCATGAAAATATACACAGTGCTTGACAAATTTATTAGACCACCTGTCAAAGACCATCCAGCATCATGAAGTGGTTTAATGCACTCTTTCACTTTCAGCGAGCTCTCGATTTTCAACAGGAATGAGGAATTTCAAACTCAATACTACAAATTTGAGCCGGCTCACTGGGCTTCTCTGAGAAGTTAGAAATGAATCAAGCATAACATTCAACCACTAAAACGAATTCTCCTGTTCAGGAGTGCAAGTAAATAACTATAATTTGACATCTTAATCAAGAAATAATAATGTGCATTACTATTTTTCCATTTTTTGGTAAAACAGTAAAATAGAAAATTCATGCATAACATTAATAATTATATTTTAGCATAAAAAATATAATTTTGGTTAAAGAGCTTCTAAAGAGCATGTTAACCATTACAGAAACATTAAAAAAAACGATTTTGGTAATTACCAATACTGTTAATTTAGGGCAGCCTTTGCATAAACTTTACATTGGGTGGTGGTCTTATAAATTTGTTAAGCTCTGTATTTTACAACACTGCATTATAGTTAGGAATTTGGTATAAATCAAAATTTACTTGTTGAATTGATCATCTAAATTAAAAAAAAGTACCATCTAGCTACTAAGGTTGTCAAAAAAAATGTAGTACTACTAATACTTGTACTAGTAATATTGGCTTCTGAAATGTAGTAAAGTAGAAGTAGCATAAAAAGAGGAATATTCAAGTGCTTCAAATTTACTTAGAGTAAACTTAGAGTGAAGATCTCAAATGGTTTGCAGTTTCATTTAATGGAATCAGAAAGTAGTGTATGCTTCATGCAAGTTGTTGACATACTTAATAGCTTTTTTATGCTTTCGTAGATTTGTACTTTCATTTTTAAAGCAGACGTGAAGTGTATGTGAACAGAATTTGGGTAAATGTAAATATTGTTACTACAAATAGCTAAAATATTATACATCCTGTTTCCACACATAAGAAGCACGAGTCGAGAGATGAGGAACATGAGGAAACAAAAATCCTTTATTCATTTCAGCGTCACACTAACATTAAAACACACATCCGTATACATTTTTTTCCAAAAGTTAAATATTATACACTTTTACAACAAGAGAGCTTCTGCGTCCTTGAGAGCTTTTTCCATTTCGGCAGCCTCCAGGGAAAAATTCTCTCTTTCCTGCATCATATGTTCCCGTGCTTTAGTGAGATCTGTCATTGTTGTCTGGATTTCCTGTTAAGTGTGTAAAATTAGGGACATTTAAAAAAACACTTAAATCAACTACAACAAATAGAAAAATTTGCATTAGTCGACACTCACATCTAGCCGTGCACGTTGCTGTAATGCAATGTCTCCGAATGCTTTTAATTCATGCAGCAGGTCTGTGGAGAGACTCTGAAAAATACAATAAAGTTATGTTTAGTAGATGCCTATAATAACCTGTAACCGTTTATGTGTAGAATACAAGTATAATATAGATTGTAATTATTTTAAAACATGTAATGTTACTCAATTCTCAATATCTGCTGTATGTTACCTTATTGTATATGTTCTAACTCTTTGTTTAATTGGATTATTTGTTGTGCTTTGATTTGAAATGTGATTAACCACACATACATATTATAACAAAGTAAATAAAACATATATATACCATGACTTCTTTTCTCTGGTCTTCATTCTGTCGTGCAGCTTCTCCAACCCTTTCACCTAAAACTAAGAATCAAAGATGTTTATTTTTTTTGTTGAGCAACAACAGAGACTTGCCTGACAAAAATATATCTTGAAATTCATATTCACCTGGATCTATTTTAGCTGCAACAAGCAGTGCATGACAGTCTTTCAGGTTTTTCTGCACCTCTGAATTCTCCTTTTCAAGGTCACTGAACTGCAACTCCAGCTCAGCCACTCTTTGCTGCAATATAACAAGTACTTTAGCAAAGCGATGCAGATGTTAATAACATAAATAAATGCAGCTGACAACATTTTACCAGGAGCCTGAGTATTGTATCAATACTTGAGTATAAATAAAAGTACTTAGTTGTATTACAGTGCAACAAGTACATAATTTAAACTCCTTTCTACACCTGTGTGTCTATGAGGTTTTTCTGCAGCTCCTCGTTGGTGGCCATCAAATGCTGATTTTGCTCTTTGAGCTCTGCCTGTTGCCCATATCTGGTAGAGACCCTACAGAAAGGTGCAACATATAGTTGTAAACAAAAAAACAAAAAAAGACCTTTGCAAGTTCAAGGACGTGCAATATAATGCATGACTTACCCTTTGTGAACTTTAGGAGCAACATTTTGTCTGGGAGACAAACATGAAACAAAAAAATGTATTCAAAAACATACGGAAGCTGACAGATGCCAAAAAGGGATTAAAGTAAATTTCCTGTCACTAGTGAGTCCAGGTTTTTCTAGATGAAGTGGATGTTTACACCTTGATGCCCATTTCTTCCATTCTCTTCTTGAGCTTCCGGAGAAAAGCTCAAGAAGCTTTTTTATGCTTTTGTAGATTTATACTTTCATTTTTAAAGCTGATGTAAATAGTGAACAGAATTTGGGTAAATGTAAATATTGTTACTACAAATAGATAAAAACAGATTTGGAACTGATCAAATTTTGTCTATTTGTCACAGACTAGTATGGAGTGACAGGTTAGTTTATTTAATAAGTCTAAGTTAGTTTGTACGGGTCCTATCCTACAGTTTGGACACATTATTTTAAGCCATAACATCTCTCTTAATTTACAATTTCTTACCTTGGCACATTGTCTTTTTGAGATTTAAGGACACCGTCTGATTTCTGGGCAGCGCTTGCTGTGTCTTTCTGACCCGCTTTCTTTGTTTCTGCAGGTAAATGCAAACCTGGACAAAACACATGGTGATTATTATCAGCTTTGTTTGACTTCATATAATTGAAATACGCATTAATACTAACAAAGTGCAAAATCAGCTATTTATGCTAACCTCTTGGGATTTTTGAAGACATTGCTCTCTCTCTCTCTCTCTCTCTCTCTCTCAATACAGAGGCACCTGCATAAAGAAATAATCAACCACGTTTAGTCAAGTCAATTTATTTATACAGCACATTTAAATACAACAAGACATTGCCCAAAGTGCTGCGCAACATCAAAACAAAATAAAATACATTAGGAGGAAGGAAAAAATAAATAAATAAAACAAATTAAAGACAAATTAAAGAATTAAGATTAAAGATTAAGAAATTGCATAGAGTAACGCCAGCGTGAATAAATGTGTTTTTAATCCAGATTTGAAGGCTGGTACCGAGGTTGCCAACCTGATCTGGAGGGGGGAAGCTGTAAATCTAATTTAAAAGATGAATCAAAAATAACGCCAAGATTCTTTTTATTATTATTATTATTCTTATCTTAGTTTAGACTGTCTTTACTGAACCAGTTCTTTAAATATGATTTAACTAGGTGTGCTTTTAAAAAAAAACAACAACAAACAGGTTATTGTCATATGGGTTCAAAAATATTAAAAAGCTAAAGTTAAATATATATTTACTACTACACAGAACTACATAAAATACATATTTTGAATGTGGTTTAGACACAACTAGGTCTCCCAAAAAAACATAACAGGCGCCTAGTTAGCTTAAGTGCAAGTTAAGCGTTCACTCTGACTAAAACATACGACGTGTTTAATAGTTTAATAACCCAGCATCAATGCTTACCTTTGTTGATACGTTAAATATTAAAATGTGTCAACAGTCAAAACGGAGCCGCACGAATTCAAAAACATCCCGCCCTCTCTCCTCACCTCCGGTTTGTCTACGCTATTTCCGGTCAAGATCAAACTACTTTTTTTATTGTTTATTTATTTATTGTCGTCGGACGTTTCTTATTTCTTGATTATTTTGAGTTTACTGTTGTAAAATAATAATAATAAAAATATACACATAAAAACAAACTTTTGTAATCCAGACACATAGGGTTTGAGTACACAAACTGCGCATGCGCGGAGGCGGCTAAATTCAAAACTCAAGACGTTAGCGTCACCGAGGCTCGTTGACGTTAGCTGCAGTTTGAAGCTCCGCGTAAAAAACAGAAAAACAATAAACGACATGAAAACAAGTTTAAAAGTTGTTTAGCACGAACAACACAACTGTAACCCGGTGTTAAACGTGAGGAGCCAGCTCACAACAAATAAAAGGTATGCGCTGTATTGTTTTATTCAGTGCTGTGGGTGGCACGCGAACACGGACGTTAGTGTTAACGTTAACAATGGCGCTAAAGTCGGTGTCAATAACCTCGTTTGTGAGGTTAGTTATGTGTTTTGTGTAATGAATGGTAATAATTGGGACACTGTTTTCTTTGAACTATAACAGATAGTTACCGTGATCAAGTTAAACGCCCGTGTTGTGGTGCAGAAATGCATTTAAATTGTGCATTGTGTCATTTATTTTTATACCATGAAGTTAATTCATCAGTTTGCAAGATGAAGATCAGTCTTCGTCATCCGGCTTCACTGTTGTGCACCTGATCTGCCTCTTATTTAACCAAAAAAGACGATACGTTTGGTTATTTATTTAGTTATTTATGCTGTATGGCCATGAAATGTCAGGTTAATTGTGCATACTTGTCATATTTGTCACTGCAAATGAATTGAACTTGTCTTGTAAGTACTGACACAACAAACTGCAGTATATAAACTGCGATATATATATATGTATGTGTATATATATATATATATATATATATATATATATATATATAGATATATATATATATATATATATATGTGTATGTATATGTATATATATATATATATATATATGTATATGTATATATATATATATATATATATATATGTATATATATATATATATATATATATATATATATATATATATATATATATATATATATATATATATATCTTGTGCAGTAATAGTCACATCATTTGCAGGTGTAATCAACAGTATGTGGGTGTACAAGTAATTGAATTGGTCACGAACAAAAAGCAGAATAAACAGCTTAATACGAATACACTATAGGTTAACGATTAATTGTCTTTAAATGTGTTCACAGCTGAAAATGGAGCCTCTGGATCCTGCCAGAAATGAGTACGTTAAAATGTTATTATTACTTTAAAGCCACAGTTTACACGTTATCTAAAGGCCAGCTTTACATTAACATACATACATTAATATGTGATATGACTGTATTCACGTTGTACACCGAGCGGCCATTTCATTAGGTACACTTGTACAAGCCAATGTGATCCGATGCAACAACACTGCCATCAGTTTATACTTTTACAAAATGAGGATCTGATCACATTTGGATTGTACCTAATACACTTGTTGGCCCCCCTGCACACACACACACACACACACACACACACACACACACACACACACACACACACCAGAGGTTAATACTTACGTGTTTCATGTTTTCTTGTGTTACAGTGACAGCGGTGGATTGTCCAAGCGCCGCCGCATTTCTTCAGTCAGTGCTACAAATAATTTTTATAGTGTATACATATTTTTTAGTGAATAAATCATTGAAACATATAATTTGCAATTTATCATTTTCAGATTTTAAAAGCACCACGGAAATCAATCAGATATCCTGAACCAGAGGAACAGGAAAATGTGGTAAATTGATTGTTTTATTTAATGTAGTTTAAAAATGTTTTTATATAAGTATCAATTCTCAGGTAAAAACTGAATGAGGTGTATGGTTCCATATTTGACTCTATATATTTTTTATTTGAATAAGGTGGAGGTTGCCAAACCAGTGGAAAAAAGGAATTCAAGGAGAGTCAGTTTTGCCCCTGCCAACGACGTTCTCCTGTTCACAAAGTGAGACACAAGAACAAAACTCCAGACTTAATGTTCCACCAGGACACTGACATTTCAACTTAATCAATATTTTGTCTTTACAGGGATGTAAAAAATGCCTCTCCGACCAGAAGTCCTCTACAAGAGTTAATGACAACAAGTAAGTATGTTATGTATATATCTGTAAGTATGTGATGTTTTATTAAAGCAGCTTTGTAATATTAGTTCTGTACTTCTTCACAACAGCAGCAGCAACAGCCACACAAAACAGGTAAGGTGATCCTCTGTTCATTCAGCTGTATTTCAGATGATAGCCTTAGATTTCAATGCAAATCAACAAGTTTTCTGTCTTAACAATATAAATATTGCGTTGTTTTTTTCCCATAAGGGTCCAGGTGGCGGTCACGGAAGATGGGGTTCAACACATTTTAGGTAGGAATATTAATTTTTCAACTTCAGTCAACTGTTTGTGTGCTCACATTATCTGTTACAGGCTAAAATGACTCTTGCTAAATACAAGTCTTCATGTTTAGGAATAGAAACTCTACTGAATGCTCCTCTACATACTTCTCAACAAAGAGATAAGGTGAGCTGTCGCAGTGTTGTGGGTTTTTTTTAACAGCCACCAAATGATTAAATTGCTTTGTTCAGATTAAATTTATGATAACAATAATAATGTTTTTCACTGGTTTTCATGTGAAACCTGATGTTTAGTGACCATTCATTAACATAAAGCTACTGATTTGCACCAGGTCAACTTTGATACTGGAAATGACTACGGGGAGAAAACAGTGATGTTTTCAGATGATGCATTCATGGACATGACCCACAGTCACACGATAAACATTGCCAATGATGGAGAATTACTTGCAGATATTTCCCTCCACAATATATCAGTATCAGCAACCCGCAGAGAGAAAACAGTGATGTTCACTGCAGATGATGGACACAAAAATAAGACCTTAAGTCATACTGTGAGGAGTGGAAGCATGGATTTAGGTGCAGAGATAAGAAACGTATCGTCATCAGTGCCTAGTATGGATCCCGGATTTGAAAACTTCCTTGCAAGTCTGTCTAAACCAAGTGCACCCAGCATTAATCCTGTGATGACCAGAATGACACCTCCTGCCGGAGCATCCTCTGATGATGCAATAGGTTCCCTCGTCCAGATTAAAACACAGAAGGCTGATGTGGATAAAGAAAATCAGGTTCCAACTTCTGTTTCAGCTGCAAAGGAGAAGTCACTAAATACATCCAGGAAGATTAGTGAATCATCACTCTTTCCAAAGGATGATGTAAAGGCAGATATGTCTGAAGCTCAGACAGACCGCAACGATCCCTTTCAGTGGCTTTTTCCCACACAAGAAACACACTCCCACCTTGACAACAGATTGTCACAGACAGCAGAGAACACCAAACCGCAGCAGAGCAGTAAAACACTGGCATCATTCAACACTAAAGGTATTGAACTCTCTCTCCCAACTCATTTATTAGTAGGCTAAATGTTTCAACATCAATGTATTTCTTGCTTTGACTTTATACGTGGCATGTTGTGTGTTTCGGGGATGCTGGTATTACATTATTACATTTCAATTTCTAAATATAGAAGTGGCATCCTCGAAGAATCCTTCTCTACAAACCTCTCATCAAAGACAAAAGGTGAGTCTTGTATGTTTCTTGTTAAAACAAAATTTCTATCTTAATTTTAAGTCTGAAGATAGTCATACTATAATGTCATGAATAAATGAAACTAATGACTGCCTAAGTAGTACAAAATGTATGTAAATCAAATGGTTTTGGAAAATGGTTTTAAGTGTGTATATATAAGCGAGTTTTTATAGCAGTCTTTTCTCCTTTAGGTCGACTTTGACACAAAAGATGAATGCAGAGAGAAAACAATCATCTTCACTGCAAGTGATGAGTTCATGGACATGACTCAGAGTCACACAGTTAACATTGCCAGTGGTCCATTCGCTCCTCCAAACCAAAGTAACACTCGTCTGGAGGAGAGAAAACGTGAGACCTGTGGTACTCCTGGCATTCCAGCGAATGGTTTGGATCTAGGATTTAAAAGCTTCCTCGCAAGTCTCTCTAAAACGGTACCAACTGCTGCAGTATCCTCTAAGGAGCCGGATAAAAATCGCTCACTAAATACAACCAGAAGCTCTCAAAAGTCATTTATTGGAGGTGCTGAAAATGTGAGCATAAATATGACTGAAGCTCAGACAGGCCGCATTGTTGGGCTCACTGGCTCAGATGATCCGTTTCAGTTTTTGTTTCCATCACAAGCCCTGAACCCGCACCGTGACAGTCTGAAGAGCGCAGAGATGACTTCAGGACAGAAGAACATCAAGCCATCTTTAAAGACTAATGTGGAAAGACACCAGGTAAGTTTAAAAAGTAACTTCCAGAATTCAGTGAAGTCTGTAATGTCTTGTTACATTGATTCACATGAAATAAACACAATTAATAAGCACGAACGATGCATTGAGGACAGTAGCATACTTTATTTTAATGGGGGCTTTGGAAAGTAAAGTATTCTAATAATTAATTAGAAATGCCAATGTGATGTTTTCTATAAGTGTACACAGTGATTTTTATTTTTATTTCTTTTCACAGGTCAAATTTGATGCTGAAGATGACTGCAGAGACAAAACAGTGAGGTTTTCTGCAGATGATGCCTGTATGGATGTGACACGAAGTCTCACTGTAAACATTGCCAGTAATGTAGTATCCGATTTCCTTCTTCCTGTGAAGAAACAAGAAGTTGAGACTTCTGGTCTGCCTAGAAACAGATCTTCATCAGCGCATCGTTTGGATCCAGGATTTATTACAAGCTTCTCAAAACCAAGTGTTAATCCTGTGATCGCAAGAATGAAGCCTACAGCCTCTAATATTGGAGACTCATCTAATGGGAGTATGATCTGTCCAGAAGATGATGTAAGCATGGATATGACTGAAGCTCAAACAGGCCACATTTTAGGAATCGCAAGTACAGATCTTTTTCACACAAAAGACACGTACCCCCAAAGTGGTCGTGTGAAGAAAGCAGAGATGACTTCACGACAGCAGCACAGTGAATCATCTAAGTTGAACGGTATGGAAACTGTTATCTTGGTAATGTTGATTATGATATATGACTTTAAAAACCTGAAATTTTATGTGCTTTGGGGTGATCCTTTATATTTCAAAGCCGGTAACAACGGTGGAGGTTCAGTTTAGTCATTTTTTAAATATAGGTGCAGTTGTTTGAATTACTTCTTACTCATTTGCCTTTTCCACATTTAGGTATAGAAAGCTCATTAACTGCTTCTTTGAAGTCGAATGGACATCAGGTGAGCTCAAAACTTTCCTTAATTTGGTCTTTTACTAACCACATTGTAATATTTTCTTTGCTGTAGAAATGCATATCAGACATTTTATTGTTGGTGGTCCTGAAATCGTTAAAAATGATGTGAAATGATAATAACACATTGTCATATAATAACTGACACATTTATGACCGTCTCCCTCAGGTCAAGTTTAATGCTGACGATGACTGCAGAGACAAAACAGTGAGGTTTACAGCTGATGATGCCTGTATGGATGTGACAAAAAGTCACACTGTAAATATTGCTTCTGTTGTCAACCCACGATCATGGCAGAATGTGGACTTTTTACCAGATTGTGGAGAGAAAACGGTGAGATTCAGTGCAAATGATGCAGCTATGGATATGACGCAAAGTCACACTGTCAATATTGCCACCGATTTCGACCAACAGTCACGTCAAAATGTGGACTTTTTACCAGCTTGTGGAGAGAAGACAGTGAGGTTCAGTGCAAATGATGCAGCAATGGATGTGACACGAAGTCACACTGTAAATATTGCCACCGTTGTTGAGCCACAGTCACGACAAAATGTGGACTTTTTACCAGCCTGTGGAGAGAAAACATTGAGGTTCAGTGCAAATGATGCAGCCATGGATATAACACAAAGTCACACTGTAAATATTGCCACCGATTTCGACCAACAGTCACGTCAAAATGTGGACGTCTTACCAGCTTGTGGAGAGAAGACAGTGAGATTCAGTGCAAATGATGCAGGCATGGATATGACGCAAAGTCACACTGTAAATATTGCCACCGATTTCGACCAGCAGTCACATCAAAATGTGGACTTTTTACCAGCCTGTGGAGAGAAAACATTGAGGTTCAGTGCAAATGATGCAGCCATGGATGTGACAAGAAGTCACACTGTAAATATTGCCACCGTTGTTGAGCCACAGTCACGTCAAAATGTGGAAGTATTACCTACAAGCGGAGAGAAGACAGTGAGGTTCACTGCAAATGATGCAGCCATGGATGTGACACGAAGTCACACTGTAAATATTGCCACCGTTGTTGATCCACAGTCACGACAAAATGTGGAAGTATTCCCTACAAGCGGTGAGAAGACAGTGAGATTCACTGCAAATGATGCAGCCATGGATATGACACAAAGTCACACTGTAAATATTGCCACCGATTTCGACCAACAGTCACGTCAAAATGTGGACTTTTTACCAGCTTGTGGAGAGAAGACAGTGAGGTTCAGTGCAAATGATGCAGCAATGGATGTGACACGAAGTCACACTGTAAATATTGCCACCGTTGTTGAGCCACAGTCACGACAAAATGTGGAAGTATTACCTACAAGCGGTGAGAAGACAGTGAGGTTCACTGCAAATTATGCAGCCATGGATGTGACCCAAAGTCACACTGTAAATATTGCCACAGTTGTTGAGCCACAGTCACGACAAAATGTGGAAGTAAATGATGCGGGCATGGATGTGACACGGAGTCACACTGTAAATATCACCACCGATTCAGTTCTTTCACGTCAAGATTCCAACATTTCATCCTCCCATGAAAATATGGATATTCCGTTATCTGTCAAAAAGTGCGAAAGTGAGACGTGTCGTCCACGTAGAAACCATTCTTTATCGATGCATTCTCTGGATCCAGGATTTAAAAACTCCCTGTCTAAGACAAGTGGCCCCTCGTCTTATCCTGTGACCACCAAAGCATTGGCTCATGCTACACCATCCCCTCAAGAAACCGTGAACACAAATGGCTTCTTGGACCAACTTAAAATGCAGAAGCTTGTTGTAGATGCTGAAAAGGAAGAAGCTCCAGGTTCAGCTGTCACAGAGAATCCAGTAAATAAAACCATGATAGACGAGGATGTATGCATGGATATGACTGAGGCTCAAACAGGCAACATTTTGGCACAAACATGTACAGATGAGTACTCGCAGGACTTGCAGATCTATTCTGACCATTTGAAGAACACTGAGGTGACTTCACAACAGAGCAATGAAGCACAGGGATCATCCAAGTCTGATGGTGTGGCAATCACAAACTGCCCAGAGTCCCTTACCTCAAATGAAACTGATGACAGGAAAGATCCCGATCCTAGAAGTCAACCTTGTTCAGGTAGTGCTGTTGACCACGATGTTGATGCAGCACCTTCACGAAAGTCTAGACGAATTAGTTTAGCTGATGTACATTCAAAAGTAAGGCGTTTGAGCCAGATGATAAAAAGCGCTCCTGAGGCTATCGCCTTGGACAACTGCACAGCAACTTTGCCTCAGCTGGAACACATGGACATGGACAAAAACCCAAAAGACAAAACTGAACTCGAACTGGGTTTGGAGAACACTGAAGAAAATACACAAGCTCAGTGTCTTGTGGAAGAAGAACAAACCACTATGACTACTACAACTCCTTTCAATTTGAAGACGAAACAGCTTATGTCAAGACTGTCAGTGGGAGGTTTTAAGGCGAAACTCCCCCAAAGAAGCAAACCCGATGATCCAAAGAAAGTGAACTCGGTGGGAGAACATACAAGGACGATTGACGTCAATGTCACTAATCAACTGAACATTTTTGATGATGATGTGAGCAATATTTACGACGAAGAGCTTGGTAGCTTGGAAGATATGTCAGAAATGTTCGACATAAGTCCCCAGAAAGCCTCTGAAGAAGAGCATCCATCTCAGAAATTTAACACGGATGAGCCTTTGGATGATGACGTGTTTGACCAAGACTTTATTAGTGCTGGCCATGGAAAGAAGAGACCTTTGCCAGTAGATGAAGATAGTATGGAGGATGAGAAGAGAATGAAAGGATCCATGGAGATGGCTGCTGACTTTGACATGGTAGGTCAAATTAAAGAATGATAAATTATCAACTCATGGACTCTTAATTTAATTACATTTTTATCAACTGCATAGAAAACTACATTTATATGAGACATCCCCTAAGTTCTAATCTTTCTTATGTTGTCAGTATATTTTTCAGATTTACGTAAGAAGCCTCCATGTTTCCTGGTGTGCTCAATCATGTTTCTCTGTTCTAGTAATTTTAGGATAATGTATATTACCACAGCACTGACCCCATTAGTACAAAAACATACTCATGTCATACTCACCACTTTGCTGCTGTAACTAGAAATGCAGTTCTCATTCCCTCGTTATTCCAGGTTGGGAACACTTTAACATTAATTTAAGGTAACTTAGTTCCACTTGAAAAAACTTTTATATTCTAAAGTAAAGCTTATAGCAGCAGAATATGGTGAATATGACATGACTGCTGTTCAGATAAACTCTGGAAATCTGTTGTGCTAAATTAGGTCGTTTACATTTATTTGACTAGTGACGTGTGCTTTGTGTGGGATTCTTCTTTTTGTATTTACAGGGCTTACAGTCCCAAGCTGTAGAGTATGATGGTAACATTACTACAGCTCCAGGCATGATGACACAGACCACTGATTACTCCAACAGCAGTCACACAGCCAGCATCCGATGTGAAGCGACATTTAATTCAAGTAAGTTGTTCACATAGAGAAGCTCAGTGTTACTGAGATTCTTATATTTCTGCCGTAATTATGCTTTCCTATATTTTCTGACTCAATTATTATTTTTTACTTTTTCAGCCTTCAAACAAAGCATGATTGAATCCCAGCTTGAAGACTACGCCAGCGACGTGCAGAGGGTATATTGACATATTTTATAAATATATATTTGAAACATTTATTTTTTCATGTCTTTTATTTATTGTCTTCAATGTTTTGATTTCAGAAACTCGATGACGGCACCATCACAGTGTTGGAGTTCTTGAAACTCTTCAATATAGACTTTGTCATCCATAATCCTCGGCAGAGTGTTCTTCCTGGAAGAGTAGGTTGATCTTTTATTTATATTATGTATATATAGAAATACATTAAAATCAACAGCCACATAGTGATTTGACTTTTGTTTTTGCAGCTTTTGTCAGACACAGATCGCACACCGATGGATTCTTTGAAAGACAGGCATATCAACCGTCCTAAACGGATGGTGTATGAGACAAACGTCCTGAACCTCACGGAAAAAGTGGAGGGGTATGTGCGCTTAAGACTGTAAAACACATTTGGGACTAAGATGAAAAGTATATTCACATTCATCACATTTTAACTGTGTAATCTTGTGCTTTTATTTCTGTGAGCTGTGTGTCTCATTTTAGGTTTAAACATGAATTTTTATTTAAGACCTCAGAAAACTCTTGCCAGGAGTTTAACATTTGATTGACAGCTGTGTGGCAGTGTGCTAGAAAATCTGATATGATGATTGCCGTTAAAAGACAGACCTGTTTTGTCCTCTTAGGTTGAAAGTGCGAATGAGGGATCTCGATAAACCTCTGAACACTGTCAACAGACCTCTGTGGGAAGAAATGAGAAATTCTTCAGAGGAGGAGGTAATAAAAGATTAGAATTTTCAAAATGCTGTTTTCCTCTTACCGTGATGACGATTCTTATGTGATGCATGTGGATATTTAGCAGTAGAAAAAGCATCTGTTGATTTTATTACCGAACCTTCACTGCCTTTGTTTGAATTCACAGCTCAAATCTTTTGGTGCAAAACTAAAAGAGAGAAACAACTTGTTCAGAAAGACGAGTAAAGTCCAGTCGCATGAAATGAAGGAGGTGTTGTATTCAGAGCTTGTGCACGCTAATCTGGTAAGTGCCTTGACACAGAAACACTCACATGGATGTTTTGAAAGCATCCGAGGTTATTGTATATTTCATCTTTTTAGGAGGAGCAGCAGAAGTTGAGACGAACGATCGAGAAAGCAGATGAGATGATACGAAGTTTGGATGACTGCATTGGTGAACTTGAAGCAGGTATGGCAACTGTTTACTCAAGTTTACAGTGCAAGCTCATCTGTATAAATGTACTAATGATTCAGACCCACAGTAAAGAGTCTGTGTCAGGCAGAGCAGAAGATAAATCACTGTGATACCATCTCTGTTTTAATTCCTTCAGAACTTGCTGGAGAAAAAGGCTTCGACGGCAAACCGAGTCTGAAATCATGTCAGGAAGGTAACTCGTCATTCCACTTCATTATTTAATTTATTCATTCAATTCAGTTAAATTTTATTTATATAGCGCCATTTTATAACAAAAGTTACACTTTTCATACAGAGCGGGTCTGGACTGTACTCTTTTTATAGTATTATTTACAGAGACCAAACAGTTCCACAAAGGGCAAACGCTTGGCTCCGGGGAAGAAGTTTAGTACTAACATTATTATTATTTTATTGATCTTTGAATTTTATTTATTTTTTACAGAAATGCAGAAAGTCACAGCAGCTTTGGCGGATAATGACCGGTGAGAATATTAATAATCTTCTTTTTTTATTTATTTTTTCTATTGGGAAGATTACATAATGTACAGAACATGTTGATATACTTCATATACATTAGTGTACATATGCATACAAACAGAAAGGTATAAAAAAAATTCTTGTGCACCATGACTCAGTCCTCCATCTTCACTTCCAGGCGTCTCCAAGTACTTCTGCTTGAATGTACCAGTAGTTTCCATCTTCATCTTTTTCACATGTGTCTATCTCACATTATATTAAACGATATTAAACGCCCAAGAGGTGAAATAAAGCAGTTCCATAATGAAAAGTATCACTAAATATAAAAAAAAGTTTGTTTTGTTTCTTATTCTTTTTTTTCTCTTTGTTTCTGCCGCAGACAAATTTCCGAACTGGAGATGCAGAAGAAGCAGAATTCAAATAAACTGAACAGGCTGAAAGCTGAGACCAGGAACCTGAAGAGCCACATCACCGCGCTGCATATGTCAGTTTCTGAAGTCTTTGAATGACTGTTTGTGTTCGAAAGTAGTCTTGACAATACTTTGTATGCAAAGATATTAAACTAAAAAGCCATTTTTTCATATCTCAGGGTGAATGAATGGAAGTTTGGAGAGAAGAGAGACAACTGCACAGTCTACACGTTTCTTCATGACACCTTCCATCTACAGTTGGTGTACGAAAAATCAGATGGTAAGAGTTTCCCTTCAAAAGTAGACATACTCATAATGCTCATTTTATTAGGATGTGCTTCCACTTGTACAGGCAAATAAACAAACATTGTTGCCCATGCTGTACCTGCTGCTTTGCAATTAACATGAGTGTTAACTAGAACTCTCTGAAGTCTGGCCACCAAACAGACAGTGAACAGTAAAAGTATGTTTGTAATAGATAAAAACATGTTTTGTTTTTTTAAGGAAATGATGCCGATCATCAGCCTGAGAGGAAAATATCACACATCACATTTAAACATCAACTTGATGGTGAGAAAAAATACAAAAAGTAGATTGTCATAATCTAATTATGTGTTTTGATTCATGTCTGTTTCACATCTACTCACTACTTACCTGTCCGACCCATTTTATATGATTATTACTCTGATATTTGGGAGTTTCTAAGTAGCTGTGAATTGTTTATAATGAGGGGGTGCACTTAATGTCTATTAGTGTCTTGAGTATGATGAACTAAATAGTGTAAAAACTGCTGTACATTTTGTTTTCTAACCAGATGAGGAATCGCAGGGTCACGCCTGCCTTGTTCACAAACTGCTCTCTCAGTTTACCGAGGGCGAAGCTTCCTGGGTGGAGAAGTATCCAATGACCAGACATGTTCCCAAGGTAGGCATGAATAGAGGTTTGTTTTGTTGCTAGAGATATGGACACACGTTCAGCTGCATGTTACATAATCTTATCTTGCACTGCAAAGTAAATGTAAATACTGTTTATCGATCCACAGTACAGGTTACTTTACCCAGAAGATGCAAATAAAAATTTTCCTTTTGTACGCAGCTGCTCCATGACGTTAGCCTTGTGGTGAGTCGCTGCCGTCTGCTGGGGGAGGAGCTGCGTCTGCTGGAAATGTGGGGGAGTCTGAAGCTCGATATTCTCGACATCAGCTGTGTAGACACTCGGTAAGGAGCGCTCCCCACAAAGGATCTCGAGCAGTGTTTCTCAAACCTTTTACACCACCTCAAAATATTTCTCTCCAAGCACCACCATCATGTTCAGTCACAGACAGTTATTTATTGAAAGGAATGAATGAATAGATACTTTACTGATCCCTCGAGGGAACTTAAATCTTTTTTACAAGCATTTTTTAACCTGTGGGCATGTAGACATGCAAATGTGGAGAGAGATGGTGGAGTGATGGGAAGCCACCCAGAGCGGTACAACCAAAGTTGTCCTCCCAAGCCGTGTCAGGGGTTTATCCCTGGCCACAATGCAGGGTGCTAACCACTACACGATCACGGCGAACTACTGGGAGTCATTGCTGACTATCATTGAATCAATTAAATGTGTAAAATCATAATATAATGATGTACATTTTTAAATAAAGTACTAAGATGATCTTACTCCCCTAACACGAAAAAGTAGAATGGACATGGCCACATATTCTGCTATAATTAGGGCTAATTTGACCTCAAGTCAATGTAACTTGTAACACATTGACTTGATTTTTGAAAAATAAAGCTACATTACTTAAATATCCTTTCTTCTTTTTCTTCCTCTAGAGTGCACATTGTCTTCAGCAGCCTCAAGAAATTTTCCAAGTTTGAGGTGATCTTCTCCGTCAGTTTGACCGACCATCTCTGTGCCCTTCAAGTGCACAGCTTCAAAAACATGATCGGAAACACGACGTAAGTTTGACCCCCCGTGACAGGCAGTGCTTTCTCACAGGGAAATACAACTTTAAAAACACTTTGTTATGGTAGCAGCATTACAAAACAGTAACACTCGGTTTGTTTTCATGTATTTGCAGGATCCAACAGATTGAAGAGATTGTGGCATCGTTTGTCCCAGGCAAGAAACTCTTGACGAAGATTGTCAAGAAGATTCATGAAAGCCTACTCTGTTGAGAGTTTGCTCTTTACTCTTTGTACAATATAGATGTTGAAAAATTGTTATAAATACTTCCAACATATATCATATACTGGCAGATAAATGAGGATAGTGTAGTTTTGTCACAGCTACATGCTCAGTTCAAGTCCTGCTCAGTTGTGTCATCTAGAACATTTGGTTTGATTTAAATTTTCTAAGTGATCATGTGTTTAAAAGGTTAAATCCAGTCGTCTTTTACTGGTCTGGAGACAGTGCAGCGATCTCTATGCACTTTCCAGAGTCGCCTGCAGGTGGTGAACATGTTTTACCTGACGTCAGACAGAAATGTCAGCTCATTACACTCAGATGAACTCGAGTGGAGTGGGTGGCTTCAAATGTCTGGACCCAGACAAGAACTTTACAGAACTTTGTTCTTTGTTTGATAAAGGCGTGCTGATCTGTGTATCAGATGGAGGTCTGACACTGTCTGTAGCTTTGTGCAGTACTGAACATATGTAAATGTCTTTCATCATATTTTGTTCATAATGATATTACCACAGTTCTTTTGTTCTTTTAAAAACATTTAAAAAAAACTTTGTACTTTGGTCATTAGAGCCGAAATTGTAAAATAAATGTCCCGATCCTTGAAAAGATGAATATTCTCAAACGTTTTCATTAAAATAATTTTGTTTATGATTGTTTTGTTTTTTGTGCCTTAGTTTGCATAACTGTGCTTTTTAAGTAAGTCGTTCTATGATTAATGCTTACAATACATGTTGTCGTATCAAGCCTAATCTGTTAATACAAGGAGTGATCCATAAATCCATCATTAGATTAATGTGCTTTAACACTGGCATTACCTCCACTGACTTTAATAATAATCATAGGCTTTCAGGTGAATTGAATGTTTGTTTTTTTTAAGGAATATTTAAATGGTCCAGTAACATTTGGTTATCATCAAATTAAAGCTTAAAAAGGCAGCTTCTGTGTCAGCTGCTGCTGAACCATAGTTTGGCTGTAGGTGGCGCTATGGGCCTTTGTAATACATGATGCACACCGTCAATCCTGAGTGAAACATGTACTCTTCTTTTACAGTGTATTACTAACGTTTAACTTTAAAAGTAGGACAGCTTTCAAGTAATCGGAAAATGTTTTCTGACATTGACAATATGAAAGTTTAGTGGTGCGCACTTCTTGCCCAGATTGTTTTATTTTAAGGATTTCAGAGACCTAAAGTATTTTATGACAAACAAGATCTAATATATAATATATTTGAATCATCTTATCACCCCATAAATGTATCTAATGATCCTTTGGGGGGATCCCGGCCATGAGGATGTGAATCTCTGAATAATCATAGAGAAAATGTAGGATAAAGATTGCAAAATAGTCCTAAGAGTAGACAAAAATAACCAATGCTGCAACTTACAAATACTTTTACGCAGTGCAACATTGGTCTGTTTTTCATCTATGAAATGTAAACAACTCAGCAGCAATGTTTTACAGGCTAATAAACAGCTTTGTAATCAAATACGAACACAGTGTTTCCCCCGAGCAATCACCCGAGAGCAGCTGCACCTCTTCATCAGACAAAGAAAACTCTCTGCTCTCTTTCTGGTCTTGAGCTGATACAAACCCGATGTTTTTATTTAGCTACAGATCTCTGCTGCTGTTCAAAGTCAAACATATCAAAACAGCCAAAAACCTGACTGACATGGACAGTGTCCAGGGGTCATTGGAAAGGTTGAACAGCCAGAGACAAGCCTCCAAGAGGGTGAGGGGAAAAGACGACTGTCCACTCCTGAAACCCCGACGTCAAAGGTCAAAGTGGACTTTCCAAACCGTCACCCTCGAGTGAGCCATCAGGGGACACGAGTTCCTCCCACCCTCCCCCAGAAACAACGGCTGCTGTCAGAGCAGATAGAAGACACACAGGGTGTTCAGGCAAGAGGTTAAGTTTGGCTGAAGCGGTATTCGGGTCCTCTGACCTCAACCTGGGGGTCAACTCAATTTCATTTCAATTGATCCACTGAATGATTTTTTCGTTATTCACACGTGAAGCTGAATCATTCAATAGATCATAATACAACAGCACAAATAGGTATTAGATTTTTTTTTTTTTTACACCACTTGAGTAAATTCAAAATGATTTTCTGTCTCTCTGTGATTGAATTCCTATAACTTTGCAGATAGCTCGGTGATATGTGTTCTTTCCCATTTTTGAAAACACTTTGTTGCCGGTCTGGTGAGGGGGAAAAAAGCTCAATCCTAATCCTGTTATCTAAACGGTAAATTGACAAATGAAAATATAAATTGGTGAGCATCTGCTTTGGACTGTTTAATCTTGTTTGTTAGCTCTCTTGGGTAAACAGTTTCATGTGGAATAAACACGATAAGCCTTGCGATTATGTATAGCCTCGTCCAAGTGAGACTCGTTTCTTTCTTCTCGTAAAATGATCAGCAATGACAGAGGTGGTAATCATCCCCACCTGCAGTCACTGTCATTTCACTGCTGCCTCAAGAGAAAATACTGGGTATAAAATGTGAGAGTAGCACTTTGACAAATTGGACTTAAAGAGATTGATGATTAAACATACTGAAAGAAAAATCAGTGTGTTTTGTGTTTGTTGCGTAGCTGAAAACACGATTGTAAGTCTAGTGAAACTAGAACCATGTTAGCACATCCAAACATTTGCTAATGCACCCATCTTTGGGATCACCAAAGTCGGTATGGTTCATCCTCTGGGGTCCATGAATGTCTGTACAGAATTTCATACAAATTCATTGAATAGTTGTTGAGATATTTCAGTCTGCACCAAAGTTGTAATTAATCTAAATCATGTTGTCATTTCATGTATTAATTCATGATTAATTGAAAGATTATACCAACTGTGATTCAGACAACATGCTAATATTTTTTGGATTGGACGATTGTACCCAAAAATGGATCACAAACTAAAGCAGAAACCAAAAACGTGTAAGAAAAGGCAATTAAATTACTTATATTTAGCTTTGTATTTAATCACACGCTCCCCAATAACGTAAAGTTAATTTCCACCTGACGTTAAATGCATCAACACGTATGAGAGGTGCAATGAAACACCTTTTTTTTTGGGACGGATGTAACAGTTTATTGGGGTTCAGATGAAGTTAGCCAGCGACATAACGTCAACACTCCAAATGTCTAATTCTGTTAAGAGGAACATTTGGCCTCAAGCAACCTGGTCCAAATCTGTTTATCCACAGATCCAGGAGCAGTATTTCACCTTAATAACCCCATCAATGTCCTCCACTGACGTTCAGCAGGGAGGGAGGTTTGAGGCTGCACAATTAGTTTTTGTAAGATGGAAAAGTGCTTCGAGGTTTCCTTTGTATTAAAACCAAAACATGACCACCTGCCAGACCCGCTGGTGCTTTATCCAAGAAAGAAACAGAATAGGGAAATGGAGAGCATATGGACTTTCTTCTGTTAGGACTATTTTCCATTTCTGATTTTACAAATAAAATTAGAAACCTATGATGAGCTGTAACATTATTTTAACCAGCCTGGATCTAAACACACACAAACACACCTGAAGCCAGGGGAGAACATGTTAAAGTGAGAATATATTTAGATGTTAAATGTATTCTCCATTACAGGATCATCTGCAACTTGGATAATAAAGTAAGTTTTAAGTTTTAATAGGGAACTAAATAATATTTCAATACTCCCAAGTCCCCATTCTAAGATAAGTGTTGTTTGGCCTTACTCTACGTATATATTTCTTAAATATATGTTAAATGACATGTGATAGAAATGAAATACTACAAAATAATGAGCCGTTAGTCAGTTAGATTAAATAACTTTAATGCTACACTGACTTGTAATCAGATTATTTCAGCCCCTGTGTGCGGGTGAATGCTGACAAGGAGTGGATTGTCATGCCAGAACAGGAGCTGGGCAAACAGACAATGTAACCGGGTTCAGTAGCCTATATGGTCATAATAACAGAGGAGAAGACACTGAAGGGGACATGGCATGACACAAGCCATGGAAAAGAGTAAATCTGGGACTGACTTTTAGTCATTGGCGAGAGCTTGGTGAAATAAAAGGCTGAAAGACAGACGTCAAGCTGAGAATTTCTACATAAAGTTGTTTTAATAAAGATGCTTGATGAAATGAAACATCTGAATGCGCAGAAGCTCATTCACAGTCGCTCCCGAACGAGGTCAGAGTTCATCAGGGAGCTCATTCCCAGTAAACCAACAGCCGTAGCTGTAACTGTAATGACAGACTGCTAACACCTCCAGTCTGCTGTAATTGGCCTCCATTGTTCGTCCCTTCCTCTGGCCTTGGTGGCCATGTTTGTCCATAGAACAACTCGGCCGTGTCTTATCATAATTTATCTCGCAGCGTCCAGCTGCGACAGCTTCACTCATAGAGTTACAGAAAGATAAAGGCGGCGCGGTTTAAAACAAAAGTGTTGGGTTTCTGACAGGCACACAGGAAAGGCCTGTATTGAAGGCAAAACACAATGGATTTATTCTTAAGGCGCTGCTGTACGTTCACAACAACCCATAATACTTTCACTAAAAGGTAGAAAAAAGGTTTCCCTACTATTGATATAGATGAAAAAGTAGTTTTGTTTACTTGCTAGTGCTTTTGAACTGACATATTGGAGTTATCAAGCTGATAATGTTGCCGTCCAACGAGCCAATCAGCAGAAAATAGTATCGGCTGAGGCCAATGGCTGTTAAAAACAGGAGGATAACAGATCAGCTCTTCTAATTACCCATATGCAAACATAATCTGTCATAGCCAGACCTCTGTTTTATCCACAATAAGACCTTTATACTATGTTTATACCCAATCAAGAGCACAATTGTTTCAAACATGCCGCTGATCTAAAGGTTACTGGACAGTTTCCAAAAGCATTTTTTATTTTTATAAGACCTCCATGACTTTTACAAAAATTAGGGGGTTATGGGATTGTATTCGTGCACATTTGTGTGTTGGCATCCTGAAACACAGACATAGAGTAGCCACGACTCCGCACAGTTGACTTGAAATGTCACTGTCCTGCACTGATCAGTGCCTCCCCACCTCCCACTCGCTGCCGTCCCGCACTACTGTAGGCCTTCTGTAGATTATCTTGTTAGGGGGGGGCATTAGAGGGCGTCTTAATTGGTCCTTCCAGGCAGGTAATTAGCTCTGATGGCATGTGCTCCCATAGAGATGCGAATGACAGGGCCACAGCCACGTCCCACCCCTCACCCCAAACACCACCACACACACACACACACACACAAGTAAAGACTATGTGACCCGAGGAGTTTCCACATTCTCTGGTCATTCTTAGGAAAAGACAATAGGTCTAGCTTGTTAAAATAAGCTCCCACTCAGCAGGAGGACGGAGGAGCCGCAGCAGCTGTCCCATAGTATCAAGCTTCAATGGTCCCGGCGGCCTGAGAAAACATCCAGTCCAGAGGTTTTTTAACTTCTGTGGGGACATATTTACATCTCATTAGCAGGGAAATACAATTAAATAATTAAATATTCCCTTAATCCTTGTGCTGTTCTGTTGAGAGAGGATGTTACACAGCATCAAAAGTGAGGCACAACACTATAAAATACACTTAATCAAAATGTATGGTGTCTATATAAAAAAACAAATCTATCAAATTACTACAAAACAATATTGTTGCATAGCTATAGAGTTAGAGTGATCACACACATACTACACATACTGGATTTCCTTAAGGTCTCAGTTTACTCCATCAGAGCTGCTCATCAGATGGTTGAATACTATCAGAGCTCTGTAGTGGGTGGCAGTAGCTCAGTCCATGTGACTGTTAAAACAGTAAAATGAACAAATGACTCGGTTCACAGGATCTTGTTTTGGGTAATATGTGCCCAATATGAGCCCAAAGAGGTCAGACACTGATTCTAAAGTAAATATTCAGAGAGTTGAAGGTTTTTAGGTCACAAAAAATAAAAAATGAGCTAAATGAAAAAATACAATTTGAATTTCAGTTCATGAAAATAGTTTTTAGTCGGTGGCTCGTCAAGACTTTCTTTCTTAGCTCATGAGGGTTCCTCTCAGGGACTTTTTAGCTCAGTTCATAGGCCCTTGGTTCAAGTCCATCATCATGGACCACAGTATGGAGCGTGGACTGGTAGTGGCAGAGGTGCCAGTTCACAGCACTGCTGAGGTTCCCTTGAGCAAGTTACCAAACCCCTAACTGTTCCCAGGGCACTGCTATGTGGCGGCCCATCCCTCCACATTTGCATGCCTATAAGCCCTTGTGTGTGTGTGTGTGTGTGTGTGTGTGTGTGTGTGTGTGTGTGTGTGTGTGTGTGTGTGTGTGTGTGTGTAATTTCCCCATTGAGTGATCAATAAAGTAACTTGATGAAGTTAACCTTCCTCCTAACACTGAGCTCTTGGCTAGGATTAGTCTGATCTATATATATATATAGACAGCGACATGGTTCCATATATATTTTGTGTTGTATGAAATCAACCCAAGATTTATAGGTTGTCACCTCCAGGCATCTGAAATGGTGAAACTAATTATTATTGATTCATTGGGAGTAAAACTGAATCTTTCTTTTTGTCCTCGGTCCATCTATTGCAAATGACTTCAGCATCACTTCCAGCTGAGTTAGACTGAATTCAAACTATTCTCTGTCACAATAGCTTCACTTAGCTTCGGCCGAATGCCATCTCAGGTCTATTTGTATCCATGGAAGACAAACAAGTGCCAGGAACCCCAGTTAACAGAGAGTATTGTGGGTAAGTCGCCTATTCTCTAGTAGAATAATGACGACAAAACAGGAATTCTGACCTTGTTCGGGGGAACACATCCTGGGGCACGCAAGCAACAAGGGAACAGGACAATAATAGCTTTTCCTAAAAATATAAGGGCCTGACAGAGGAGGGTCTCCATTACAATGGCATTGAGAGTTGGATCTTGCAGAGGAGAAGGAGGTGGAGGAGGAGGAGGAGGAGGAGGAGGAGGTGGGGTTTTCTCCTGAAGAGTTCAACATAGATCAGATTCACTTATTTAAGACCCTGCCAGGAAGAGGAGCTCTGATGAATCTGACTCATCCAGCCATGTGGCCACGCATCCGCAGAGCTGTTTTTAAATCCTTTGGCCGAGTCACTACTGTAGTCTTTACAAGCAAAATGCAAGTCAGTTGAAAGTCTTTCAGGTTTCTGCACGCTGACTATTAAATGACTCAATTTTAAGATATTTGTCTTAAAAGCTGTTATATTGTTACACAGCTGATACCAAGTTATTCAAGGGCATGGTCAACTCTCAGTTATTTGCAAACTCTATGTTATTTGCCTCTATAGCTTAGTCCTAAATATAGCTTGGTCTCTTCCATCCCTGTTTTTTACCATAGACTGTATAAAACATGGACGTGGTATCCATGACGTCACCCACAGGTTGGTGCAGAGACATCCTGAAGCTCGGTGTGGTGGCTCTGGCTGCCGTCGTCTTGGCAGTCCCGTCTCTGCCGCCTCCCAACTAAACTAACATGAGGCGGGCTGAATGAAGCTTCAGCTCAAACAAGCCATCTGTAACAGAACCTACCTGTCAGTCAAAGTAGCCACACTATTAATTATCCATAACTTTTAAGCCTTAATATAATTTGAACAGGTGAGTTGTATATAATTTCACCCTCAGTACAGTTGTCACAAACCGGGAAATTATCTATAGAGACCAAAACAGTTTTTTGTACCAGGCTGTAAACATGTTTATTTCTGCTGTGAAGTTGGACATTTTAACATGGGGACTTATGGAGATCCTGCTTCTGGAACCAGCCTTGAAGGAACTGCAGTTTTTGACAGTTCAGCACTGGCTTCACTCCACAGCGACGGAGGTTCCTGTGTTTTCCTCTCCCATTGTCTCTGCGTGTCTCGTCTGTCCCTGCCTGTTCGTGTGTGCTGTGCTGATCTCACCTGGCTAATCGCCACCACACCTGCATCCCATAAACCAATCAACCCACTCAGGACCGGCCGACTTTTCCACACTCCTAACCTACGCTACAGCCAAAGTCTGTATTTTTATGATCACTGTATTTCAGGATATTTCCTGCCACATCTTGTCATCCTCTCTGCTTCTTGGATTTTGTCATCACTAGCCCTGCACCTCACCCTCATCACTGATTTGCCAGACTACCCTGATCTCCAAGAACCTGCTGATCCATCTTTCTAATAAACTGTGCCTGGCTTGTGTTTGGTTCATTATAAAACTCAGTATGATTCACTGTGTTCACAGCCAAGTCGCTAACTTTGTTCTATTCTTTGGTGGTGAGGAGCTGCCTGCTGCAACGCCTGTGAGTGCAGTGAGCTAAGACAGTAAAGATGTGGGAATGTGAAAATCTCACCGATCAGCTTGGCGGCAGTCCTGTCATCATCATGTCATACTGTCCTCACCATGGATCCTCCATCAACTCCTCAACCACCCAACACGTCGATGTCTGCGCTCCGTTATCGAGTGCCCTTTTGACACAAGGTGCTATTTTGAAATCCAAGCTCACACGGGAGGACACAGGAGAGTCTCCTGGACGAGGCGAGTGGCGGCTGAACGTCCAGACTCCGCTACTGGTCATCTTGACCCACACCCTGAGCCTGCTAACAGAGGTACAGCAGCCACCTTTACTAAGTGCATTCCCCGAGCCGCTGACCCAAATCCCTGCTTGACCCTGGCTGATAAACTATGCTATGGATAGATCACTGGAGAGTTTTTTCCTTTAAAATGATGCTTAGTCCAAAGTTTCCACAACAACAAATCCATGTTGTGGGTCATAAAAGTCTTTGTAGCCTTCATACTGTATTCTTTCCAAAGAACATAGCACGATGAATTTGTTTTAGTTCAAAATATATTAAGGATATTATGCAGAATAACAGTGTGGATGCTTTGATTGACAGGTAGGTGCTGTTACAGATGGCTTGGTTGCAGCAGACAGGTGTCATACAGCTGCCTTCAGTCCACAGGCGATCCACGTCTTTGTTGATTTTGGCCAGAGCCACAGATTTTTGGCTCCTCAGAAACCTGTGGGTGATTTCAAGGATACCACGACCATTCTTAATACTGTCAGTAAACATAATCAGTTGAGAAACACACAAACAATACTGATCTGATAAAAGATACAGTACATACAGTACAAGGAAACATAATGTAAATGGTCACAATTTGTGTGTTCATGCTATTCAAAGTATTTAGAGAATAGACTAAGATGAACATTTTAGATATAAAAACCATGTAGCTCTAACAAATTATAAATAAATGAGAGAGTGTAAGTGATTTATTGTATACCAGTAAGCTGAAAAGTATTTAACCGTGATAAAATTACTGTAAAAGTTACGAGTTAGTGGATCAAAAGAACAGAAAAATCAAAGTGAGCTGCACATACTTTGATTAAATGAGTGTCAGTTAGATGAACTATGCAGACAGACAGGAGGAGAAGGTCCGGTGGCTTCAGGAGGCTCCAGGTTTGGTGCTGAGCTAAGCCCGGTCAGAGTCTGGCCTGCATCAATCGACTGCGGACGGTAATTGGTCATGACTGCAGAGGATCCTGGACCCACATGTTCATGGAAGGATGGGATTAACACGTTATGGGTGCCTCAGGACGCCGGCTGAGGAGCTGATAAGATTTTTCGGAGGCCTTTTTTGTGGGTGATACTCCCCTAGAGAGGCCCCAGAGAGGAGGGTACAGTAAGTTTTACATTTGTTCTGTTGTTCCAAGTTCACAAAGAAGTGATATAGAGGCTGTTTACAAATGAGACATTCTATGAATCTGAATGACCACAGATACAAAATAGATTTTGTTATTAAGACATTGGTACAGTATATCGGCTGTGAGGAGTTCTATTTGGGGAATATTAATATATACTCATTTATTTCCCACTTCTTTGTGCCATAGTCTTATTTCATGCCCTCGTTCGTCTTCCATAGTTTCTTTGTCCTCATTTCTTTGAGTGTGGCAGCAAACCAGAGCACGGTGACTCCTGTACAATGCTGCATCAACTCGGCAGTCCTCCCCCCCGCCTCCGTCTTATCGTGCCCTGCAGCTTGGCCTCGGATCGGGCAATATAAATGGGACGTGCCCAGGAGGAGAGACGCCGGTTCCTCTTTTGGGGTCTGCACATTGTTTCGTCTAGGCCTGTATTTATTTAGATGTAAATCAGTTCGCAAAGAGTGTTACGTCCTGTCCTTGTGTAGTGGGCGGTGGACTGGGGCTCATTTGTTGGAGGAAGTCAGATTGGAGCTCTGCAGATTGTTTTCCATTATAAGGCTGTTATTGATGTGAGAGGGTGACATCATGCAGCCTCACCCTTCGAGGGAGGGTTGGTGAGAAAGAGCTCCCACACCCATTTCTTAGTCATTACTCAGCACAGCGAGGATGCTGGACTTCCCATCATGTTTCGACTAATATGAACCTCCATTTGATGCCGTCAATCCCAGATTTATTGATTTAATACAGTGACTGGCAGAACCAAGACCTAATTATGACGTCTGACTTGTTAAAGGAATAGAGTGACATTTTGGGACGGATCCGGCATAAACACTTGGGGGACACACCTCTAATGTTCATTAATTAACATAACAATAACAATAACATGTATCTGATCTGTTTAATCAGTGTAAAAACAACCCGTTGTGGTTTTGGTAGAAAGGGCTAAATCTTTTTTATTTATATTTTGCCAGGAACATTAACTTCCTGGAGTCTCTGCAGGTTGCCATGCAACCCATCGCAGCCAGGAAACAGTCTGGCACACAACCCTCTTCAAACAAATCCTCATCTTCTTTTCTGATTCAAAGAACAGATATGGTGGATGGTTCTGATGGAGGGAGCTCACTCTTGACCTTGGAAATGGGAGTTTGATTAAAATATCTTAGTAAGTAGCTTTTTCTGGAGCTTTTTACTGCATCTCACAGTCTTAAATCTGCTCATGAAGACCAGTTAAAAGCTCCTCAGACTTATATTTCAGTTCAAAAGAGCAAGTCTGAGTATGGAAGTACCAAGCAGCCAATGTCCTGTGGTTGTAAAGTGAAGCCCAATGTTAACATACCAAAAACTGCAGTTCCTCAAACGTCCACTTGAGGATGGCTACAGAATGAGTCAGTCTCCATAAGTCCCCATGTTCAAATGTCCAACTTCACAGCAAAAATAAACATGTTTACAGCCTGGTACAAAAAACAGTTGTCTGTTTATGGTCTATCAGTTGAGAAACACACACAGATTTTTCACCTGTTTAAAGCCCTTTGTTTTATACAGTACGTGGAAATATAATTCAAATAGTCACATATTAAAATTCTAACACACACACGCACACACACACACACACACACACACACACACACACACACACACACACACACACACACACACACACACACACACACACACACACACTGAACATGCTGTCCTTGATAAATAATGCATTCTTCCTTCAGGCCAATTAGTTAGTCATGTCACCTTTATTTGACCTGTGACTGGTGATTCCTCTCAGCCAATCAGTGTAATGTTAACAGTGAGACGCTGCATCTCTTTGTCTTCATTCCCCATCATCACCTGTTCCTGATGTTACATGAAGTTTATACATTTTCGTGAATGCAGACTTTCTCTTTTTGAAATGGACACAGAACTGCAGCTGTAGGTGGAGCTTTACTACTAAACTAAATACTACATACACATAAAAAGGGTGGCAGTGTGTTGTGGTTTGCACTGCTAGGTGCAAAATCCACCTGCTCTACCTGTGTGGCTCTAAATCACCTGTGTGTGTAAATGTGAGTGTGAACAGTGTGCCAGCCCTTTAATGACATGTCTGTAGTTTACCAAACCATTGGCTTGGTTGATACATGAACCAAAAAATCCCACACACTGTCCATAACAACCTAAATCGTCACCAGGCAAATCTCAAACTTTACCTCATGAATATTGTTGATGAATTGAGTACAAGTGAGTGACAGTGAGTGATTCTTTAGTCCATTTAGTCTAGAGATTTGATCCTGTGCACCACTACAAATCCGAGAAACTATCATCAAAGGTTTCAGCTTCTGCTTTAAGAAAAGATCTCAAAACTCACCTGATTAATATATATGTTTTAATTAATTTTTTTATTTAATTAAAGTTGACAGTGAGTAAGTGAGGCTGGATACACCTTGGACAAGTGATGAAGGGTGCAAATAAAGTTTATTTAGATAGATAGATAGATAGATAGATAGATAGATAGATAGATAGATAGATAGATAGACAGACAGACAGACAGACAGACAGACAGACAGACAGACAGACAGACAGACAGATAGATAGATAGATAGATAGATAGATAGATAGATAGATAGATAGATAGATAGATAGATAGATAGATAGATAGGAAATTAGGTCGTCATAGCAGTCCGGTATATTTGAATAGAGTAAAAAAACAATCGAATAAAATACTGAGGTACACAAAAAATAATTAAACAAATAAATAAAACACAGAATGGGACAAGGACACTCAGGATAATAATCATAATAACATTATATAACAACAACAATATATATATATATATATAGAGAGAAATACACATAGAAATATATATAGACAAGATATGATATGATATATAATATCAATATCTATCTATCTATCTATCTATCTATCTATCTATCTATCTATCTATCTATCTATCTATATATATATATATATATATATATATATATATATATATATATATATATATCATTCATACATTATTCATTTGCTGACTCTTCCACCTCTGCTCTGCTCGCAGCTCGCTCTCATGTCCTCTCCCGGCTCCCGTAGACATTCCTCCGTTGTCAGTGTGTGTGTGTGTGTGCGGTGTCAGACGAACCGTCGGCGAGCCAGCAGCCCAGCAGCTCCAGGTCCGAAACCATGGAAGAGATAAACAACATTGACGTGGTTCCGTGCACAGAGTCCGACTACCTGAAGCCGCTCAGGGTGCACTACAACCAGGTGAGCCGAGTGTGTGTGTGTGTGTGTGTGTGTGATGAGAGGAGGCTGGATGCTGCTGTAGGCTAGCCCAACCCCCATCCTCCTCATTCATTTCACAGCTAACATGCTATCATAACATGGAGGCTGAGCCGAGCTCAGACACAGATTAAACACAGCAACAGATGACTTCTGCTTCACAAACAGCGACACACTTCATCCTCTGTGTACACACACACACACACACACACACACACACGTTGTGTTACACTGTTAGCTCTGGGTCGGACGTGACAGCTATCAGCTATTAGCAGCTAACGTTAGCTTCTTTTTTTCTTTTTTTTAAAGGTTGAGCATCACGTTAACGTTTGCACGTGCTCCACATTAGTATGAGTAATAAGTTTAAACAGTGTCACGTGACAGGGGAGCATGTCTGCCTGTCAGGTGAGACTTGTTGATCTCCTTCAGTGTGTGTGTGTGTGTGCAGGTCAGAGGTCAGCATACATGTCATATATATTTATATGTACACACACATCAAGTCATGTCTCTTTTCATGCACTCTACAGTCAAAGTCCAGCATGCATGAAACACTGCAGGGAAAAAGTGCACACAGCTCCCGACAGCTGCAGTCATTTACATAAATGTAAAATGATTTAAAGGTGCAGATTCAGCGTGCAACCCCGTAGTTCTTATCAAGTCTGATCACGTGCACGGACTACAACCTTTTTTAAAAAATTTGATTTACTGCACAGATCGCTTGTTTTGTTTTGGTTCTTTCCGCTGTGGTACTCTCAGACTGATTCCTGAAGTCTCAGCGACAGATCGATTTAACATCTGTTTACGGTTTAAAACACAAGAGTTGGGTTAAAAAAGATATATTAAAACAGTGAAATAAGAAATAATAATAAACAAGTAGGCAGAATAAGAAAAGGTGCTATATTAAAGGATTGTTCGATTTGGGAAGTGCTTGTTCAGTTTTGAGTTCTGATTGGGTTGAAGCTGTTTCACAGTCCTGGTACGTAAACTGTGAAGAGAAGAGAAGAGGGGGTGGCCGGAGTCTTTGATCATACCTTTTGCATTTTGTCAGACATTTTTCATGGTCCAGCTCCTCAATGGTTGGTAGAGTTGTCCCAATAGTCCGCTCAGCTATCCTCATCACTCTCCTCAGCGTCTTTCTCTCTGTAGTAGCTACAAACCAGAGAGAGTTGATGTTGCTGACACTTTCTGTGGTGCCCCTGTAGAAAGTGGTCAGGATGCACGGACTTAAGGGGGGCTCTCTTCAACCGACCTTCAGGGCTAAGTTGTTTGTCCTGCCCCTGTCGGCGAAGAGTTTCACCTCCTCTCTATATCCCCTCTCATCACTGTCCGTGTACTTCATGATGTGATTGGTGCTGGACTGAGCACGGCAGAAGAGAAGAGGTCTAAGAAAGTTTGTCCTGATTTTTGGTCTTTAAATCTGAAAGTGTACAGGTAGCTTATTATCCTACACCTTTAAACCCAAACACATTATTGAACTTTGCTGCATGAGAGGGCGGTACGATTTGACTCAGGAGGTAGAGTGAGTCGTCTATCAGAAGATCGTTTGTTCCTTGTCTGCCTCCTCTGCATGGTGGTCCATGGGCGAGATCCTGAACCCAAACACAAATAGTTCCTTTACTGTCGGTGCATGATTGCGTGTATAGGTCATTAAACATAATATGTTTGTTCTTCTTTTAAGGTGGTATTATTTAGACCAGTATTTCTCAAACGTTTTACACTCGGCTCAGAAAATATTAAGTAACAACATTTTGACTGATGTTAAAATATAATCATGTACTCTACTCAGCTACACATGAGGCAGTGTCATTACTAACAGGAAGATTATTTATTGTTGACTGTTGAATCTGTAATTTTGTTCATTTGTTGTAAAGCAGTATTCCCGATTCCACAATTTCATCTTTTTGTCACATTTCAGCTTACGGGCAAGAATGTGTCAACGTATGATATTATAAATATTACAGGAAGTGCAAAACTTATTTCAATTTACATTCCAGCGATCCTAGAGTTATATTCATAGTCATATTTATTAAATATGTTGTAGAGATACCTCCATGTATCACTACCCATCAGTGGATTGAGAAACAGTGATTCAGAGACATGGTGCCGATATTGATCATATCGTTATCAGACTGTAAATAAATATGATGCATGGAACTTAGTGGATTATTTATTAATAGTTTAATTATCATATTCGTTGGTGGGGTTAATTATGTATATGGATACATTTATATTGTCTCACGTTATGTATCGTTTCATTGGCTAACTCTAGTTGGAAATCGATCGTGACACGTTGACCTTTAAGCCTAAATGTGCTCGTACATCTCCTCTGATATGCGTGGACCTACTGTGGCACATTTATACCAGCATATACTGTCAGCTTATTCTATAAGACAGTGTGGCTTCAGGTATAGTTGCTGTTTATCCATCCATCCATCCATCCATCCATCCATCCATCCATCCATCCATCCATCCATCCATCCATCCATCCATTCATCCATTTTTAGCTGCCTATCCAGGTCATGGTGGCAAACAGGGCGGGTTATCTGTGACAGACGTCTTGTTAACCGTTTGCAGTGAATGCACGATATTATTAACTGAAACAGGGATGATGTCGTGATTGCCTGAAACGTGACTCAAGATCATTGTTACAGTGCTTCATCTGTGTTTCAAGTATTAGCCTGCTAAACAAAAGTGTGATGACTGTGAGGTCCTGATGGTTTCTAAGTGAGAAATGCTTCCTCACCCAAACATCGGCTGCGGTCCAGGATGAATTTATTTTTAGGATCAAAATATTTCTTTTGGTTTGTTTGTTTGTTCCTGGCTTCTGGATGGAGGCAGCGGAGCACAATACAAGTTAGACTGCATTCAGACAGGATCCCGCACTGCGGCGAACACTCAGGTTTCACATTTCATTTGGATGGGGTTAGTGGTGGTGCAGGCTGAAGGGGTGACCACCGAAGAACGCAACAACCTGCAAGCGGAGAAGTTGAGCCAGATCCAAGTTTAAGGAAAAGACACATGGTCAAATCTCCACAGTCAGCCTGAAATGTAAACTCTAAACCAGCTTCTAAATCTGAGTCTGACTCACAATTTCATTGCAAAAAAGTGACAATAAGAAGCCTAATTTGATGTACGATGGTTTGAAAGTGAGGGAGAGAGCAGTGGTTGAGTGACAGACAGTGAATGAGAGTGAGGGAGTGCCAGCATCCATAAAGCCGGTGAACACCTCCAGCAACACCGCACAGCGCCGGCCAACCCTGCAACTCATACATGCATTAAAAACTGATTTCTTTACACCATAGATAAGGAAGAAGATGTTATTTAAACTAGTCATTCTGAAGAAATATGGTTTGTGCCATTGGTACACGTACGATAAAGACTATTTAAATTGGTCTTACAGTGTACACTGGTGCACATCTCTGATTGGAAGCTGCTCTTTTGTCATGTTGCGTCCAATTTAATCAAGTAAGCTCACAGTGGAGTTTTTTTTTTTTCCATTTGGGGTTCACACCTGTGACAGCGGAGAGGAGGGGGGGTGTGTAAGCTTGTCAAGAGACTGGCTAAGACAGCAGATGGACAACAAAAGGAGGTGATGGTGGACTCCCCTCTCGCCTCCGTCCTGTCCTCTCTTTCATCCTCGTCATCGCTCCTGCGCTCAGCTCAGGGTGGGGCTCTTCAGGGACTCCCCTCGTCCCTACAAAGGCTTTTTTCAATCACACCGAGGGAGCATCTCTTCCCCCCCAAAAACCTTTTATGTTCTTCGCTACATCTGCAGCTTAGCCACTGGTCACTAAACTTATTCACACACACAGAAACACACTCTAAAAGTAGATAAGGTCACGTGTAAGAGGCTGTGCTCATCATTAGTGTTTACTGGTGTTTTGTCTCCTCTCCCTCGCCTCGCTCTACAAAGCAGGTGATTGTCCCTCGTTGACTCCGGGAAACCCCTTCTTATCTCGGTTGCCTCGTGCTTACGTTGAATCACGGGTTGCCACTTAGAGCGGGATAATTACCTTCCATTTATTCATTATAATGACTTGAATTATTCATCTGGAATTATTTATCTTGTATAGCTTACAGCCCCGATTGGCCCCGCCTCTCCTTCAGTGAATACGAGATCTTAAAACACACATGAATAGTTATAGGCTTGAGCATGAATCACGGCAGTAAACCGAGTCCTAATGAGTGCATGTTCTGTGTACGGAGAGAGCATTGTCAGTGGAAAACTAACAAAATAAGTTATTGGAATTTACCCAGTGAACATTTTGGTCCGAGGTACTAAACAATGGAACACACACTGCGTTAAAAACCTGAGTTTCCTGAACTAAAATTGAAAAGTTTCCACTTATATTTCCTTCGTTTGACACAAAGAACTCAACAGCCGTGTTGGGATAAAGGCAACGTGCAAGGCCGCTCCCAGTGACCTTGTTAAATTAAACGTGTTAGGAGGGTAGGGACTGAAATCGATCCTGACCTTGGCCATTGTACACTTTGTTTTCATTGTTATGAGAAGAAACAACCACGACTTGGCATGTAATAAAGACACACAGCCTCCAATTTCCATCATGCAAACTCCAAAGTTTGGGGTCACCTGCCACAAAAGCTTGATTCAGTACATATACGTACGTATATCAGACAATCTTCTTTGTATTACTTTATGGAGACAGTAATGTTTTGTACATGAACAGAACACTGTACAGCGGTTCAACCAGATTAACATTAACCAGAAAGAGACAAACATCTCTCTGAGTAACTGTTAAATCAGAATATAGGAAATTAAAATCTGTGCAGATTTAAGTGGCAGTTTCCTGTTTCAGTGTCAAGTGGATTTAACAGGCATGTCGCTTTAGCAAAGTCATTCCTTAAACTATTTTCAAAACTAAAAATAGAAATTGAAGGTTGGTCTAAGGTTAGCACTGTTGGAACTGGGTCACAGAATCTTAGCTGAACATACTATGAACTGACAAATCACAGTTTGACTGAGCAAACTGCACAAGGCCCAAATATTTAGAGCCCAGTTACAAGAGCTTACACTTTTCCGGACTGGAAAGAAAAATTCGAAATAAAAGATATTTGAAGGAAAATGATTACAACAGTCCTCTCCACTGTGACAACATTTACTAAATAAAGGTTTGAAATATTTCTTCTACTTTTGGGGCCAAACCTCAAGCATGTAACCATGACGATACTAGTATTTAGCTTAAAGCACCAGAAGAACTTTTTTTTGCAAATTTCAGCAGGGTAGTTTCTTCTTCTTCGCAGATTTGCAACCAGGCGGAGCATTAGCTCAAACATTTGACTGCCGGAATATAAATATGAAACATACATACAACTTACATTTATATATTGCTGGTTTTCAACTGCTTCAGCTCCAGCAGCTTCCTTGGCTTCCCATTTTCACAATGCCGGTTCTGCTACGTAGCCAAAATGGTGAGTTCCTCAAATGTCCACTTGAGTCAGTTTCAATAAGTCCCCATGTTAAAATGTCCAAACAGTTTTGGTCTCTATAGCTAGTTTCCCCGTTCATGACAAGGTCAGTTTGAAGTTTTTTGAGATTTGTATTTAAACAGGCCTGAATCTAACCCATTAGAGAATTAGTTCAGATCCTTGAAGGATCGCAGGAACCTCTTTAGGATCTCAACATCTTCTATAGTTTGACCTGAGGAACCTGTTCTACCATGTGGTCAAACAGTAACATAGTCTGCTGGGATTGACTTGGCACTGAATGCTGCAGATTGCTCAGGGTGGCCTCAGCGTGTCATCGAGCCACCCTTTAAGGACCGCCCACAAAATCCTGAACTGAAAACTGATGAAAAACTGAGGGTGGATTTTTATAGATCTCACCTGTTCAAACTATATTAGGGCTTAAAGTTATGAATAATTAAGAACCAGGCTTCATTCTGCCCGCCTCAGATCCGGCACGATTTTTAGATTAGCCGGGAGGCGGAAGAGGCAACATGGCAGCGGCCTGAGCCTCCACACTCCTGCCTTTGACGTCACGGACATGGCATCCATTCTTTATACTGACAGTGGCACGTACACGAATTAGGACAGCATCAGCCAAATGATAGTGGTTGATCCAAAACTGATAAATCAGGTGCTTCAGGTTTTAATATGTTGTGATAAATTAATGGTTAAAACAGAAATACGGCTCCTCCAAGTAGTCTGCGTGCTCAGGATGTGATTTGAGGTCTTCATGCTTTCTGTGGCTTTCACTGGAGGACACAGTCACATGGGCGCGTACTTGAACAGAGTGTGTCCTTGATGCTGGATTTGGCGCTACCGGCTAGAAACCACTCACCAGGTCGTTTTTTTTAATACTCTGTAATTTGGTCATTAAACGGTCCGTCAGTTCACGCAGGTGCAGAGCATTTTTTTTTTTGTGTGTGTGATTTTTAAACTCCACTGATCATTAGTTCACTGCTTGTAAATGTGTGTGTGATAGCGGCGCCGCCTTTGTTGAAGCTTGTGTGAAGACTGACCTACCAGAAAAAAAAAAAAAAAAAAATGGAGAGCACATGTTGAGATTCAAAGAGTGCTTTTGTATTTTGAGGATGGGAGTTGATTTTTTTTTTTTCTTTCTGCTGCAGCTGCCGGCTTTATAGTGAGCACAGGAGGTGTGTGTGTGTGTGTGTGTGTGTGTGTGTGTGTGTGTGTGTGTGTGTGTGTGTGTGTGTGTGTGTGTGTGTGTGTGTGTGTGTGTGTGTGTGTGTGTGTGTGTGTGTGTGTGTGTGTGTGATGGTTGTTAGACTTTAAGCACCTAAAAAGATCAAGACCATACATCCCTCCCTACAAAAGCCATTCACGCAGGAGTGTGTCATTTCTGATGCCCAAAGCCAGAGGGACCACATTAATTTCAAGGTCCTGTGTCGCCTTGTTCCTGCTTCCCTCTCTCTCTCTCTCTCTCTCTCTCTCTCTCTCTCTCTCTCTCTCTCTCTCTCTCTCTCTCTCCCCCCATGGGCTAATCTCTCTGTCGTAATCCATGTCGGCCATGATTCTCCGTCTCCCCTGGGCCATTCAAGCCGTCCTCCCCGCCCCCCTTCTCTCAGCAAGTGGCCCGAGTAATGAGGGGAACCCCACCATCTGTGAGTGGTGACAGGATACTAGACAGGGAATGTGTGTGTGTTGGTGTGTGTGTGTGTGTGACGGATTCATGCTGAGTCGCTTTACAGTATGCGGTCGCTGGAAAAGAAACGTGTCATCTTGAGCGGTGTAATCAATCATCGCCAAATTAATTGCTATATTTAGATATGATTACGGTAAACAAGCTAGACCGCAATCTAAATGTCTGTTAGTCTTTGTCGTCTGTAACTTGTATAATAATTGGTACTGTCGGTGTTTTGTTTTTTTCTTTAAATTGAGAGCACATTTCAATAATCCTTGGAAAGATTTGTTTTGCCTTCCTAAAATTGTTTCTTGGAAGTTATTTTCATGATGTTCCACTGCTGTTTGTAGAAATCTCTGAAATCTCTAGCTCTGATTTACGCCAGAAGGACGGCACACTGTATCACAGTTCACAGAACCAGTACTGTAAAGCATTCTTACACTATGTCTACTCTAAGGTGGCCAAATTTGACAGTTTTAGCCTTTCACTCACATTAAACTTGACTTTTTACACTTTGCACATCCTCTGGACCAGGGGTCGGCAATTAGCGTCCCGCGAGCCAAAACTGCCCCGCCATCAATTATATCTGGCCCGCTAGATGAGGTTGATTTATTTTTAAATATATATATATATATATATAAATAAATCTTTTAAACCTCATGTTTTCTGTCAAAAATACAACAATTCCACATATTTCACAACATTTACTGAAAAGTAGCAGTGACAGCAGCCAGAACATCCTCGCAGCCTCTTTACTTGACGCACAGGTTGGAACAGTAATTAACTGTAACCTGTGGAAAATAAAAGTGTCCTGTGTCCCTCTTGTAATGGACAACGTGAACAAATGTGTTTCATTAAATGGAAAAAAAACCCCAAAACCAAACAAGGTCGGCTCAAATATCAAAAATGTGAATGCACATCAGCGGCAGATCTGCGCTGCTGTATACGTTAGTTACGGCAGGTTGCTAGGGCAGGTCGCCTGTTTCATAACAGACGCCAGGAGATGCAGCAGTGGGCGTAATAACAGCACATGGAAGCAAATTAATGTTTTAAATTAAATGCATTTTTATTATAATAGAAAAAATAGAACCCCCCTGTAGGAAAGCATGGTCATGGCCCGCGATGGAATTGTCAGGAAAAAAAATTGGCCCGGGTCCAAACTTATTTGCCGACCCCTGCACTATACACTGTGATTTTGTTCCGAGTTGCAGTGTGTGTGGCCCCCTGAAGTGCTGCTGCTTTTGATTTTCAGTAAATACCTCAGTTTATTGTTGTCGGGCAAGACACAATAGGAATTTGAATGAATTATGGGAGTTGTAAATTAGTGCTTACCAATTGTTTTTTTTGCAGTTAATTGCCCATAACTTTCCAGAAACCATATATTTGTTTGCTAAATATTGCTAATGATGCTGTTGGTGCTGCATAAACCACAAATCACGTTTTATTTACTAAACATTTATTGAACAACTATTAAAAGAGAGAAAAGATAAGGCACCTTGCTTCAAAAAATGTATTTACATAGCTAGTCAAGTAGTGTCAATTATCCTGGTTATTCTAGCTTTAATGCAAAGTGCAATATACAGTACGTTTGAGCTGCACAGCAATATTATCTCAAAAAATAAAGACACCAGTTTGACGTACTATTTAATTGCTTGGATTTTAGGCAGGACAGCCTTGAGAGTACATCGGTGGTAATGAGCTACGTTTACTGATGCAAATACTCCGCAATTTACCTGTAAAAGGTTCATTGACAGGAAAAACGCTCCGTCTCATACATTATTCAATATGCACTCGCACTTGAAAAGCAGCAACGCGCGAGAAGTGTGTCTCCTGCTCTGTCACGACAGGTGATTTATCACACACACACACGCGCCGCCTTGACACTAGTTTTGCTTTCAACGAGGAAAAGTGAGCGGGGTGCGGCTGACTTGGCCTCAAGGAGGAATGATGGCGTGTAACACACTTGCACACCGACATGTCAAGTTTTGTGTGAGAGTAATTATAGTCAGAGAGACTGTCTGCAGGGCAGGCAGAACATCTTCTGTGACAGGACTCCGCGGTGAGGAGTTTGCATGATGTCAACGCTTTACTAATGGCTCACAGCGAGAGAACAGATTAACGCTATCACGTTTGTCTTCAGGTCCTGAGTGCATGAATTCTGTAGTATAAGCCCGCAGTGTTCGTTTATGAACTATTAAAACAAAAAATGGATGCAAAATTGTCTCTAATATCATACTGTACATACTTTTATATAATACTGATACTGCTGATTTTCTGGTTTTCCCTTAGTTAGTGTTTGTACCACAGGCATTTTAAAAGACGAGGTTGTCAGGCCCAGGTGTGCGGGCGAATACTGACAGTGTCGTGCCAGAACCTGAGCTGGGCAAGCTGGCAATGTAACCTAGTTTAGAAACCTCTCTGTACATCATGTCAGAGGAGAAAAGAGTGACGTTGATTGAGTGAAGAGTAAATCTGGGACTGACTTTTAGTCGTTGGCGAGAGCTTGGTGGAATAAAAGGCTGAAAGACAGACGCCGAGCTGGACTGACTGTTGTTGGACTAGTCAATAATATTAGCTGGCTGCTGTGTCTTGTGTTGTTGACCCTGCTTAATGTTTAAAAGTTGTCAACTCGGTAGTTTTTGATCATACGTTATGTAATCATAAAAAATACATGTGTACAGCTGTCCATATTTACCACAGTGGTATAGCACTTGCGCTAAATGTAAGTAGTGGACAATCATACAGTCCTGACATGATAGATGTTATAGATGTTACAGAAGATGAAGGTGATACCATAGCTAAACCTATAAAAACCTTGGCTTCATGCTCGTATTTCACATCACAACATGATAGTTAATGGTGCATGAATGGCATTAAGCTGGCTTGGCTTCACATTGAGGCCCTGTGGCTGTGATCTGTCATGCACTCGTCGATTGCTGAGAAGATCGCGAGGGCTTTCTTTAAGGTGAATAAGTTCATACAGCACGTCTAAGACCAGATACATTCATACTGTATTAACCTAAGAACTTTTGGGAGTGTGTGTTGCACAGATTTGCTAATCAGTCACTTGCAGTTAAAATCTTTGTGTTTATTACTTTTAGATAGATATCTTAAAGTTTCAGTTTGCGGCTTTAAGTACATCTCTGGCACAGTGGCACATCCTAACCCCAATCCTGTTGCTACAACAATACTTTTTATTATGTCTGACTCTATCAGTGCAATTAGCTTGCACTCCCGTTTCTTGGGTGGTACAGATCTGCGCCGCCACGCTCGCACACACATCTATTGTGGCCGAAATAAGCCTGTTCTACTGAAGCCGTCATCCCTGCGTCTGAAAGAGCTCGTGGGTGGAGAGGAGGTGTAGCCTAAATTTGAGTCAAAGCCATATTTCCCCAGGCCTAGAAAATGTAGGCCAGCTTCAACATATTTATACGGCATGCGGTCTGAAGAGAAGAATAAATGCTGAGTTTATGTTTCAGTTTAATTCACACATCTTTTGGTTTGTAGTTTGTAGCAAATGAGGTAATTTGTCAGGGACTATTTTCAGCCACTAGACTTCATTTGAATCTGCCGTGTTACGATGCGCAGAGTCGGTTCAATATCTGCAGATAAAACAAGGCTCAGACAGGGGCTGCAACTTATTTTCATTTCTGATTAATCTGTTGATCATTTTCTTGATTAATTGAAGCTGTTTGGTCCAGAAAATTGTAAAAAAAAAAAAAGGATGGATGCCTTAGATTGATTTGGGGCCTTTTCTTGTCTTCTCTGGACGATAAACTGTGTAATACTGACTCTTTCTAGATTAGCTCCAATCACATTTGTTTTTCTTGTTACTTAGGTACAACATATACATCAATACCAATATATATTCAGTAGGGCAGTATCATTCAATAACCTGGATGATTTATTATTGTAGCTCTAGTTGACATATGCAAGCCAATAACCAATGATTTACAGCATCTACAGCAACTGGAATTGGCTTGGTACCTTCATGACTTTGCCTGCCACCTGCAGCTCTTCATCTCACCTGTTCACTATGGCTGCTGCTTAATTTACCATTTCTGCCTTGCAAAACCGACCCAGCTGTTTTTCAAGGGACCAAGACTTTGCAGATATTTGTGTGTTAATGTTTAAAAAATAGGGTTGATGACTCCTTTTGTGCAGACTGAGCCACAGCTGCAAATGATGTATATAATTATATTTTCTCTTCATACAGCGTGTCACCCTGAAGTGCAAACACCTTCGGTAGCCTTCAAGATGGTTTCCTCATTTTCCCGTAATGCTTGCTGCAAAGTGGCGAGACAACAACCAGACAGTGTGGGTGTCCCTGCCCACATATTTAAGATTTCTGTACGCCAGAGTTTTTTTTCTGTCTCCATTGTGCTGGTCACACACCTGCCTCACCTGTTTGATTGCTGCTGGCAATTTACTGACATAAAAACATGTTTTAGTCATGAGGAATCTCTTCCAGCAACTTAATCCAGCTTGCAACAGCCTTTTTTTTCTCTGTATATGTGTATCTGTTTAAGTGAACAGTCAATGTAGTAGACTATGGAGGTTCCCAAGTTAAAGTAACAGGAAGTCGTTGACATTTTGACCCTAGCTGTTGATTTCGGACTCCGACAAACCATCAGATTCTCGCCAATGTTTGCTGTAAGTTGTGTATTAAATTTGGCATTAGCAACTGTGATATCAACTATTTATTTCATAGGGAAGAATAACACGCATTGCTATACCTTATGCAATGTTTTGGCTGCTGATGATTATTATTATTACTGTTCACGTGTGCGGTTTTCTTCCACACACTTTTTGCTGAACTACAGTTGATAGTAGTTTGACATGTTCGACATGTTCAGCAGCGTCATGTTTGGCGCATCTACAGATGTTTTAGCTGGGTGTGGTTTGTGATGCCCAAGCAAGCATCTGTTGCGGGGCCGATTACCCCCGCAGTAGTCATATTAAATAAATCCGAGGTGATTTGACATCCTGCCATGCAAGTTACTTATAACAAAGGGAGCGGGAAGTTGTGGTGTACTGTATGTGCACTGCGTACACACTTCTTTTTGTTTATACTACTTAGTTGCTCGACCAGTGTTTGAGGATTAAAATAGATTTCACTGTGTTTGCTTATGCTGTTTATCTTATTCATTCACAGAATGGCACAAAGAAATCCTGGGACTTCATGCGAACCCATGACAGGTAAAACACATTTCATTCTCCTCAGTTGGATAAAGCATTGGCCCTACCCATCCACACAAACAAACTTTCATTATTTTTAAATTGATTTAAACTGTAGCCACTTAAACGTATCTACCTCATGCTTGTTTGTGTTGTAATACATGGAACTGCGACTGAAACGCTTGAATTTTCCCTTGGGGATCATTAAAGCAGTCTATCTACCCATCCAACCATCAAATCAACAAACCAACCATCGAATCATCAAACCAACCAACAAACCTGTCAAAACATTATTTTTAGAACAGGCTAACACATAAAACCATCTCACAGTGGGTTGGAAACACTGATGTGGAATAGGCCTCAAACAGCGACTTAAGCTTTCCTTTAATTGGCAGGCATTTGCCAATGAAAAATCTGCATGTTGATGTCTTGTCATGTTTGCAATCTGAAGAGCAAATCTGCTGTAGCAAACGAGGGTGAATGTGGTGATCTGAGTGGTAAGAAGCTTCATTTGCACCAATCTTGACCCATCCTACGTCTGCTCTCCATGCTTTGGTTTATTTTTACTTGTAGGGATTATTTTTAGCTGCAGATTTAAAGGGAAGTAGTTTTTAAACAAACCGATGGAAACAGACCCTTTGTGTCCTTTCACCTGCATCTCTCTCACATGACATTTGTATACCATTATTCTCTGGCATCTCTAAAAGAAAGAGCCAAATACTGGGAGGAATGTTAAACCAAAACAGACCTTGTTTTCTATGAACTGGTGCCCTGTTAGTCTACGTGGCAGTGCTTTTAAATGTCTGAGCTTCACAGGGGGCACTGTAAGAGAAATATCACACATTTGTGTCAAAACCCCAGTTCCTTCTCCCTGTTTTGCCCAGGGTACCATAATGCCCTGAGGTGTAAGGTCTTAGGTCATTTAAAACCCTCTTTCCTCCACGCCTGACCCCAAAAGAGTGGTCCCTGTGAAAAATAGTGCCACAGAGACAAAAGCAGTAAATCTCAAACGTGTACTTCCAAAAGAAAATACCCCATGGGAACATCCAGTTGACTCCCCAGGTGGAAATTCTGCCAAAGTGTTATTCCGCCTTTAGCGTGTATTGAATAGACCCAGGATTGTTTTGCATTTTTGTTTAAGTGCGCATAACATTTTCTTCTCAGCAGGACAGTTGTTGACACGTTTTAGGTGCACTAGCAAAAAATGTGGAAGACAGATCTGTGGGTAACGTACTGTAAATTATCTAAGAGAGAGTTGTGAAGTTCTACCAAACATCAGTTTCTTGTGAGCTGCGTCTTTGTTGGTTTAAAACAAATTCCTCATGAAATTAAGGCCCCTCCTTAGATACAAGTAACAATTATTTGTATGTTACATTCACCTTCGCCTCGACTTGTGATTGCTTGAATTTGTTGGTCTCTCAAAGACCATTCAGATGGTTGCTGCTTTTTTACACCATCTATGCAGCCAAACATTTCCCACCACTTGTAAGCAAGGTGGCCCGGACTACCTTCTCCCCAACTATGTCCTCCAGCTGTTCCAATATTTCGGTATTTAACCTGACCCAAGATTGCAAAAGCGATTGATAGGGCCAGAGGGTTAATCACTCCAGCATGTCCTGGGTCTCCTCCTGGTTTGATGTGCCTAGAATACTGCATGGGAGGCATCTACAGACATCCTAATCACTTGCCCATACCACTTCATTTTGCTCCTTTTAACATGCTTCCAATCCAAGTTTCCTCCAAAGGGGGGACCAGGATGAGGAGTGCGAAGTTAACATCACTTATTTTCACAATCTAACTTATTCAGTCATTACGCAGGGCTCGTTGTCATGAATGAAGGCTGGAGGGTGGATTAGTAAATTGGGAGGTGAACCTTCAGACTCACCTTTCTTTTCACCGTCCCTGTCCAGAACAACACTGGCTTGACCACAGAGGGCACAACGATCCACCCATCGATCTTAACCCCACCCTGAGATACTTACCAAACCATTCCCAAGGGGACTGGAAAGGGATAACCATTTTTTCATCACACATGTGTCATGGCCCATTGGCAAACTTCACTAACTGTAGACATGTAGAGGGACATGATCATAAGCTGTCTCCAAATCTATAAAAACACACATAAGTTGGATTGGCAAACTCCCATCGCTTTGTTCCTTTGACACCTACGTGTTTATGGGAGAATTTGCCTGCGAGCGATTTTTAAAGACAGCCAGCATATTCAGTTCAAGAAATTTAAGAGACCACAGACAACTGAAAGATGATGTCATTTGCTTTCGCTGTAGTCCTGCTCAAAGTGTCTTCCATACCTTTGGCAGGAGTTTGGTTATGTCTGAGCATTTATGCATCCCCAGCTAGATAATACATGTGGGGGGTACACTTTTGGGATTCATTTGAAACAATTTGTTAACATAGTACCAGTTGAATTTCCCATTGGTAGGCCCCAATAAAGTTTTCAGGGAATCTCATTTACAGGGAATAGGATGCATCTGTGCTCAATTAACAGTGTTCTAGTAATGGGCGGTGCATGTCAGTGAAGAATTTCTGACCTTTAGTTCAAAACAATATGTTTTGCTTGTAATTATGGGTGTTGTGAGTAGAATGAACAACTAGAAAACACATTTTAAAGTTCAGACCATAAAATGTGGGAAAAATAAGTCTAACCACAAAGAACTAAAAGAAAATGCGTCTCTGGAGTTGAAGATGGCTTCTCTCATTTTGGTATCGGGAGATGAATTATATAGCACACAACCCATTTTTTTCACTTCTATAAAATAGGGCCTGATGATAAAGTTTTGATTCTTTCAAGCTTTGCAGCCCCAACCTATAGTCACCTCAGTCCTGCTCCTCATACGTCTGCCATAGCCCAGTTTTTCCCACTGTCCACTTCGAGACCCTGCAGAGAAGGATTAACGGTGCATGAAAAGTCCTAAGTGTCTGTTTAGCCTGCTTCTTGGTTTAACCATTAGAGCATTTTTTTTTCAGCGGGAAGCTGTAGAACAGCAGTAATGGTGTGGAACAGCACTGCATGACCCAGACCTGCCTCAGGGGACAGCTTCCATGCCTCAGGCCTTTGTGTCCCACTTTTGGACCAAATCTACCACATTATCTTCTCCATACTTGAACATTTCAGAGGCGATACTCGCCTGCAAGACTCCGTCTTTTGCAGATGTAGGCTGTCACGAATACCAAGTCTGTTTTTTTTCAGTGTCTGGATATTTATAATAAACTCTCAGTTTAAATATCTGCATTGCAAATGGATGTTAAATCAGTATCAGCCCAGGCGCTATAGCGAGAAACATGCTGTAATACCAATGTCCTGGTTCTCTCTCACCATGGGAAAGGCAGGGCAGGGCTTCCTGCCGCCTCAGACACATCCGTTTTCCCAACACAGACCCCAGGACTCGAGTCTCCACGGGCAGCGACAGTCACACTCGCATGCAGTAAACCACCTGAGTGTATACAATTCATTGGGTGACAGTGGTGACGCTTATCACACTGACCTTCCTTCTTAATTTATCTCGACATCCTGCGTGACTGAGAGTCACAGTTTAAATCTGGAATGAAGTAGTCCTCCTCTTTTAGTACATTGTTTCATTTGAGCACTCCCACATGTTTATAATTGTATTTAAATCAGATTTCAGTCATCGCATACTGTGATACATTAGGTAAAAATCAAGATCGCAGTAGACCTGTCGTATATACAGCTATTAATGATGCAGCACATCTGATAAAATAGTTGCTTCTCTGTAGCATCGCTGGGAAATAGGATAGTGGTGTATCTTGATATGGGATGCTGATGGAGTATAAGTTAGCATGAAAAGCAACAGACATGAGTCAGACTTTAACTGCATTTTAAACAGAGCTGCAATACTTAGGTGACAAATAATCTATGAGTTATGAACTATTGAATTAGTTGCCGGTTTGTGGACTGTGCAGATACTGAATGTAGTGTAAACAAAACTCTGTGCACCACTGTTGTGGCGACAGGGGCAAGGGAAAACTTTGAGCAGTAGCAGCTCATTGGTGGGTAATAAAATCAAAATAAAAACAGAAACTATAACTTTAATGGAGATATGACTAAAGGTAGTAATAATGAAAATGATAGTACCACAGTAGCAGGCTTGACCCATCTCTAGGCTTAGCTGCGATCAATGAAAACCTTCAATACGAGAAAGAAGAACCAACAGAAAGATAAACACAGACATGGTGCTCGTGGTGAAATTTGTAGCCGTCTTAATAATTGTTCAAGTTGCTTATCTAGATTATCAGGCTGATCTTACAAGAGATTTTGTTTCAGATCCACAAGCTAAGAATATTTGTGGACCCATCATCCCGAAATACTAGATCTTCCCCTGACTTTTTTTTTAAATCCAGTGACCCCCTGACCTCCACTCCCTTCTTAAAAGCTGATCCAGCCTTGACCTCCTGCTCACCTGGAGCTAAATTCTCCTATATGCTGAAAGAGATTATCAGATATATCGTGCAGGCAAAGAGATTTTGGCAGAAAAAAGGTTGTCTGATTAAATTTAAACTTGACCTTTTTTATTTCCTCTTTCCACTCTCAGTGTATCGGTGCTGATCTTCAACACCAGCTCACACTGTTTTGTTCTTGTCAAGCAATTCCGCCCAGGTAAGTTTTCACAATACAAAGCAGGAAACTAATTGTGCTGTGAGATCTAATTATTTCATTTTCCTCTTGTCAACGAGCTCGATCTAGATTGTTATATATCCTGTGGGCACTTTCACTAGAAAAGCAGTGCGTTACAATCCCTGTTTATTCTACTGGACCCTTAGTAACAATGCAGACTCATAAATAGACCGCAAGAGGCCCCATTACAAAGCAGCCCTAACCTCCTTTGTTAGAAGTCGCCAGGGACTGTTCCACACCGCAGTGTGCTAAATTCAAGGAAGTCTGGGCATTGATATATTTATTTCCTCTGCTCTCGCATTGCTGTTGGGAAAAAAACTGTCCTTTTTATCTGAAAGAAATCACAACCTAGAATGACATTTGTTTTTAAAACAGGGTGTGTACGATATATCGGTCAGCTTTTTTAAATCGGACAATTAATGTTTAGAAACGTGTTCGTAGCTCAAGGCCAATAAAAATAAAATGTTCAGTATAATCAGGGTTTCACTTGAGAAACTGATCATCATAGGTGGTAATTGCTACATCTCATAAAAAAATAATAGTATACGCTGACGATGTGGCGCTTTATGTCAGGCAGTGCCTTGACTATAAAACTCAGGAAGCTTATTTTTACAGATTTATATATCTTGATGTGTATATCTGAATATTGCATAGCATGTGCAACATTTAATAAAACATCGTACGTGTCTGCATCTGCATTATTTCTCACAGTTACACAGTGTGAAACATAAATGCCAGTGTATGAAAAAATATCTGTAACTGTAAATGAGATATTTGTAATTTAAGTTCCTGTCTGCTTCCTTTTTTAAGTTTATTACAGTCTTTTTTAAAACAGTTGTTTTCTCTCTGCTCCACCACCAGCTGTATACATGTGTGAGTGGGAAAGGATCAAGACACAGCCGCCTCAATCTGCTGAAAAAATTGAGGAGGGAGCCGCCGAAGCCGCCGCTGCTGCCTCCGAGTCTCAGGAGGGCCAGTCAGCCTCAGAGGGGGAGAGCTCTTCTCAGTGGCCCCCGGCCACGGCGGGGATCACCTACGAGCTCTGCGCCGGCCTGGTGGACAAACCTGACCTGTCCCTGGAGGAGATCGCCCGGCAGGAGGTGCTGGAGGAGTGTGGCTACGATGTGCCTGCCTCCAAACTGAAAAGGATCACCTCTTACAGGTTAGATGTACAACGAAGTTGAAGCTAAGACTTAATCTTTTTCAGCCCTCATTGTCTTTTGAATATCTCGCTCCCACTTGATTTCTTGTCCCTTAACAATTAATTTTCTGTTGTCCTATTTTGCACAATTTTCATTTATAATTTCTGAACCTCCTTGAGCAATGTTCAGTCAGAAATAACCTACATTTGCATCTTTAGTTGAACTTTTCTTCTAAAATTCAATTCCAGGTAGCTTTAAAACCTCTTTAAAAAGTCTTTGAGTGATATTCCACCAATCTTCATTCACTGACCTGGTAAATTCTAGTATTGATGACAAGGAGTCAACTTCCAATGTAAAACGGAAATGTTTCATCCTCCTTCTCCTTTTATTATCAGGCAATGTTCAGCCTAACCCAGGCCCCTCTCTGAAGAATCTGAGTACCCCTGATGATTTCAGAGCCAGATCAGGCCTGGGCATCTTACATCTGAATGTCCGGAGCCTGCTGCCTAAAATTGATTTAATCAAGATCTGGGTACAGACAACTGAAACCGATATTCTTGTGTTGTCCGAAACTTGGTTAAATAAATCAGTCTCAGATCAGGATATCTCTATAAATGGTTACAATGTATTTCGCTGTGATCGTCCCAGGAAAGGTGGAGGTGTAGCCATTTATATAAAAAACAAGTTTCATGCTACTCCTCTCTCCTCTGTATCCATCAGTAAACAGTTTGATTTTTTGGCAGTGAAACTTGAATTTCAAAAGGAACAGTCCCTTACAGTCATGGGCTGTTATAGGCCTCCCTCAGCCTGTAGTGAGGCTTTAAGTTCTTTAAATAACTGTGTCTCAGAATTAGACTCTAGTGAGTTTGTCATAGTAGGGGATCTAAACCTTGACTGGTTGTCATCAGCCTCGGATGGCTTAAAATCTATCTGTGATTCATTAAATCTAAGCCAACTAATAGATAGCCCAACCCGACCTAACATTAAACACCCTTCAAGATCATCCCTTCTTGATCTTATAATAACAAATGCCCCCCACAGGTATACTGATGCTGGTGTTTTCGGGAACGATCTGAGCGACCACTGTGCCATTGCAGTGATCAGAAATGCCAAACTCCCAAAAACAAAACCACGAATCTTACTTAAAAGAGATTTCAAACGTTTTCATGAGCAGGCGTTTTTGCATGATTTATCAAATCTTGAATGGGAACGTATCTCCCTCCTTGATGATGTCGAGTTGGCCTGGAATCTGTTTCATTCTAAATTTCTTAAGTTAATTAATAAACATGCTCCCTTACGTAAGTTCAGGATAAAAGGTCGAAACAATCGATGGTTTTCCACTGAAGAAAACTTTCAAAGAGGCCTTTAAAGGACAAACCTTCACGGATGTGTTCACAAGTAAACCGGATTTCACCGCTGTACTCAGGATGCTGGCTTGGTCAGGATATCTGAATCACTACCCACATCTTCCGCTTCATTGCCTTCTTGTGCCAGAACCAGAAAAATAGCAACATCCATGAAAAAACAGTAACATAAAGCTGGCTGTTAAAATGGTGAATGGCGTAGATCAGGGGTCGGCAATTAGCGGCCCGCGGGCCAGAACTGGCCCGCCATCAATTATATCTGGCCCGCTAGATGACGTTGATTTATTTTAATATATACATATATATTTTTAAATATATCTTTTAAACCTCATGTTTCCCTTCAAAATACAACAATTCCACAGATTTCACAACATTTATTGAAAAGTAGCTGATAAGTAACGTGACAGCAGCCAGAACATCCTCGCAGCCTCTTTACTTGACGCACAGGTCGGAACGCTAATTGGCACGTGCGTGCGCTGTAACCTGTGGATAATAAAAGTGTCCTGTGTCCCTCTTGCAACGGACAACGTGAACAAATATGTTTTATTAAATGAAAAAAACAAAACCAAAGAAGGTCGGCAGATCTGCGCTGCTGTATACATTAATTACGGTTGCTAAGGCAGGTTGACTGTTTCATGACAGACGCAGTGGCCGTTTAAGGCCGTAAAACCCCTAACCACACACTTTTATACACCTTGTTACACGCATTTTGTACAGTGCTCCCTCAATAAATCAGGACGTAGAACATACGTGCGGTTCTCACTCAGCCAATCAGAAGTGAGTTAACCAGCTAGGCTAGCTAGGATAGAGCAGTCCTGACTTTGTGATACTATAAAATTAAAGTTTGGACGCTGTATCACTTTAAATGTAGCTCTTTAAAAGGTCACATTACCTGGTGTACCCAAAAGCAAAACATGCATTTTCATCAATCTTAAAAAAAGTCACGGTGGTATCAGGATTCAAAAATGTAACCTAAATTGGTGACAGACGGATTTTTAGAGGTAGTGTCCCATTTTGGAAAGAGTCTGGACTAAAGAAGAGGTTGAGGTTATGTAAGTGAGCTGGAAAAGAAGCATCAGGGGAACCATCTATCTTTGTCAACATATTATTAGCTCCCTATAACTTGACACAGAAGTTGAAAGTTTCGGGAACAGACAAGTCCCACATGAAACAGCAGCACCTGGACGGCTGTGACTGACTGTGCTTTTGATTTGACTCGAACACCTCCTCTGGTTTTGTTGGTGTTGTCTATGACCGTTGTTATGTGTGGGCTGCTTCCATTAAATACATAAGGTATCGTCTTAACCCTCATGACCCCTATGAAGGTGTGAAGAACACGGTGTAGTGATATTCTGTGCTGATAATAGGCAACCTGAGGTCAATCTAGTTTAAATGGCAAAGGAACTCCTTTAAAAATTCAGTTTTTATCTGTATCTGTACAAAGTGTACAAAATATGTCATGCTTTGTGTGTTGAAACAAAGTAATTTAGAAAAGATTAAACCATCAGACTATGGTACTTCAGTTCTGATGCTGCATTGAACCTGAGAAGAGGGAAGTGAGCTTCCTTGGTTTCCTGCCAGGACAGGGCAACAGGCTCTAAGTAATGTAAAGTTATATGAGCTTGACCATGATGGGGACTAAAAGTCAAGATATACTAATCTCTGCCTCACCAATCTTGACCAGTCTTGTAAGCTTCTTTATAGAAGAGACAACTTAAAACATTTGCATGTTGTTGAACAAGAGAAGTTGTGTCAATGTTTTGTTTTAGCATCCGTACTGAGAGTTCCCTTATCCCCCTCCTACAGGTCAGGCGTAGGCGTAACAGGCTCCAAGCAGACCATGTTTTACGCCGAGGTGTCCGACGACAACTGCGTGAGTGCAGGTGGAGGTGAGCCACGGGAGGGCGAGCTCATCGAGGTGGTCAAAGTCCCGCTGCACGAGGCCATGACGTTTGCCTACGACGAGCGTATACCCAAAACCATGGGCGTCATTTTTAGTTTCATCTGGTTCCATAATAATATGTCTCCCAAGTACAAGATCTCCACCAACGTGTAACTAGTACTAACCAATCCTCTTTATACCGTTTATTCCAAATTAAATCAAGCACTGGTCCAGCACATCCATCCACTCTTCCCCTCATGGCTCTTCATCCTGTATTGCCTTTTTGCTTCTTGGTACATGATGAAAGATGGAGCCCCTTGTCTTGTTGCCAACGTGTATCTTTAGGTTTTGTCTTGTTTATCTTTTGAACTACATGCAGTCTTAATATATTTTAAAAAACAAAAAAAATAGCTGGTTGTCACTGGCACTTTTGTCTCTTCTTGATTTTTTTTATTTATGTATTTATTTTTTATGTACCGTGCCATCTGTTATAAATGGCTGCATATCACCGATTTCATTTGCCTGCCCTTGATTAAAGGAATACTCCACTGCTTTTAGCGTAGACTCTTGAATCTTAATGTTTTAAATACGCCTGATTCTGGCTGAGAAACGACATTTAACTTCAAATTCCAACTCGTATGAACTATTCCTACACCCAGTATTCATTGCAAACAGGATACTAACCAGCCATTGTTAGCTTTGGTCCATTAACATTTTAGGTTGCATTGGAGTTCATGCAAACATTTCTACTTGCCTGACAAAGTGTCTCACAGGAGACTGGTCATCACTTCAATGATTAAAGATGTAGAGATGCAATAAAAAGAACCAAAACAAAACAGTGGAGTATTCCTTTAACCCATGATCCAGTAATGCAAAAACTATGCTAGTCAATGGTGGGGCCATGTGATAGGGCCTCGTAACGGTCGAGGTGATAGATGTGTTTAAAACCACCACTTGCTCAAGCATGCCTCAATTATTTTTCTCTGACCCACAGCCTTTAAGCAATACTTATCATAATCCCCCCCGGGCTAAACAATCATTCCGTCTCACTCTGTTAGAAAATGTTCACAAAGTCACACCGGTGGATATATCAGCAGACTTTTCATTCAACGAGCAAAGACAACAAGCTACGGCTGCACTGAGGGCCTAATTTCAGTTTTAACTGTGTCGTCGTTCTCAAGCACAATCCTGCAATGTGTTACCGTTTGTCAGCAAATAACCTGAAAACCCAGGAACATGGAGAGGAGTTTAAATTTATGTTGCATATTTTTTTTCCTGAGACAAAAAAGAACAGTAGAGAAGACGCTGTATACAGGCTAAATCCTCGAAGGAGTTAAAGATTACATTATGAACACATATAAGCATATTTAAAAGGACTTAACCATCTAAAAGACTGCTTTTGATCATGATTCATTTTAAAGTAGTAAATCTTGGATGGTCATTAACACACAAACCTAATCTCACAAAGCGAACAGCAGTTTTCTAAACTCAGGTCCAAATAGTCTGTTGGTCATGTTCAGGGTGGATCTCTGAATGTGATGACAACCAGCATGTATATTTAAAAAAAAAAAGAAAACAATCACATGCAGCTTAAAGGCAACACCGTTCTTAATATTCATACTATATGTATTTTACTTCATTCAAAAAGGGCTGGTACTTCATTGATAATTATTATGTGATTGCCCCACCTTTTAGTTTTGTCAAAAAAAATAAAAAAAATATGCAAGTTATAAAGCAAAGATAATGCTGTTATTACCTGATACTGATAATGCTCGGAAGTTACCACTCGCTTAAAACATTTCATTCCAAATTAAAGGCCCAGTGTGTAGGTTGTAATTGCAACCAACCGGTGAATACCTCTCACCTCACCCTTCTCTTCCAAGTGTGTAGGCATGCTTGGCTGTCCATGGTGGTTCGAGATGGCTGAACCGCTGTCTTTGTTAGATATAAAGCTCGTTCTAATGTTACAAAAACTTTTGACAATTCTTCTTTTCAGATGATTATAAACAAAAATATTAAATTTCTGCCAATAGACCCTCCTAAATGTTACACACTGAGCCTTTAAGAACTCCAGCACAGATCTTCAGCTGCTCTTCTTGATGCACAACAGACAGTACAGTTATTTGTAAGACCTATAAGTGCAATGTTAGTAATAACTTTAATATACTGAGATGTTATCAAACAAGTTCCCATAGAACAATTTACAGCTGATGTATTTGACTCAATGCTCGTGTGAAATTAAGAAATACTCCAGGATTTGTTTATTTTTTTAATCGGATGAATAACTGACAATCAGATGTCAACATTTGTCTTTTTTGTTTATTTTATGTTGGTTTGCTCATCAGCTTTATATCATTATCAACAGTTCCATTTTCAGACATCTCCACATGAGCTCTAAACGTCAAATCATTTCCATCTGCTCAAACAAAGTCAAAAGAATTTAGCCAAACTTAATGTGTTTGGTTTCATACATAGTCAGATATTTGGAATATATGCAGAACTTTTAAGCCATATTTATCTCCCTCTACGCCCAATCTTTAAACTTGTTTGTCCGTCTGTCCACTGGAGATCGTTTCTTGATGTATTAGATTGTATTGTTTGCTGGAACTGCTTGAATTATTTTTATTTTGTATTTTTCTCGGGGGGAAGAAAAGATGACTAACCTAAGTTAATTCATGTCCTCTCAAAGGAAGCAACCAAACCTGATGAATAGTAGATTTGTAACACTAAATCAGATTCTTTGTAAATTCTGATACATACAAACAACAGGACGTTTAATATTTGGAACAATTTGGAAAAATGTGGAAAGCACCTTTGGAAAACCATTAAATGACCACTTCTTCCAAGAGGCATGTAGAGTAAATCAACAACACTAACAGGGCTTTTAAACTTCACGTCACGATAACCAACCGCCATCATATCTTTAGGTGTTTATTTAGCTTTCAGGAAGTTATTTGTTTGGCACCTTTCCCTCATTACCTACTTAGTATCTCCACCTTCTTCTATGAGTTGATTAAAGTCCAAGTGGATCTCAATGCTTGTTGAGAGACGTTTAATGGAGAGCCACATGGAAAGATTCCCAACGGTGCTCGCAATTTTCCATTGTTTTGTTCCATCGTATGAAATCACGAAGATGGTCTCTTTATATCCGGGATTGACTCATTAGAAAATAATCTGTAGCCCACGTTTTAAAGGGGTTAGCCATAATCATTTGAAAGTTGATGGAAAAAAAAATATCAGAAATATCATGAAATGTAACAAACAAAGCCATTTTAACTCTTAAGGCCAGTCTGTAACTTTATGTTCCTGTCAAATGTGGAGAACTAGCATCACGACTTCTCTTTTGGCCGAAATTCTTTTTCTCTTCGAGGAAAGTTATCGCAAAAACACGAGGCTTTTTTCATTTGCCTTTCCCGTAGGCTTGTCACTGTGGGCGGCAAAAGCCGGCAAGCCAACACCGGTACATACTTCTCCACACCTTCCCTCCAACTATTATCCGAGAGTCGAGTGCATTTAATGAACATCACAGAGGGCATAGAGTTGTCGTAATGATTGACGCACTGAAAACAAAGGTGACATTTACAAAAATAGATAGCAAGTGGGTGGGAGCTCTAACGTCTAATGATGTGATGATTTCAGCTCGATTGTTGCAGAGAACTCAGTTGCCAAAAGAAACACGAGCACTTCAGGTTCAGCTGGTTCAGCCAGCATCTCTCTATATAGGCATTTAAGTATATGCTGTATTTTTAATTTTCGTGAGGCCTGTATATTATTTTAAGTTCATGTTATCAGACCTGCAGTCTATTTTATACCATTTTTAATTAGTTTTATAAGCTATGTTTTTTATAATTATTATGTTGATTAAGTCTTACGTGTGTTTTTGTGTTAAATGCTAAAATTTGAGTTTAAAGCCAAACTTTGCACTCTTACAGTGTTGACTTTATTCTGAAGGAAGCCGTGAAAAAGGCACTTACACTGGTGATTGGCAGTGTTCTTGGAGGAGTTTGATTTTTCAGAAAAAAAAAAAGTGGTTATTTGCTTTACAGCCAGACTTTTTCTTGGCCGGTACCAGTAACTTCCTGGTTTCTGCTTTGGTCGCCTGGCAAATAGTCTTAGCCAAAACATTTTTTTTGGCAAATAACCTCTTATAAATCTGTAAAATGTCTCTTTTACTCTTGTATTTTTTGTATGGATTAAACAAAGAAAATACAGTGCATTGCTGATCTGCTTCGGCTAGCTGTTTTCCACTGTTTCCAGTCTTTGTGCTAAGCTAAGCTATTTGGCGTCCGACTTGCAGCTTCATTTTTACCGTACAGCATCTGACTCGAGTAAGCAAATTTACCAAAATCTTGAACTATACTTTTTAAATTCCCCACCGCGACAAGCCTAACCTTCCCCTCTACGTAAATACACTTTTGACAGTCCAGAGTGAGGTTGCAGACTGTGCCAGCGGAAAGCCATATGCTACTACTATTAAATATAACACAAACCTTTGAGGTAAGTGAATGGTCATATAATTCATTCTTGCCTATGCTGGATATTAACCATTAGCCCAGTATTGGACATTTCTACCTCCATCACTCAGGCACATAACGGAAATATGTTGGTGTCCATTTGCTTGCTTCTAAGACGCTGACATATTAGACTCTCATGTCAGAAATGTCAAAACTCAGCGGTTAATTCATCGGTGCCAGACTTTTATAGATGTACCCCCATGGCTATGCTGTAGTTGCTTCTTCAACTGTGATTGTTTTTTTCTTCTGTTAATGGTTTGTGCACTGTTTGACTGTATTTTCAATGATCATGAGCTGAGCAACACTTTATCATGAACATGTTTTTTAAAGGTGCTATGTGTAGTATTCTCTACCGTTAAATTATAACGTGGACCATGGATGTGACAGTTTTACCTCTGGTGATCTACTCAATATTCAGTTGTTTCATTAAACATTCAGCGACTCCTGATTTGCTCACTAGTCATCGAAACTTTTTGGATTTTGGATGAAGCCGTCGGTCACTTCCGCTTCTTTATTGGCGGACTGGTGGCTAAATATTCAGAAGCAAATGGTGGAAGATAATCAGAATTGCTGCTATTAAGCAGTTCACAGTCACTGTAATGTGTAGCACATGTGTTATTCTATTAGGTAGTGTAATATTTTGTGAAAATCCTACACATAATACCTTTAAGTGAAAGAAATATTAAGATTTTTCTCCCGGTAAAGGCAGAAAGAAATGTGTCCAATCGTGATTTTTATTTTCTGGTGTTTTACACTGAATTTGTGTTTTTAAAAAATATTTTCTGGAAGATCAAAAAAATCAGTACAAACACAAACATTTTTTTTTTAATTTTTTTAATGTATATTATGCTTTATTAAAAGTGTATACTCATTGTGGGCAGTGTTTTCAGTAATGTTTTGATTTTGTTAATTTATTACCTAAATGTTAAAATATTTGACTTTTAAAAACATGACACTTGGTACAAACATACAGTATATATTTAAATATGATACTTTGCATGTGCACTAACTGTGTTGGATTAAACTGCATTAAATTGAAATAAAATGGGTTTGATGCCCAAAATGTTATTTTTTTCTCTCTCCTGTAATTATTCACTCATTTTTCAAGCTTATTTTTTAGGAGAAATTCAAGTGCATCTACACTATTAAAGTCATCTAATTACATTTTTTTTTATCATATAGTGACCTTGCAAAAGATTTAGTGAAATTGGTTTGCCTAGTCACGGCTAGCTTGACTCTCTTTGAACACCAGCACCTCTAAATCTAACTAACTATGCCATAGACGATTAGAAATACAGTACAAATAAAGTACAATTCGTGGACGTTATGTTCTGAAACTATCCCTTGGTGAACAACAGCTTGGGCGCGGTAACGCAGTGAGTCATTGTCAAAGTGACGCTTCCACATAATAAAAGAACCACACAACTGCCTTGAAAACCACAATTATTATTATTTTTAATCATTTTGGCTTGTTTACACATTAAACAAACGAGATGCAACAAGTTTTTTTTAAATGAGCTTAACACACAGACATAATGAGAAATGAATACTACACGTTTGACAATGGGCTCCACAATGATAAAACCTTAATGTCTTTTGTTTTTTTCTCTTTGTCGTCATTACTCAGTACTATAAAATACTGAAATGCACCTACAGTCTTTGCAGCCTTTAAAATCTTTTATATGCTGTAAACTAAAAGTATTTTAAGTAGTGTACAGCAATTCCCCGCTGCTCACATAAAACTGTCAGCAGCCTTTATGCAGCCCGTTGATATACATCATCCGTTTTGAACTAACACCCTGATCAGACAAAAGTAGATGTGCATCAGGAAATAGGACAACACATCCATGAAAAGAATCTCTCTGTGGAGATAAGCTGAAACAAATGTAAAATCTGCGAGTCGGCTCTCGATTGATATCTTGATAGGTTTCCCAGAAATAAAAGCAGGGCTCTCACATTCTGCCGGAGAAGAAATAGAAGCTGTCGTGGTGTGGAGATGATTTTTATCTCAGATGATTTAGCAGAGGTGTGTATGTGCAGGGTGAAGGGAAGCAGGAAGAACATTTTCTTGTAGTCATTGTTCAAAGACTTCAAATACTCTTCAAACTCTTTTCATCCTATTTAAAATGTTCAACAATGAGCTCGTTAACCAGCCGTTTAACAGTCTAATAATACACATTTTAACATCTTTATATCTAATTCATGTCTGCCGAGCCTCACGTACACTTTATATCCTTTCTTTTTTCAAATGCCAATACCACACATTTGCTCTCATAAAAGCATGTTGCTTGGGAACAAAGCGGCAACAGGTCACGCTCATACTCCCCCTACTTCAGTATCAAGACAAGCTTCTCTGGTAATGTCACTCCTGCAGTACAGAAGTACACCATAGAAACTAAACCATGTACTTGACAGGTTCTTATTTCATTTTCATGTAAAGCTTTTGACCTTAATAACACAAAGTAACATGAGAAATGTTTGACCTCTTCTGTTGCTTCTTCAGCTTTCTACTGTTTTTGTAGCTCACTGCTGAAATCAGGTTGTCGTGAAGTTGGTCTGGTATGTTAAGTTGTACATTTACATGAATATTCGTGGATGTTTCCATGTGGTAAAGTGTATTTTAAAGGTTTTAGATTACTCCTTCAGTTCCCCAGTAACATAAAGCAAGAATACGGCCTAATTTTTGCCAAAAATTTTTGCTTAAATTAAGCAAAACTTTTGGTTATTTTTAAAGATATTTGTTTGTAAGTACAGATTTCACTTAGTACTCAAACATTTCTACAAATATAGATTATTCACTGTCTGGCAAGAGTTGGAGGATATGGAGCTGGAGTCAGGAGGTGATTAGCATAGCTTAGCATAAAGACTGGAAGCAGGGGGAAACAACTAGCCTGTCTATGCGCAAAATTCAAAAATATGCATACCGGTGACTCACTAATTAACACACTGCTGCCTTTGCTTAATCTGTACACATGCATTAACGTAAGAATACATTTCACACTTCTGGTTCAGTTCCTCGGTTTGACAGTTTCTTGGAGCAGAGTACTGCCGTGCAGCCTCTTCGCTGGATGACTAACAACCTAACCTGTTTGTGTACGAATTAAGATGCATGTGTATTAGTGGGCTCCGTGTGTAGTTAGGCTAATAGCTCCCACACTTTATACACAAAATGTTAGAAAATGTTATGAGCTCTGAAACTGGTTTAAAAAGAAAAGATGACTGCTATCTCAGACATATTTCTCAAGTGGGGCAAACTAATAAACCTTATTCTCTGTGTGTGTATGAACAACTGCTCTGTAAACACACTCCTCCCTCCACCATCACCCATCCATCTTTAAAAATGTGTTGGGAAAGGGTGGACGGATGGGTGCTTAAATTGCGTCCCTGTTGCTTTCATGTTGTAACTGGACACATAGGACGTCTCTGTTCTCCAGAGACCATCTGGATATGTGTGTGTGTGTGTGTGTGTGTGTGTGTGTGTGTGTGTGCGCGTGTGTGTTACCACAGCAGATGGATTACCACCCCTCTTTCTGAAAGTAGTCCATTCACAGGTGGGAGCTAAAAACCTGCTTTTGGAAGGAAAGACAAGATCCACCACTAAAGTTAGACGACACACTGATGTGGACAATACCTGAATGACTCCAGCACACACCGACACACTCTCCACCTGTATGCAAATGAGGTCGTACGCATGGAAAGAGGTGTGCTTGTTCCACCTTTTCTTTGACCTATCTCAGCAAATCTGACACATTTGTAGTTGGAACAAGTTTAATAACTAAACCTTTTTGACTTAAAGGCAATAAATCCTCCAATAGATGACATCAGATTATATCCTACAGACCGACACATGCAGGCACTTTCTAAACAGACTCCACTATAGAAAGGACAACAGCACTGTCACAGAAATAAAACGGGTCGTCTGATCTTACATTTTCAAGGTTAATGTTGCATTCACGCATTCAGACAGTAAATCGAATATTACCCCTCACAGTGTTATTGTAGATATTACTACAAAGACCAAAACCAGAGCCTGAACCAGGCTGTAAACATGTTTAATTCTCCTGTGAATTTGGGTTCATACGGTTTCTTACAGAGATTGACTCAGACTGGAGGGTTCGAAGTTGCGTGGAGACCAAAACAGCGTGACAGAGGGTTTTGGCTTTAGCTAGGCTAATAGCTTCCATACTTAAAGCAGCATTGTGTAACATTACTACCATCACATAACAGATTTTAAATTATTTTAATGCTACGTTCACATTCCTGCTCGGTGCCGTGTACTCCTGTTCTCTCACTATGTAACTTTGTACGTAAGTACGTAACGCTTTACGGTAACTGTATCACAGATTTTGGTGAAACTGTATTATATTTTAGAGACATAATTTCTTCTGCTTTTTTATCTAACGTCTTTCTGAATCCTGAATCCTAAATCTGAATGTGGTTTGGGTTAAAAAAAATATTATAATAATAGTTACGGTTCAGGATGGTCATGGTTAAAAGAATTCAGTGTTACGGGTTTTGACCCATCCGTCTACCTCAACCTATTTCCTGTGAGGACTTTGTGGCACTATAATAACATCACACTACTTCCTCCTTTGTTTCCTGCACAAGAGTCTTTGAGAGTAAACATATTTTATTTAACATCATTTTTGGGGTATTTAATGAAACAACCGGTGCTCTCGTTTTTCTTGGGAGGATGGTCTCCTTTAAAGTGAATCTACTCCTACTCGTAACCCCACAATCACATCACAGTTTATTATGTCGATGAGTTACGTTCATCCAAAGAGTGATGTTCATGTTAGTTATTTCACAGTCAGATTTATAGGGTACCCTCTTCCTCAAACATTAGTACATACAATTGAATTTTCCGATCAGTAATTTCATTGTTTCTTATCTTCTTCTTCTTTAAACCAAACCTACACTTGAAATTCCTACAAGACGTGCTGCTCTCCTGCCCCTCGACTCCTGAGCGGTTAGGTCGTAACCTTGGATTAACGCGACATCGTGCTTTGAGGAAGAGCAGAGGAGGAGTCTGGTTCATACTGATAAACAATCCTCGATAGGAACCAGGTGGATAACCGCAACCTGTTTTTGTTTTAACGGGCTAATATCAGTGTGGTCATAAAGGTTTTGCAACGTTGCGAGTCCTTGTGCAGCATCTGCTGGGCCTTATCAGTGACTTATATATTTACGAGGTCCTGGGCTTTGCATCCAGGGGTGGACTGGAGGGTTTAAAGCAAGTCACCCCCTATGTATCTCCATATGTGGATGGCAAAGTCTTATCCGTTAACACAAACAAGAAAAGAAATCTGAACAACATCCCACATATTCTACTTTAATCATGGATTTTAATTTATGCTAAAACAGGCAGATTTATGATAATCTGAGCATTAGATGTGATAGCAGTGGAGATCTCTTGCGGCTTATTCCTCTCTCAACGTCAGAGATGATTTCAAAGTTTTTAGCAACAGAGTAAACATTAACCAGCGGTGCCAAGCCATGACAGGAAATGCTTCAGATTAAAGGCAGTCCTGGATTAGCAACCGTTCATTTTGTTGTCGTGTGCCACATAAAAGGTTAAATGGGGACTGCCATTACAAAATCAGTTCCAAGGCATGAACAGGAAAAGCAAGATGTACACTATAAAGTGTCATTAACTTGCCCAACTGGTTAACATTGTAACTGTGGTTTTTCCATTGTAAATCATTCTCAAAAATATGCATGTGCGCGTGTGTGCGCGTGTGGGTTGGCGGACGGACTGTTTTGTTTTGTTCACCCAGTGTGAATAAAACCCAACTATGCATTTCCAGTTAGTTTGAAAATGCCAGTCACTCTCACCTTCCTTTCTTCTGGCATGTGCTGCATGAAATCTGAGCTTTGCACATAAGAAAACACAAATGCATACAGTACTATCAGCAGAGCAGAACATGAGGGTATGGGAGCGGTGACTGCTCGACGTGTCTCATCTTATCGCAGCGGAAATGTCCTTTCCCCACACTTGATAGCTCAGTCAAACATGGGAAGTGAAGGAAAAAACTGTCTGAAACACTTCATTTATAGAGAAGCTGCTACCCTTAACGTGCAAATAACGAAGGGTCTGGTAAAATCTTAAGAACTGATTTCTAAAACGGGGTGAGGTTGTATTTTTTATACGCGATATGCTCGGTGTTCAAGTGGTTCAGGTCATGAAACAGGGTTCCCACGGGTGCTTGAATTTCTTGAAAATGCTTGAATTTCAATTCAGTGTTTTCAAGGTTGTGAAAATGCTTTAATTTTTTGTGAAGTGCTTGAAAATGCTTGAAACTTCACAATTAGTTAAAAATCAAAACAGTCAATCTACCACCATATGAAATAATGCTAATTAGACCCATATTATTATGCCATACAGTGGCACCGCTGCGCTTCCCATGACCATCATGGCAAACACAACTAGTAGGCTACCTATTTAAAGGTGCTGGAAAAATGGAAAAACTGGTGCTTGTAGGTGCTTGAAAAGTGCTTGAATTTGTTCATGAAAAAGGTGTGGGAACCCTGATGTAAACACTGTCTCTGCTACTAAATAAAAGATTTTAATTAAGTTCATTTCCCCTTGATTTGTCTGTCTAAAAAAAACAAACTGCTCGCTCAACAACACTGATAAAAATCGACAAATTTGAGACCGTGTTTCCTCTTTCTGTCATTTGATACGTCTGTTTTGTTTTTTTGCTTTTTCGTCATTACCTTACATTCACCTGACGTTGTTTTCACTGCCTATCATCAGGTGACATCGCAGACTGGACTTTGTTCCTGTTACAAGGTAATGTGCGTGCTAAGAGGTGTCTTCGGAAACTTCTGTTAGTACACTACACCGTGAACACAATGTACTTCCTGATTTTTCCCAATTTTGGCTGGGTGGTGTTGTCTCAGCTTTAGTATGGCTGTTGTTCACCTACCGGAAAAGATGATCGCAAGGCTGCTTTTACTGCCAAAATATAAAATATATGTACAACTTGCATCGCCGCAACCCCTTCAGCTCCAGCAGCTTCCTTGGCCACCATTTTCACAATGACGTTGGTCCCTCCCGTTCTGCTGTGTAGCCTAAACGGCGACTATTGAGGGTGTCCAGCGTTCCACGCTCAACTTTTTAACTGTTAAGGTACTCACAGTACACTTGCTATAAGTAACAGTGTGAACATTCTTATGTACGGAAAATAGCAAGTGTAATTATGAAAGTATGTGAATTGTCCAAGATAATGAACATTTTGGTCCTGAAAGTTATTTGTTGGTTTAAATTTGAATTCTTTGCTTTCTGAGATTGGAGTCGGTAAATTTCCGCTCCATTTTAAACCTACTGTTGTCTTGCTATAATATTGTGCCAGTGCTTAATGTACTGTGACAAGCTGACAAGGGGTTTTAATCATTTTTGAGGCTGTGCTCATTTGCGTAACCGACATACGGCGTTACAGGTTTTCCCTGGCAAACTGCTGGCTGCATTCCTCGCCCGCAGTGCCGTTTCCGCATTCTTTATACGGCTGCTAAACACAAACGTTAAATCTGTTTCTGCCACACATTCTTCTCACTTGATCCACTTGATTCACTCTACACGGTTAACAAAGACAGAAAATGACTAAATGAACGTGGTTAGAGCCACTTTCAGAATCTTAAACTGTGTCTACGGTAAACCAAAGTACAAAGATGTTGCGATACCGAATACAAAGTTTTATACGTGATCCCATGGAGAGTGCAGTGACATAACACATGGATAACTGAATATTCATAAATGTTACAGATCTGCAATTCAACCTCACTGAGATTATCTTCTTTTCAGAATGTCACTTACTGTATGAAGGCATATTATATGGTCAAATTACACTGTGCGGGGCGGTCTGATGTGAAAAGCACAAAATAATTTAGATAAACTCAAGCAGCAAACCAATGAAGCCAATGTGGAAGTGCCCGTCTCCATAAGTCCCCATATTATTTAGATTAGTCGGGCGGCGGTAGAGGCAGGACTGTCAACATGAACACTGAGCTTCACAACAGCTCTTCAGAAACCTGTGGTAACGTCACGCGTACGCCGTCCATTTTATTTTACTCTCAGTGAAGGTGAAACCAAGCTTAGCACCTGTCCAACTCCATGCATATTATAACTTGAATGCACACATTTGTTGTCCACCAATCCAAACAGAAATTAGCTCCTTTTATTGATGTTCAAAAATGAACTATTTGATGTTTGAGGGCTAAAATGACTTTTGATAATTCTTCCAGTGCTTTGCAGTAGATATTTCTGTTGGAGCTTTGTGCTGAATAACCTACTCTCTGCTGTGGATATATTGATAGTTGACGGCTTCTTAAGCTTGAAGGGGAAGGATGGGGGCCAGGAAACAAGTTTGGTCAATGATGATGAACCATAGAGGTCACAAACGGAGGTCATTAATTATTTAAAGCCCCCTTTTAAAGGACATATGTGTTTGAATTAATTCACAGGGGAAATAAACTGCTATTAAACAGCACTGTTTATGTACGGTCCATGTGGACCTTAATATTCCTGTGAGATCTTGACAGCCTTGCATCCATCTACGCTGTGAAATACGTCTGACTTATAGCTACCTACAGTTAAAACCACGAAGACATCAGCGAATGAGCATCGTCTTAGCAGCCAGTGTGGTAGATATTCATTAGAGCTTGATGGAAAAACAGCATGTCTCAACCTTGACCCATGCTGCCACCATCTACTCACCGCCCCCCCCCCCCCCCCACCACCACCAAGCGCCACCAGATGCACACACACAACACACACACGCACCCCCAAAAGATGCTTAAAGATAAAAGAGAATCGACCCGTCAGCCGTATGTACAGAGACTGGAGATCTGAAAGGAGAAAAGCCATGAAAAATGGATGAGAGAAGAAATCCACTTCACCTCCCCCCTGGAGGCTGGCAAACCCCCCACAGCGCTCCCACTCATAATCCCTTCTCCTCCTGCACACACACACTCCTCTCTCTCTGCGCCTCACACACATGCATGCGGCGTATGCAAACAGGAAGACAAGGTAGGCACACACCACCACCAGAGGCTATTTGGTAGGTGTTAGTGTGCGGGAGATATTATAGTTTAGGGATATATTGGGCTAATATTATGCATTATTCATGCCTAACGTGATGAAACGCACAGCTGAAAATTGTGATCTTTAGTTGTTATTTTGCATATTTCAAGTAGGTTTTTTGTGGTGAATCACTCAGGCTTAAAGAGAGAGAAAGAGAGGCCTAACAAATGTCTTTAGTCACGGTTTCAATGGCGAGGTTCATATTAGTGAATCATTAAGGCCTAAATGCTTTTACAGAGGCATTTCCACCCTAAAATGTAAGCAGATCTGAGGAAAACGCGCAATGATTTTAATTTTACGGGCATGAAAATGAGAAATATCTTTAAAAACAATATAGATTCAGCGAAAGACATTTGTTACAAAGCAGCATATTCAAGACAGAGAATCCCGCAATGCATGTTTACCATCTTGGTTTAGTGAGTTTGCATGCTAATATTTGCTAATTAGTTGTAACATAGTTTGTCTTAATTGGTTCCGCGTGTCATTACTAATTCTCCTGTCATTTCAGATCACACCTTTCTTCCATACAATCAGCTCATTTCCCTCACCTGGTTTTCCCCGCCCATCTCCTCACCTGCAGTCCATTTGCTCATCAGCCCCTCAGTGTATATATACACTAGTCCATTTCCACTTGATCCCTGCCAGACTGTCTCGTGTAGTTTTTGCCAAGCGCTCCAGTAATTCCAGTTTTTGACTCTGCGTTCTGACCCTGTTTTGCCTGTCTTGGATTTCGGATACCTGCCTGCTCCTTGTTGGATTTGTCTGATCTCCTAGTTTTGACTCTGCCTGTTCCTCGGACTGAGTAAATTCATCTTCCGTTAAATTTGTCTCCCTCAGAGTCGTGCTTTTGGGTTCTCTTTGCCGGTACCAACAAACGTGACATTAGTACTATACGCAAAAAAAAATCCACACTCAACTTTTTGACTGTTACGAGATGCTCACGGTACACTGCGTTGAGCCATAAAAGACACTGTGAATACTTTTATATATGAACTCAAAATAGCAAGTACATGTATGGAAAAACAAATTGAGACACTCAGTTGAGTAGCATTCTTGGTTAGCTATCTTACCAAGATGACTAGAGCTAGTTAGTTAGCTCATGTATCAGGCAAACTACCTTAATTTAGCTGGCTAGCTTGTCCAAGATAATGATTTTTTTTTTATCCTGACAGATTTTTGCTGGTTTAAATTTTAATTGTTTGGCTTCTTGTAGACTGTAAATATTATGCTACAATATTGTGATAAATATTAATGCTAACATTTGTTAATTAGCACTACACAAAAGCACTAGACAATAACAAAAGTTGTATCTAATCTAATAAATCTAAAATGACATTGTTGAGATATTTTTAACTCAAAACTAAATATTAACTTGTGGTGTCCTCTGTCCATTGGACCAAAAAAATCCAATCTAATTTGATATCTCACAAAATTTAAGCTTATATTAGAAAAAATATCAGATTCTTTATTTTAATTTACTGTGTTTTGAATTTAAAGAACAAGAAGCCTGTGGGCATAAAAAAACTGAAGTCTACTATGACCCCTAACAAACATCCAATCACACAGCCTCACGTGCTACTTAAAGATAATGATAAAAACAGATTTTACAATCGATTCACGGTCAGTATACAATCAACATCATAATTCAACAATGTCCTGATTCTCACCGCTCATCAACTCCATCTGCATAGTAACATCAGCCGGGACTCATGGGTATTGTAGTATTAAAAGTAGAAATCCTAGAGGAAAAGTTAGAGGCACATCAAAGTTTGTAGGATTCAGCGTTTTTAATTTCTTAGCCACCCCGCCAGTAGTTGCCAAAGTGGTGACCAACCAACAAAGCCAGTGCTAGAGCCGACACTTGTAGTATGTCTAAAAACTCACACTGGTCAAACACTACAGAAGACTCACACACACACACTCATACACACACTGCTCCTTCACCACCTGAGGCCCTTTACTAGGTGTGATCCAACTTAAGGCACTCACATGTACTTGTGACAGCGTGTGAAATGTTCCAGTCAAAGCGGCTGCAGCAGCTCCGGCTATCGGCGGCCTCCTTTAAGGCCTATCTGACGGGCTGGCAGTCGCCTGATGAGAAGGAGACAGAGACATGGAGGGTAGGAAGGGAGGGCGGGCTGTCACGTCCTCTTTGATTGGCAGCTTCTTTGTCGTGTTTTCCTCAGAGGCAGCATGGTGCCTGTCACTGACACCTGAGAAGCAAAAAAAATAAAACGGGACAAAAACCTGGACAAACAAGTTACACAGTCGTATTGTTTGTTCTGTTATATTTTGCATGCTGTGAACTTATGCATACTACCTGCTGAATACTTTGCACATTTTTTGTTATTAAACACCAAGACAAATTAATTGTACATGAAAACAATAAACCTGTTTCTGGTTCTGATGATGTCTGTAAATTCATATTAGATACAAGAATAATGCACAGTTCACCTTATATAATTATGTATGTCACCCATACACTGACAGTATAAAGAATGGAGGCTGTGGTGGCGTTGACTGCAGCCATGTTTGTAGTCCTGCTTCTCTCCGACTCCCGGATCATCGACTGACGTGAGGTGATCCAAACAATGCTCAAACAAGCCACCTGTAAGCCACTATGTAAATCAACTTGCAAATGTTGCTACAACTTTAGGACAAATGATGGTAACAGATGGATTATCTAACTGTAAAAACAGCAGTATGGTCCTTTAAATGGACACATCCACAGTAACTTCTATCAACAGGGATCAGATCACCTGACCACGCTGTCCGGTAATGCTTATATCTTAAACTGGGACGTTCGTGTGTGTGTTAATGCAAATGTTTACATCTGTGTGTATGTGTTTGTATGTACAGTATGAAGGGCGGACATCTTAAACATGTGTGGTATGGAGATCAGAAAGTGGATTTCTAGTCTTCTGACCACTCAATGTACCCATTCACACACTGGATGCCAACTGTTTATCAGTTTTTGGGAGCTAACTGTTACACATGCACACACAATTTGGGCTCAGTATGTTGCTCGAGTAGACAATGAAGACTGGAGGTGCAGGGGACTGAACCGCCCATTACGAAACCACCAGCAGTCAACATTAGATGAACTTCTTATTAAGAATAAACCTGCCTCCTGTTTAAAATGCCTGTAGCTAAAGGTCACTGACTTGGGGCGAGAGGCGGGGTATACTCTGGACAAGTCGCCAGGTCCAAACTCACCAGGTTATCGCCGGGCATTCACTTATACTATACTACTATTAAGTACAGTAGTAAAGTAGATTAAACTCCACAGAGGAAGGACGTTCAAACCTTGTTGCTTTTAACATCTGTCATCATGGTGGTGCTTGGAGAGTGCAATATTTTATGTGGTGGTACATGTTGTAAAAAGTGTGAGAAACACTATGATTGTACATTAAAGTACTTAAGGTATATTTTTATATTGATACTTGTGTACTTTTAAGATTCTGAATGCTTGTCACAGACTAGTTTAACTCCTCCACCTCTGATAAGAACAAGAGTAGTACAATAAAAATGCATTTCCTTCATATCTAGATACACCAGAATATTATCATATATCTATTTTTGCATGTCTTATGTCCTCATATCAACACCGTTTGACCTGAATCTCTAAAACCCGGCAGTGTTTTAGAAAATCAGGTTAAACGGTGACTGATGCGGACAGTAGAGGGCGCTCTAAATTGCTGCTGCTGCTGCAACGTATATGGGTTGAAGTGAGGGGAGGTTGTGTGCTTAAATCCTGATTACTGAACAAAAAGTCATTTTATGTGTTTGATTTTTTTGATTTTTTACTTTCAGCAGACATTAATGCTGCAGAAACAGATGAGTTCTCAAATAATTTGATATCAAATCACAAATAAATGTTGTTTTTAAGCATCTTTTAGAATTAAAAGCAACTAGAAAAATCATTTCAGGGTGCTAAATTTAAAATGAGGCGTTCATAAGTGACGTTTTATGACAAATAAAATCACATTTAAGCATCATAAATCCTCTTTTTTTTTGCAACTCCGGCTGCCAGATTATGTTTACATGCTTTGAATGGAATGATATTAGACAGCAAACAGCCCATTAGATTTGTCCTAATTCGGCTCTGCTCATTAAAACGTCTTGATTTAATTAAAGTCGATTATAATTCAAGTTTTTTTTTTTTTGGGAGGAGATAGAGGAGGTGGTGGAGGAGTAGGAGGGTTGTTGGAGGGGGGTTATTATACTATTGTCCGCCCCTTAATCCGGTTGGCTCAGAGACTGCCCGCAGGCCAATTTGTAAGTGGTTTGCGGAGCTGCCAATCAAAGCAGACATCCTCTCCTCAGGCTGGTGGCTACGAAACATCTCAGTTGCTGTGTGGAGAGATTTGACGGAGGGACACTCCTGTACATGGACCATCACTGCGCTGCAATCCGCCGCACACACACACGCATGTAATGCCTCGGTGAAATCTGGAGCGTACACGGTGGAGAAAAGACGCATGTGAAATATTTTTTTATTTTTTGCATGTCAGAAGAGGAGGAGGAACTAGTCGCCGGGGTCCGCGGCTGTTTGTCTTTTTCTTATCGCTTCTCTCACCTCCACCACCTCCACCTCCTCCTCCTCCTATGTCACTCTAATTAATCGGAGGCATGTGGAATCGCACCAGGATTAGGAATTGCTTCCCAATAGTGTGCCTGCTGTTGACGTTATGGACGGAGGTAAGAAGGCTTTTTAATATTATTTCTTGAATTGAAGATATAACAATTTAAAATCCGCGTGAATAAAAAAATAAATAAATAATAATAAATGTTTAAAATGACCAATGTCAAAAGTTGGTGGGCGTGGGCAGATGGATTTGCTCTCCGGCATCGCTATTCTCCTCACATTTTTTAATCGATTAATTGAATTACGTAGCCGTCAGTTAGTGGAGCATGTGATCATGTTACCATGACAAGATTGAAGTCTGAGGAATTGATACAGGGCTACTCTCCATTTTGGTTACAATGCTGAGCGCCCTGTGCGTTTCTCCTTCTCCTTCTCCTTCTTTTTTGTGTTGGTGTGTTGGAGGGTGTCTTAGGCCTGAACCAAGAAGTTGTAAGTTGCATTGCATCAATTGGCTGCTGCAGCGGTTAATTTGCCCGTTCACGTGCTCCATTCGTGATGCAACAAATTATTTAGGCATATCCAACCAACGTGCATTTAAAAAAATATATAATTTAAACAGAGTCAGGCACTGCTTGGACACTTGGTGCCATTTTTACGCACCGATTTGTGCAACACAAACCATACTGCAGCCTCTTCATATGGGCCTATATACATGCAAATATATATTTATTTATTAAATGTTGTTTCTAGGTGTCCCAGTCAACCGGCTATTTCGAGCTGCAGCTGATCTCCGTGGAGAATGTAAACGGCGAGTTGGCGGACGGGCAGTGCTGCGACGGCTCCAGGGGCTCCCAGGACCTGCGCTGCACTCGAGACGAGTGCGACACTTACTTCAAGATCTGCCTGAAGGAGTACCAGATGGAGGTCGCCACCACCGGCACCTGCACGTTCGGAGCTGGATCTACGCAAGTTCTCGGTGGAAATACGTTTTCTTTTAAGGGCGTCAAGAATAACCCGAATAAAATCGACGACGCTGGAAAGATATTGATCCCTTTCCAGTTCGCCTGGCCGGTGAGTGTGATTGTTCTTGCTTCACTTACACCTTGTCATATGGAAACATAATGTGGCCAATTTCATTTGGATTTATTGATTTCTATGTGAGCACACATGCCTGATGGGACACATCATGACCCCAATGATGAATGGTTTGGAGCCACTCTGCACACATCTAGAACAATGGTTTTAAGGTCGTTCCAAAGTATGGCTGCAAGTAACTAAGTAGTTATTTTACTAGTTAATCATAAATCATCAGCAGACTGTGGAAAATAAGCATCACGTCTCAGCATCTAACAAAAAAAATCCACAATTTATGTCATTTAAGATCCAGAAAAGTAACAAAATACACAATAAAGGACCTGGAATTGTCCACATTTTGTAATTTTTGCTTGGAAAAATTCAGTAGTAGTCACAGATTAATTTTCTTTTTGAGCAGATTCGTTGACTTGCAGCTCTAATTGCAACCAGAGCACACCTTTACAGTGGAGTAGAGTCTTTTAAAGAAAGAAGTTGACATTTCTATCCAAACAAACTGCAGCTTAGTGGCTCACGGTGATGCAGGAATCGAACATAAATCATGGAACAGTTTGATCGAGGTTTTGGGTCACATGTGTCTGCCTCTGCCCCGTAGATAGACCTCATTAATCGTGGTTGGATGGGGGCGGAGGAGGTGGGGGGCGCTTCTTAGCAGCCTCCTGTCCTTATGAGAATTGACACACATCACGGCTAAACGATTGCATGCTTCACGAGGATCCGATTGCAGCTACGTTGGTTCGCAGTGTCATCTGGGTCATCTTTTAAAGTTGTCCTGATATATGAGGGTTGGCTTTGTTCCAGTCCACCAGCTTGCACCTGCCAAGGCCATGATAGGCTAATTAGACTGCTTTGATATATAGACCCTGGAGGAGGTGGGAGCTCTGATGTTTTGTCCTATGGAGAAATGGCTCCAGCAGATCTGTTTTATATCAGAACATGGCGTTTCGCTGATTCACAAGGAAGGTCGAGGGGCAATTTCATCATAAAACAATCCATCAGATGAAGGCTTCTGCTTTAAGGAAGTTGTTTGCTGCAGTACTTCCAGTTTTGTCGGGTGAATATGGGAAATATGAGACGAGGTAATGTAGAAATAAACCGTCTGCAGGATAGGGAAGAGTCCACATCCATGAGGTATCTAACTTTTAACTGTAACTATTTTTATGCACGGCGACATTAAATATTAAAGTGCCGAATCTTCACAGCAGTCTGGTGTGATGTATGAGAATATGGTATTTTGGAGGTGCAGCCTGGTTGCATGTGTTGGATGGATGCTCCAATTAATTCCCTATTATAATGATGAATGAGTGACATTACGCTGCGTGGAGTGAAATATGTGTTCAGCTGAAGTGAGCGACGCCTCCGGGCTAGAGGTTCGTCGTGTAGTCCTGGCTGGTTTTGACACCTCTCCCTGTCCCGTCCCACCTCCTCCTCCCACCTCCTCCTCTCCTGCTGCAGCACCCCACAGCTTCCTCTCCTGCTGTGGGTGCCAGGTGGCCCCTGGTGGCCCCTCCAGGGCAATTAAGCTCGTCTGACTGCAGATGAGTGATAGCTGATGGATTAGAATAAGGTGTGCATGCAGTAAAAAAAAAAAGCATTAGTATTGTCGCACTGAACCAATTTTTTTATGACCTTTTTAGCTCGTGTTCCAGTCGAGTTTGCAAATTGCTTTAGACACCGTGATGTAGTAGTGTTTTTAGAAATGAAGCTTCATGTTTTATTCAAATCGTAGTTGCGGTGTTGTGGCATCCAAAGGAAGTGGACTGTAATATAAATGGTATGAAATGACTAGTGGAGCATTATTTTGATACTCTTTTTAATAATTTAAGTCATTTTCGAAACAGTTCCACCTCCTTTCTTTATATTATGTGAGAGTAAACTGAATATTTTTGGGTTGTTGGACTGTTGGTTGGACGAAACAAGACGTCTAACGAGATCACGCAAGGCTTTGCTTATGAGAATTTTTATTTATTTATGCTAAATTAATCAAGAAAACAATCAGCAGAATGACGGTTAATGAAATAATCGTTAGCTGCAGCCCAGTTCAGATGGTCAACAGACGAATAATGTAAAAAAAAATTAAAAAATCACTGGTTCCATCCCTTTAAATATGAAATATTTTTATCTCTTATGATAATAAACTGAATCTCCAAATCATTAACTGATTAAAAAGAGTTTAATTCATCTCTATGGACAAATTTCAATTTAAATTTCCAGGTTTCTAAGCGGCGCTGTTCTCCTGAAAGCTTGGCACGTCTTCGTCGTCTTTTGTGCAGGAAGGCCTCACATGTTTCATCCAGGTTTTTTTTTTTATGTCTTTGTGTATTTAATGGTTTCAGGTTTTCCCGCAGCTGTTTATAGCAGAGGGTATTAACAGCCGCCATTGCTAACGTGTTTTTAGCTTCAGGGCGGGAAAACGGCAAAGGTGTGATTTCACACCGTAAGGGCTATATATTTAACGAGGGAGGCTGTTGTATGGACCACCAGGTGGGGAATTTGGGTTAGGGGCAACGCTCCTGGGATAATCAATTTTCTGGATTTCTCTTGATGCTGCACGTCTCTAAAATGTCACACGTCCAACCTTCATTATCGCACAGAGTATAAACCACTCGTAGTCTCTTATTTGACTCGTTGACTGACACCTCGAGGCAGAGGTGAAGAGGGCTATTCTGGTGTGTTGTCTTTCTGTTAAGTGGCCCGGGCTGATAACGGTGCACTATTCCAGTGCCAGATGTCACAACAAGCCTTCGGGGTCACTTGCTGTGGCGTTGTCGCTTTCCTCACTGAAGAAACAAAGATGCAGTTGTACTATTGGCTGTGTCATCTGGCCAACTGCCCGTTTTAAAGCCCCATGGAAACCAACGAGGGCTGGACTCTTCTGTCATCCTGAACCCAGCATCTGAAATATTGCATCTTATTCTTATTAAATGTAAACAGACTAAGCTGCATGGGTCTACTTAAATACAGATTGTGGTCCACATTGCATATTATCGTGGCTGTGTAGGTGTGTGAGTTAGTCAGGCTGGAAGTTGGAGAGACATAAAGTGGCCCATTATCACTAAAAATGTCCAAAGAGATTTTTCAAATTGACTTTAAAATCCTGAGCTGTAACAACAATTGGCATTTTTCAAAAAGCTTTTGACAATTTCCGGGAACCGGCTGAGACAGACGCGTCACAGCATCTTCTCTTCTCTCCCTCTCAGCCTCGGTTATCATCACACCAGCTTGACGTCGTCGCCAATGGCCGATTTTACTCAGATTGCATGGTGCTTCTCCTTTCTTTGGAAAGTCTCTCAGTGATTCCTCCAGCTCACTTGCTTGTCTTTGCCAGCGTGCCTCCACTGATGATGCTGCCACCTCCTGAGCTCAGCCTACACTCAGTGTTTCCCTGCAGGTTTCAATTTACAGGAAAAGCGCACTGCTTCTGTTTTCATGTTTTCATGTGTTTTTTTAAGTCTTTTTTTTTAGGGTGTCAGTGTATTTATAATGATTTGAAGCAGAGGGAATTAGTTTTGGAGTGAAAGCAGTTAGTTAAGCATTTAACGGTTTGCTGATTTAAACAAACGTCTTTGCTATAATTGCATTTTTTTTTTGTTCACCTACTTTTTTTTTTTTTTTTTTTCTGAGAATGACATGAGGCGATGAATTCGACTCAGGAGTCAGGATGTGGTTGGACCCTGGTTTAGCAGAAAAAGGTGCCCTGGCTCACTTTAAGAGTCTAGAGCTGTGCTAGCAGGTCTATGAGGTTGTACTTGGGCACAACTTTGCATTTACCTAATTCTAACATGTTCACAAACCCAATACTAACATGCAAATGTTTATCAGTTATGCTCATAATCTTTAATTTACCATGTTAGTATGTTAACTTTTGCCTACTAGCACTTACAACAGTGCAGATTAGGCAAAAAAAAAAGTGTGCCAGCACCTCTAAAGCTTTTTTAAAAAAATTACATTTGTACATATCCTGTTATTCAGCTTCTAGATAAACAGAAACATAAACACAACTTGTGGTTTTTAGAAAGACGTAAGCCGTGTAGTGCTGTTGACAACCGGTTGCCTGGCAACATGATTGACAATTGACAATTGTCAAGAAATCGTTGGAGCGTAACTCGCTCTAAAACCACGAAATGTTTGTTTTTGAATATATATATATATATATATATATATATATATATATATATATATATATATATATATATATATATATATATATATATATATATATATAGAAAATTGGATCGTGTCAGTACTATCTGGGCCATACTGTATCTCCTATGGAATTAACATTAACGTCGTCTAGCAGTCAGCTGACAGAGTTAGGACCTTGTTTGGCCTGATTGAGTTTCCATTTTGTTGTGCTGTGTGAGCACTTTAGGAGAGAGGCGGGGCGGGGGGGGAGTACATCTTACTTCCATTTGATCACTAATGAAATTGCCGGTGAATTTCTCTCTCTCTCTCTCTCTCTCTCTCTTTCTCTCTCTCACCCCGTCCCCCCTCCAGCTACATCAGCCGGACGTCCGTTTGATGTGAGCCCGTCTGTAACCGTATCCGCTCTGAACTCGGATATGTATCCGACCTCCCTCAGCTAGTAAATACTGTAGATGTGTGTAGTATGCCAGACCTGTAGTTGATCTGCAACAGCCACCAATCTCATCAGGAAACTTAGACGTCTATATTCCTGTAAAAATAACACCCAGCCTCTGGAGTGTATCAATGATCAAGGGATGAAGTGTGTGCGCACCAAGTTGGTTTGTTTGGTCTGCTGCTCATGCGCTCCCTCGGTGTGCTGTCAGTCTCGCCGGGGTTGATCGTCTCCAAACGTAGAAGGCACTTGTCGATGTCATTCCCATGTAAGCGATGTGCATCCGCACTGATCTGCCGAACACTGTTTCTCTTGGAACAAATCCCAATTTATTTGAATTGCTTTTGGCTTGTTGCTTCAGCCATGCTGCGTTAACATGCGTACACGGTGGTATGAAAAGGAAAAGACAGTGCAGAACAATGCTTGACATCAGCCCAAAAAAAGCAGGAGAGCAGGACTAAATCAAGTACGAATACTTGACTGACTTGTCAGTCAAGGTCGGGCTTCTTCCAACTTCTGCAAAAGTTTTCGGAGCTGTCTGTTTGTGCATTTATGCACTTTAAAAATGGAAGATATCAGCAGACAGTGCCTTACTCCAATCTGTCATTATTTACATTTCAGTCTTCTCGAAACAAACTAGTTCTTAGGATCTATTTGAGGAAGTCTCAAGGCAAAAGCGTTTATGGCGGTCTTAAAAAGAGCCAGATTTGAAGGGGGAGCTGAAAGCCTGCCATCGTAATCATCAATCAGTCAGTCATCATAAGCCTCATCCAGACGGCATATTTATAGCAGTAAATCCATATTCTGGGCCAATATTGAAAAATGTTTCATAGCTACAGTATATTTACCCATAGGAAATTTTACTGACATTTGAAATCTTCACAAATACCTTTTTATGCATTATTTTGCACAAAAACAAAGATTAGCAGGCGGTTTTATCTGAAGCTGCCATTCAAACAATGTGAAAACTTCACAGCTATAGAGAAGTTACATTCATAACCCACAAAAAACAACAAAAATATTAATAATAAATGGTCCCATGACATTTATTTCCAAATTTCTTAACATTGATTGACATATAGCAGAGTAAAAACTGTCTGCTGTTGTTTCTGGTCGTCCCCCATACTGACAATGGCAAATTCACGCTGACGAGAAAAGATCTGAGTTGAATGTGGAGAAATCAGGGCTGGGACACTAACTAATATAAAGCACTGGAGTGTATCTGTTATAAGTAGGACAGAGGCTTTAGCAGCAGCTCATTCAAACACTTTGACTCTTTACCTGGGCTGTGGTCGTTCACACACGCCCCCTCCTTTCCCCCCTCAGACCACAGTTGGCTATATTTCTGATGCACTCACAGGACCAAAGTCTAACGCAGGCTGCCATGGTTAGCCACACCTGATGCGGAGCTTGTCAGCGCTGTTGCTAGGAGACCGCTTCGTAGGCCTCTAGTAAACAATTATCTTCCTCCTTTCTGTGGCTTCCCCATTCTTCCTCTTCTGGTCCCAGGGCTGCCGCGTGGAAAGCCACTTACACTGAGTCTCACCTGTGATTCAGCCTCAGGGCTGTATTGATTATGCAATTAGCGAGACAGAAGGACGTTTTTTTTAAAGACCTCCCTTATTGTGTAGGTGCTGCTTTAGAGTTTTATATGTCGAGATGGTAGTTAGACATGCACAAAAGAGTTGAGTGTACAGTTTCACCACCTGCTGCAAGGACGGGTTGTTGTAGAATAAGTTCCAGTTTTCTTTAGCTTATTCTTAACACCAGACAATACATTGGTCAGGTAATCTTTTTACAGTGTGTTTTTAGTGTGAGAATTCCTGACATCACCAACCGGATGATTTTAATGTCTATCTGCCCACTCGTCCTCAAGAGAGCACGAAACGCGTCTTTTCCAATAAAACGCTCCTTATTTAATACTCACAACATCTGACTAGGCTTCATGTTTCTCTGATTTCATATTCAACTCAAACATTTAATCCTAACCATTTATGTTGTTCCTCGTGTCGAACTCGACGGTCAGAGAATCGACATGCACAGGAGAGCAGAGTGTTATGCTCTTTCGTGCGAGCATCGATAATTAAGAGTGATTTTAAACTGTGAGCTTCTCACGTTGACCAGTGTGTGTGTTTATTTGTTCTTCTCACTCTTTCACCTTCACTATCTTTAACCCCACGCCCTGATCTCTTTCCCGGTAAGCCTTCCCCCCCTCCTCTCTCTCAGACACTGCACATTTTGTGTCCTGCAAATCTTATGTACTGTCGCCTGTCGTCAGAGTTTTACAAGCCTGACAGACATCTGTGTTGTCGGGTTGCTCGTCAACAAAGATGCAGTGTAGTATCGACTGTGTGATCTGGACAGCTGCCCTGTGGAAACCCGTGCGCGCTGAACTCCATCTGACCATCTGACTCCGACTACATTCTTAATATTAAATGGATCTGTGTTATGGTGTCGGGGAGGAGGTGGTGGGGATTTCCTCTGAGGACACTTTGTTTTGTTCATTCTCTGATTTCACACAAGGTACAATGTGTACGAGGGTCCGTAAATAAAAGGTAGCTTTCCTATTCGGTGTCTCAGGAAGAACACGATGTTTTAACTCACCGTTAATGTTGGACATTTAAGTTCAGACAAGAATCTGGCACTTAACCTCATATTAAAACCTTCATAACTTCAAGTTTTGACTTTCCTTGAAGCTGGTGGATCGGCTGTTTCTGTGACTTTCCACTAATTCTGGACATTTTTTTTGGCCTGTGCCAAAATGCACCAGTTTCCCTCTGGTCCTGTCCTCCTTACCTAGTTAACTTGCAAAGCAGCCAGGCCAAACTTTATCCAGAAGTTCACTTTTTTATCGACAGCCTCCCTGAGGTCAGTTCAAACAAAGTCAACCTTTGCAGTTACGGGATTTCGTACTTTCTCGTTATCTTACCTTTCTTTCATAATGATTGAGCGTATGGAAATACTCTTATTATTCTTGTTTAGGTTGGCGCCTCACTGCAAGCCACAGTTAAAGCAAACCACTGCACTGTGAATAGCCCGCCATGTCAGGTGGCTTCATTGGCTTTATATGCGTAAACCAAAATTCAAATTGGTCATGTAAAAACAACGTGCTGTGTCATTTCACTAAATTATCGGCTATAGTAGTTCAGATTATTGATGCTGTCGATTGTTGTCGCTCTGTATGGATGCACAATGTGGCGACCTAGTGTGATCTGTATCTTTAATGGGATTGCACGAACCCCTTTGTTATGATCGTGCCGGTATTCCTACGGGTGCAGGCTTAAGGCCTGAGTAATGTCTCATGGGTCTGAACTCGTGACACGGGAAGTCCCGCAGTTTGTTTACGTCTGCAGTATCTGAGGCCAAAATGCTGTTATAAATCAGGCTGATACTGTACCTGTAACTATAGCTGTACTATCTGTCTTTGCCTACACTGTATGTACAGAGTCCTTTGGTTTTAAATAGTTGGTTAGTCATCACAATGTTTGTCCTTCTTAATCATACCGTAGACATCCAGTGACCATAACATTTTCAGCTTTCTCCGCTTTAACTTGTATCCCTCCTGCTAGTTCAATCGATCAATAAAAAGTGCTGGTTGAAACTTTGTGAGTCTGTTTAAGGGCCGACATTGTACAATTGTTATTTCTCCAAAAACAAGAGCAGAATTTCAGAACATGTTGGCCACATAGTAGCATAAGGCAAAACTACAGATGTAGATTGAGAAGTACAAATCTCCAAAGGCACTGCTGTAGATTTGACTTGTCAATCAATAAATCGACACCACAGACGGGAAGACTGGAATCCTCGACAACATGATTTCAATTCCACATGCTGCGGTTTGGCGTCAAAGCACATCAGAATATTGCTTGATTGAATTTAACTAGCATATTATCCAACAAAGTAAAAATGATGAAATAGAGAGCAGCCAATCCCCTTTAGCCGCTTAATTAACAGCTATTGGGTCCAAAAAAAAAAAAGTAATACACCACCAGCACAATGACAACACAACACCTACAATCATGTCCACTTTTCTCACCATTTCCTCTCGTCCCACTGACTCTGAAATGAGAGAAATGAGTGATTTATCGGAGGCTAAAACTGATCTTCCAGCTCAAAGTATTGCAAGAGGCAGGCTGCTGTCAACATGTTGTACAACCGTCAGCTGCACGACAGATGTATGTGTGTATTTCCGTTCCGTGTCTCTGCATCGATTCCTCTGTTTGAACACACCGTACGTGCGTGTCGCTGTAGCCCACCGCGTCCCCTGCCTCTTGTTAAATGAATGGTGTGCAGGTGCTCGAGGCTCCTTGTGGGGGTAATTAAAGCATGTCATTACATGGGCAGTTAAATTGTCACTGTACTGTTGAACCTGTTTGAAATGATAATGGCGCTCGGCTGGAGGCGGTGCTGTATTGCTCTCCAGTCAGGCGCCCTGTTGCTTTGGATCAGGAATTAGCCGGTTAATGTTTCTGAGGCATGTCGATTGCTGCAGTAGCTTTCAGACTTCTTGAGGCAAATTAACACCCGGGGAAGTGTAATGTTCATGGGAAATGTTCGAAACCTTTTAGGTTCGGCACACATGATGATGAAAATGGGACAAGAGCCTAAAAGATGTTAAGGCACAGTTGGAATATGATTGCCAGCCTTGTTAGTATGATTCAGAAAGGAGTATGAACCTCGGTATTTTGATACAAGAGCAAACCGTCCGTGATTGAAGCATGAAAAAGGTTTTCCATTTTGAAGCATGTAAGAAATTCCACAGTTAAGTGGGTTGTTTAAAATGAACCCTGTATCAGTATTGGCAGCATCGCTTTTCATCTCTAACCACCATGTAGGGATACAACTGTACAATTATCTACAATATATAAATTAGTTTGTTGATTATTTCTTGATTGATTTTAATCGTTTGGTCCACAACCCAAAAGATATTCCCTGACTGCCACAGAGAACAAGAAACCAGAATTTGAACATTTTGTTCAGGGGTGGGCGATATATCAAATATACTCGGATATATCGTGGCTTGTTCTACGTGAGATGTATGAAATGACTTAATCGCGACCATCGAGTACTTGTCACGTAAATGTTTTAAGCCGTCAGCATTTAATTCTCCGAAGTTTTGCCTGTCACTCACTCCTGGTACTGCTCACAATGCTTACAATGCTATCAAGGTAATAATGACATTATTTATTAGAAATAAACAATAAAAAACAACAACAACAACAAAAATATCAAGATATATATATTGTGTATTGCGATATAGCTTAAAAATAGCGAGATATTGGTTACAGGCCATATCGTGCAGCCCTAATTTTGTTCTTGAATGACTCAAAACGATTAATTGATTATCAAAATAGTTGGCCAATAATTTAATAATCGACCAATCGTTGTACCTGAAACACTGGTGTGGTGCTAGTCTGTTTTTGAGTGTGTGCTCATCAATAAATGACTCGATAGATATACTCTGGCATATCTGTGGCTTGCATGTGATGTCATGTAGCTTTTTTTCTATGCAAATGCGTGCATGTGTTGGTGTTTGTTTTACGTGTTGCATAGTCTTGGATCATGCTGGTTAATTAGCACCAGGAGGGGAGGGGTTTGTTGTATTGGAAGTGCATGGGTAATGACCCTGTTGGCATAGTAGCAGCATGCTCAATGGGCCATGCGTGTGTGTGCACAGCCGGTATACACCAGCCAGCCAAATGCCTTGCCTTCAGTACGACATCTCTTGGCACACGACTCTGGCAAGCAACTTGTGTGCAGAACTCACAGCCCCCCCCCCCCCCCCCCCCCCCCACCTCTCTACCCAGCAGAGATATGACTGGTATACAGTATGTAACCTGCTTTCTCAACCACATGTAGTTGTAGTACTGTAAATGGAATATTGTCTTGTAGCGCCATGAGTCATCGGTCAGTGAGTTTTGTGATGCTGTTACAGGTTGAAGATTCCCTTGCGCAGTGTTTTTTGAGTTTTGATGCACAGCAGTTGCAGGCTATGTCTGGTTTCTGTTTGGGACAAGCACACCATTTGTAGTCCCACTGTAGAACTAAAAACATTAGTTGACATGAAATAAATTGTCATTTAATCAAGCAAAAACTTCCAAACGTTCAGTAGTTCAAACCTTTTAAATGTGAGGATTTGCTGCAGCCTCGTTACATATTTTTCAAATTTGCTCCAGGATAAACCCGTAGAGATGTATTGTCTTGCACATTATTACAAACTGACTTTTGGGTTTTGGACTGTTTGTTGAAGATTTCACATTTTAAAGATTAAATGGTCAATAAAAAAAGTAATATACAGAGTAACTAATTAAGGCCTGCCCCCTGCACGGGCATCATCTTGCTGTAAAGTGTATTAATAAGGGAGGTTGCCTCTATAATGGGTGCTAGATGTTTGGATGGGTCTTGGGATAAAGGATGCAATCCCAAGGTCTTTGCATTCGTTGTCTGTGGCACAAGTGGAAGTAAATGGTCAGAAATGGCTCCAACTTTCAGACTGATGTCAGATTTATGAAGAAGACTAAATGATTTTACTGAAGTGACTGGAAGCTGGTTCAGATCTACTTCTTCGACTCAGTCACCCTTGATTGGAAGAAGTTGCTCCCCTTGACCTCCAAATAAACCCCGACAAGCTCCTCTCCATAGGTTTTCACTTTGACGTTCAGTCCGTTCGGTGTCATGCGTTAATGACTCTCAGTATCATTAGGATTTAATGACACTAAATTATTTTGCCCAGTTAGTCTTAATGACTAATTGGAATAAGATGCAACCGAACATTTCAGTTGATTTGCATAATTCTATAGGACCATTTTTCATTTTAATATTCCTCATATCGAGACAGCTATTATCTATTAATGCTCATTAAGAGTGACAGATTGCCCTTTATTCATTCATATAGTTACCAGTAATTCCAATGATCAGTGGCTGAAGAAGGTGTGCACCACATCACACAACACTCCCTGTTCAGCGGAGATGACGCAGTTCGATGCCCTTGCTGGAATAAAGTAAACTCAGCCCTAGTAAAACCAAAAGCTGGGATTGACATCACAGATTAATGAAGATTACACGCAGTGATTACTGGCAGCGGGATGAATCGTGATGACCTCATGTCCCATCAGAAGGCAATAAATCAGGAGATGTCAGAGGAACTCCCCGTGGAGGAGTTGGGAACAGGGAGGTGGACATTCAGGTCACCTCTCAATGACATGGGAACAGAAATAGCTCAAGGTTACTTGCAGTGTTTTTCTTTTTTATAGGGCGTACACATCTGTGGGTTTTAGGTATTGCACAAAAGTCATTAAAAAAAAAGCTCCCTAAAGCTCAAACAATATTTGAGGTCCCGACTTTCCCCCCAGGAGGCACAAATGAGTCAATCAAACCTCACATCTACAATGCAGGCGCGCCCCTCCATTGGTAGCGAATTGTTTGCAGACTGGGATCTTGCATGGGATTACACACCAGGCCTGGATCTCACATTCTTTAGTATTCTTCAAATGCAAACATGCACATCGCCCCACATGCAGAGGGCTGACCCTTCTTTTGAAAAAGAAGCGTGGAGATCCCATGCTTAGTGACCCCATCCTGCCCCGGCTTCCACTTCCCAGTGCCACCGCTCTGTTCCCTGTCTCTTCTTATTTCAATGACCACCTTCTATTCACCCATCCACCCCTTATCTAAGCGTGGGAAACTACACCTGTGGATTTCCACAGACATCACCCCCACAATATTCCATTGCCAATAATGGTAATGACCCAAAGGACTACCTGGATTCACAGAGAAGATGAGGTCCCTTTCAGCAAACACAGACTCGCTTTAGTGCATGACTCATAAACATCCATTTTTGTTTTCACCATGCCCCCCTACTAGTCTTGAAAACTAGGATTTTTCTGAGTAAATCCTCTAATCCATTAGGGGAAGGGTTGGGTAGGGTTTTGGAGATTTGACTGACAGAGGATTCGTGGTTTCGGATGGAGTATTTCACACTGACGTGTGTTTTCAGTTGGTCTAAAACAAGCAGGTTAATGATTTTCTGGGTTGTAACAGTTGGATAGAAGATAAGGACTCATGCGAGAACCACTGGCAGCTTTTTTTTTTTTTTTGACTTCACCCACACAACTGTCCTACCCGGGCTCAGTAGCACACATGCTGACACTAATTGTCCTCGTGCTGACTGTGTCTCTTCATGGACAATGGTTTTGATTGGGATGGGGGTGAGTTATGGTGTTGGGACAAGGGTCTTTGTTCAGTAGCCTTTCCCCCTTCCCTCCCCCACTTCTCCCCTTTATCCCCCTGCCCATCCATCTATCTTGTTCCAACCATTTGGGCAGCTGTCACTTAATCCAGCTAATCACAGACTGGGATGGTCTGTGGGAAACCAGACTAGTCAGTGGCTTTGCTCAACGCCAACACACGGGCTCATAGAACTATTTATCCAAACATTTACAACATGTACGCGTGCGAGCAAGCCTGGATTTTCGGTAAACCCAAAGGTTGTAGGTCACCATATGGACACCTGTTCGTCCATTGATCTCATGAGTCTGCCTCATGACGAGATTTGTCTTCAACACTTCTCTCATGAGGCAGGCAGGCAGGCAGCCATCCCCGCAAGATCTCCTGTCACTAATGCATGCGTTGCCACTGATAGTTCCTCTTGTATGCATTGGCATATGCACACACCCACCCACATGCTCAGACTGGGGCAGCTAGCCCACCCTTTTGTGCTGGGGGGGAGGGGGAATGGGTGGAAAGGTCAGAAGCCGAGCTACATGTCGTGGGATGATCCACGTTCATGTCAAATAATCCATCTTTGAGGCCGCATCTGTTGTGCGTCTGAGGTTGGACGGGGTTGGCAGAGCTTCCAGCAACAGCCAACGTGACTGTCGCTCTTCGTCAAAACCCCCAGACTCAGACTACAGCTATTCACCTCCCCTACACAAGCCTACATTTGGCCTCTCATGTCTTACCGGTAGCTACAGTCTCTCACAGCTGTACCCACCGTGCCCAAGCCCTTTAGCTCACCCCTGTCCCGTCATCTTCTATCCCCTTCTCTTGTCACCCGTGCTCTTCCACAATAACACTCCCCTCCCCTTCCTCCCGCCACCACCCACGGCCAGACAAGCCTACTTAATCCCACAGCCCAGCAGCAACCAGCCTACCAGCTTGTTGGTCCCCCAGATCAACAACACAGACTGACATACACACACATTTTCCAATCCCCCCTCCCTGTGATTTCTCATACCCGCTTCATTAAAGCAACCACAGGTCGGTCTTTCGAATACTTTTCTGTACCCCTCCCATCCCTCCTTCACCCCTCGGCCAACGTCCTATCAATGACATTATAGTAGAGGTCACAGCAGTCACACTGTGGCTACTACAACTGGTGGTGGTGACGTAATGAGCGTTATTTAGGTCAGCTGGTTGCCTAGCAGTGTGCCCTGCAGCACACCAGCTAGATTACTTCTGTGATGCTGGTTAGCTTGGTTAGTTTCCATCTGTGTGCGTGTGTGCTCATGTTTACTCAAACCAGTGTCAGCTGTGCAGAATGCTCAGGTCACTGCGAAAGACTGTCACCGTCACATTTTGCATGTACACATTAAAACATGTGCCCACATAAATCAAATAGTGGTTTTTGTTTTATTGTGATGAAGCAGAAATATGTGATCTCTGTTGCAACTTTAGCTAATTTAAAAGATTTTTTTAGTCCACAATAAGTCAGAAAATGGTGAAAAACAGCACACACATCTTCATCAATTAAAACCTTTTTTTAAATAGAATAAATAAATTAAATGCACCGTACTGTTATAGTGGCTGTAAAGCATAACTTGGTGTAAAACAAGATAATCCCCTTAGCTGCTGATTTACCTCACTGTCTGACAACCAAGGACAAAGCCAGGCGGGGTTCGTCTTGTACGGCTAATATTGGCAAAGTGACCTTCTTAATGGACATCATACCTGCCGAGGCCTGAAAACATGACAGAAAACACACACTTTTATTGTTTTCTAGATCGACTGTATCAGCTTTGAGAAAACATAAGATGGTTGGACCGTAAACCAGGACGTCTGGGTAAAAACTGCAGCCAACCACAGCATCTTGTCGTCGTTGGTGCATTTACCCAACTGCTAACATTTATGGCAAGCTATGATTAATTGGTGCATGTCCGAGATTCATCTCCTAAATGCTTACCTGTTTGATTCTCCTAAACAACAACAGCAGATGGATTAGTGTGTGGACTTTCCTGTCTGGACTGAAATTGGCAATTAAACTGTTTAGTTGAAGTATTTTTTTTAAATGTGTCATGATGACAACCTTGTCAGATCTTTCATTTATTATATTCCTAACCATGTTTTAGTTACATTTTAAATATTCAGCCTTAAATCTAGTTTTTTTTTATCCCATGTATTTTTATTGGGCATTTATAATACAAACATACAGAGTAATTACAGAATAATTACAGAACACGTACACAGCAACAGCAAAAAAACAGAACATAGCAGGTTGACAGAAACCCCCCCACCCCACCCCAGAGAAGACCTAATTGGGAAATATCACGGGGGCTCCGTTAGACTTATAAGAGACTGACTTTTAGGTTGGGTTGGTATTAGCAAGGTAATGTAAAAAAGGTTGCCACGTTGCATCAAAATGTTGGAGTCTGTCTTCTAGAACATATCTTATTCTTTCCAGGTGTAGTGTATTAGTTAATTCTTCTAGCCACATCTTAGGTGTTGGTGAGTTTACACTCTTCCATAACATAAGAATCATTTTCTTCGCTATTATAAGACCATATGAAATAAAACATTGTTGTGCTTTGCTTAATTTTTTAAAGGCTTCAGACACCCCAAGAATTATAAGTAAGGGCTCTGGCTTTATCACAAACCCTATAACCTCGGACACTATATTAAAAACACCAGACCAGAAAGAGTAAATTTTGGGGCATAGGGCATAGCTATGAAGATGGGTTGCAATAGAAGATTTACATTTATCGCATAGAGGTGATACTTCTGGATATATATTATGTAATTTTTCCTTTGAAAAGTGGAGCATATGTATTATTTTAAATTGAATAAGACAGTGTCTTGCACTGTGTGAACAGCCTTAAATCTAGTTAACAAATCCTGTTCGATCACAGTAATGATCTCATTTTACCGCCGGATGAGTGTAACAGGCTAGTGTTGTGATTCAGCGAAATGGAAACCTGAACCTTCTTGCACGCCTTTCAGTTACATGCACCTTCAGTGCAAAGCAGTGTCTTTATATGTATCGGTTTCCTTTTCTTGAGTTGAACTCCACGACGCATCTCAATGCTGTAGCTCCCACGCCTTTTTGTATCATAGTCGCGAAGCTGCACTGATGAGCCAGCAGGAGTACATGCAGGTTCATCACATTGCATACAACGCCAGAGGAAAGCTGGTACAGCCCAGGCTTGCATCCCTCGCTCTCCTCATCTCAGTCCTTGCAGCTTCTCTTGGCTCCTTCCCACAGTTGTACTTAATGTACCTCGCTCTCCTATCTCTGAATCATCGGGTTTCTGTGGCAGGTAACTCAAGCGCACCTTTAGGCGAGGCAGCCATACGAGACTCCGTAGTAGCAATGAAATTGATTTTTGCATCATATGTTTGTGTCTGTGTGTGAGTGGATGCTTGAAGAAGAGCAGCATGACTATAGCTAAATTTATCATCTATATTATTCTGTCTATATTATGAACTCATTGTGATTGTTGGTGACATTTTCTCCTTTAGGAGCAAAGTAACAGTCTCTGGTAAAGTTGTATCAGATTTTCATTCGTGTTTAATCCACCTATGTTGAACCTCCATGTTTTTACAGTGGACAAACTAATTACCGGCTCTAGATCTGAAGTGTTTCTACCTTTTTTTTTTTTAAAAGAGGGTGATTGGATGAGATGTATTTTGTCCAAATTTCACCTGACGTATTGATTTTTTTTTTTTCTCTCCAGCGGACATACACGTTGATTGTAGAGGCCTGGGACTGGGACAACACCACACGCAAAAGTAAGTCTAAACTTAAATTTCTTTGAACTGTTAAAAATGAGGAAGGTTTTTATGGACCTAGAAATCTGAAATAACAAGTTGAACTCAACATCACGAGTGTTCCTGTCCACATCTTTAAAACTGTTAATCAATCAATGTTTAATGCTGAATATGAATATATAACTTTATTGATTTCTTCTTTCACACCCATAGGGTTGAATGCATGTACTGTACATTGTAGCTCCCCCAGGACGCTTCATATAGACTATAAACCGTGCTTCTTCTCAGCTATGTTGGCGTTGGCGGTCAGTTCTGACCAGCTGTATCCTGTTTTCCTTTAGTTATGTCCGCTGTGTGGACTCCTGTACGGCCCCCTTTTTCCCGTCTGAGCAGTAGCCCAGTCTGGGAGGAAGAGGACCCATTATAGTCCTTATAATGTCTGCATGTGTGGATGTAGCTTTGATCTGTGAGACGGTGGCATTTTTCACGAGTCTCTAATACATTTCTGTGCATTGAAGCCTGCACATGAATGCATTTATGTCCCGGACCATACCGTCCTCTCCAGTCTGAACTTGCTCCTTATTTATATGAGGTCATTACATCCTGTTTTGTCCATAAGATCAAACACACTTCCACTTGTGAATGCGGACAATGGAGAAGAAATAGATTTTGACCTCACAGCGCTTTGATTAGACTGTGTCTGTTTCTGCTCCACTAATTGTGTGTGTTTACAGTGATTAGTCGTGTTTTTTTCTGATGGATGCGAGGCCTAAATGCTTCTTAAGAAACCGTCCAATTGATTTTCTGCCAGCTAGTCGTACTTGAGTCACAGCCAAGTTGCTTTAAAGTAGCAAAAGATGCAAAACACATTTTCATCCATTCCACTTCCAGATTATTTCATTTCACTGAGGTAAAAAAAAAATCCTTTTTTTCCCCCCAAATGTAGAAATAATTTGATAGAACAGAGAGCAGGTTTGATTCACGCTTGAAAGTCGCTCTGAGGCTGCCGTTGGGTCACAGACATCAGCTGACTTCAAACTTAATGTCACGGGTTCACCAAACACAAACGTCTGGAACAAATGCTCCTTTCAACCTCTGCGGAAGATCATAAGGGACTCTGCTCATAATGGCGAACCATTGGAAGGTCACAGAGAAGTTGCAGCAGTGATTGTAGCTTTTTGTCTGGCAAGTGGTGCCTGACCACTTGCACTTTATTATGTTTATTCTTAATCTAATATTTTGCATTATGTAATGTACATGCATTGCTCCACTCTTTTGTTACCAGAGAAAATGTTGCTGTGTGAGGTTAAAGTCAGAAGGCATTGTCGTGTTCAGTCAAGACCCGCTGAACCACATCAATCCTACACTAGACCTCCGAGCCGTGATGTATGATCTCATCCACCGGATCGGTATTTGGGCGCGTACTGATCTTGTCAAAACAAGATACATATCTGCATTAATTAAACCAACTTCATCAATGTCAGTATAAAATTAAGCGTTCTATCAGTTATATTCATCACGGCAATCTCTGCCCTTGTGTTAATTAAAAAATTATTGAATTATTACGACACCTTTGGTTTTTGATTAGAAGTTTGTACTTGGAGATACGATGAGTCTTTTGACTTTGATTGCAGAGCGTTGGTTTTAGCTGTACAGGTTCAGTCTGAGCTACTGTTTGGTGATCAAGCTCATGTTGGGCAGAGCATGAAACTTAACTCCAGGCATGGCTTTTTCTTTCATAGTTACAACAACCTCGCTGAACTTTAGTTAATTACCCAGCGGCACTGAAGACTGGACGTGCACCAGTGTCCTCCAGGAAAAGGAACCTGCACGCTCACGTTCTGCCACATCTGGATGTTTTTAAATATTATTATTGTCAAAAATCTGCATCTGGATTTTGAAACCATTTTTTATGGCAGGCCTTGGCTTCTACAACAGGACCGCTGAACACTTAAGACAGTGACGACATCCTGAATGATCGGCCCTAAACTTCAGCGTCGAAGGTGTAGAGGTGTAGGTAGACATGGAGGTGGATCAGATTGTTTCATGTTCCATTACATATCAGTTTTCATTGTTGCCTCTAAACAAATTTTAACTGCTCCTCAGTTAATTAAAATAATTGAGAAATGCACATTAATTTTTTCAATTTCAAAGTAAAAAAATCGGATATGTAAATTGAAACGGCAATAAACCATTGAGTTGATCTTTTGTGCACCAGAATAGATGTTTGAAAATAAATACATGACAGTGTTCATCTGAGTCAGCACCAGCCTCATGTCTGGTCCTACGTAAGAGCCCACCAGTGTGTTGGTCGGTCAGTGAGATTCCTCTCCTCCAGCGTCATGTCCTCCAGTGTGCCTCTCTTCCCTTCCCCCTGTGTCCTCAGGAAAGGCAGCCGGCTGTTTTCCTTGTGTTTATCGAGCAGGAAGTGGAGTGGACTGGGCGGCCCGGGCTCAGTGTTTAGACACCGAGGTAGCAGAGCCCGGCTTGGGCCCGGAGCCCATTGTTCTCTATCTGGCAACTACCGGGGGTTATTTCTGTTATTGTTGCTTAATTCTTCTGACATTGTGTCAGTCCCCAGCAGAGGAAGGTGTGTGCATGTGCGTGTGCGTGCACGTGTGTTTTTTGTCTTCAACATGTCTGTGGTGCATTGCAGCCCAGCGCCATGGAGCAGAGGAAATCACAGACCCCCTTATTTCCATAGAGATTGTTTTCCAGTTTCGATCCCACTGTGATAAAGATTGCTTTCTTTCTGGAAGCTGGCGCTGCGGCGAGCCCGGCGGAGGCAAACAGTGTTTAATGTGAACGTTGATGTGCTGGAGGCTAAATGGCAGAAACCTCCCGACATGACAATGCACATACTGAGGAGCTGGTGATGTGTGCTGTCCCGAGAAAATGGATCAATTTGGAGACAATGAATTTCAATTGCATACTTAAAATTCAGTGGGTACTTTCCCCACACACACACACACACACACACAATGTGATATCAAAGCGTCTGTCTGCTGCTTCATCTTGTGAGGGAGTGACTTTACATCAGAATAAAGGAGACTCCACATCATTGTCCGATTCAAGATGAAATATTTTTATCCCCTTTACTAAATGAAGTCTGTCTGTTTGACTGTTTCCAACCTTTTTTAGGGAAGACTTGATAAAACCGCAGTTGTGTGGACTCGTTACATTTGGCTAAATGTTAAAGAAAATCAGTTTAAGATTTTTTTAAATCAATTTAGTAAATAGACGATGACCCTGAGCTAAGTTAAACGTCAAGTAACTGATTCTTTTTGCCAGTCGGGGGCAACAGAAGCAGGTTTTGAACACAGCTTTGACATGTTTAAGTCGATAGTTGCTCAGTATTTACGTTTAGCAGATAAAGAGCGACCTCACCTCTGGATTTCACCGGCTTCGTACCTCATCAGGAGCATCAGCTCGCCCAGACTTGCTCAGATTTCGTCTTTTTTTTCCCTCTGTTTTTATTTATGTGCTTCTGCCATGAGTAATTAGTCTACGTAGTTAGTTTCTCTTTGCCGTTTTTGTGTCTGAGCTCAGTCTGTTTTTGTTCGGCTGGTTATGGCATCCTTTAAAAAATTTAATAGCCACCTATTCTCGCTGCTGAAACACGGAGACGCAAGCGTTGTGTAAAATGGTTGCGATCTGTGCACGAACGTGTCGCAACGGTGCCCGGTCAAGCAGTTTGGTTTCATTCAGAGATTCTGTCCGATGTTCACTCTTTTGTCTTTCGTTTTGGGTCTCTACCATCTCCTGAGGGAAATAACCAAGTCTTTTAGCTTTTAGTCTGTTGTCTAGGTAGTGCCCAGTGGCTCTTTTAGAGCGTTTCCATTGAATACAGCTAAAAATGACCCTGTGAGAGAGATAAGAGTGAACCAGAACAGTAAAGTAAGAGACCAGACAGCCTAAAACTCACTATAAAGCTCCGTAGGGAGCTGTAGATAAGAAGTTCATCACTATGAGTTACCTTTTGACACTGTGGATCAGTTGTAAAGGCATCTTTTTATGTTCATCTACAACTCTCTGTAGTCGAATCTGAACAAAGGATTCACAACTCGACTTGACTGATTTCTCTGTTCTGTGTTTCAGGTGAGGAGGAGCTGCTGATCGAACGCAGCGTTCACACCGGCATGATCAACCCCGGTGACCAGTGGCAGACCATCCTGTATGACGGGCCGGTGGCTCGCCTCATCTATCGTATTCGGGTGCGGTGTGACGAGAACTACTACAGCAACAAGTGCAACAAGCTGTGCGTTCCTCGTGACGACTACTTTGGCCACTATCGCTGCGAGCCTTCAGGGGCACAGGTGTGTCTGGATGGCTGGATGGGTCCAGAATGCAGGACAGGTGAGCTCAGAAAAACTCGCTACCCACAGTAATTGTCAACACTGACCTTTTTAAACACTTTGGAAATTTCTAGTTTTGCCGCTTTTCAGTGTGTCAAGTTTTGGATTGTTGGTGACTTTAATTAATCCATACATTATGCAATTGCTGTTAGTTGTAGTTTTTATTATGTAATGCATCTGTACGAGTGTTGAAATTAACTCAAGAAGGCCCAACAGCACAAGTTAAGGTAGCATAACTGCTTTTAAAAAACTCATTATCTAAGTGTCATTGGAAACGTCTGCTGGGAATGCACCATGCGCTGCCTGCTCAAGTTAAAATGCTTCAGCGTTTGTGGGTGGTGTCGGAGAGAGTGGGGGGGCCTCCATAAATCACCCGGCTGACCTTAGAAGACGAAGGGTGAAAAGAGGAGGGGAGAGGAGGAGAGGGGCTGGGTTGTTTTTAAGAGGGGGTAGTGTTGTACATGGAGGCAATAAAGTTGTCCCGTCCTCGCCCCAACCCCAACCCCGGTCAGGGTGCCATGAATTCTCACGTCTTGTTGCACTTGTTAGAAAGATGGCAAACAAACGAGCTTCTCCTCCTCCTCCCGCCTTTCCATCACGACGCCTCCCCTCCCCGATCCTCCCTCCCTTCACACTTCTCTCTCTTTCTTCAGGAATAATGTGTTTCTATGGGAAGAAGAGTAATGATACGCGTCTCCCGGCTGAATTTAAATAACACCTTTTTAAATTGTTTCCCTCACGCCTTCTTGTTTTTTGTTTCCGTAGCGATCTGCAAGCAAGGCTGCAACCTGTTACATGGCACCTGCTCTGTCCCGGGAGATTGCACGTAAGACTATCATGAATATGTTCATTTCTCTAAACATAAAAATGTGACTGTTCAGGACTTCTATCAGCTTTTTTTTGTAGTAGTTGTAGTAGCCAAAAAGGCGTCTGCAGCCGTGTTTGACTGACTCAAAGTGAAACCATTAGAGTGTGAATTACATGAACCTTCACTTGTCATGGCCTGTTGTCTTTTTTTGTATGTCAGCCTTTTTTTTCCTCCTCTCCCTTGTGGGCATCTCCACTTCGGTTCAGAAGAAAAGGGCAACACCGCGGCTGCCGTCTTGTATTTTTAGCCACCTGAAATCCTCTACAGAATACCAAGCGTCTCATCAGCTCCTATGTGGGCCCGGACCGAAAGAAAAGGGAGTTGTCGGCGTGTGTGAATTCGACCACTGTTTAAACGTGCAGGGAATTGTCATATCCCCTCCTCATCCGCATTGCGGTCCCTCCATGAAGGGCAAGGAGAGGAAATGAATATCTCACTGTGTTATGTACATTTCCCAAAGTGGAAATGACAGTTAGATAAAGTGACGTAGACTGGCCCCATAGGTCCACGTTTCCAGGATGTGGTACATCCCGTCGTCATTTGTTTAAAAAAAAAAAAAAAAAAAAAAAAAACTTGCCTCCCACCTGCCAGATGGAAAGAGACATTTGCCTTCCATTATTAGGAACAGGGTTCCCACGGGTGCTTGAATTTCTTGAAAATGCTTGAATTTCAATTCAGTGTTTTCAAGGTTGTGAAAATTCTTGAAATTTTTGTGATGTCTATCTCAATAAACCAAGAGAAAACAAAAATGTTTCCTAAGCGGCTACGCGCTTGATCCGATGCCTTTACATGCAGAACTCAGTTATCATACTCGCTTGGTGTTCTGCAGAGAAATAACAGTAGACTACTATCGACACCTGTTGGTCACTGTTATTGCGCTATGGTAGTTACACAATACACCGCTCACAAGCTGAGAATACAAGCCAACTCACAATTAGTTAAAAATCAAAACAGTCAATCTACCACCATATGAAATAATGCTAATTAGACCCATATTATTATGCCATACAGTGGCACCGCTGCGCTTCCCATGACCATCATGGCAAACACAACTAGTAGGCTACCTATTTAAAGGGGCTGGAAAAATGGAAAAACTGGTGCTTGAAGGTGCTTGAAAAGTGCTTGAATTTGTTCTTGAAAAAGCTGTGGGAACCCTGTAGGAAAAAGGCTTTGGCTCTGAGCCGAGGAACAACAGGAGATGACCAGTTTTAGGAAACTGCTTCGTGTCTGTCTGGATCAGTACGTTGCATCCTTATTAGCAGACAGGCAACAGAGGGAAGCACCTCATTCTTATGAAATGTCAAGCCCCAGTCAACAGGAAAAGTGACGTGAATAGAGGAGCAGCAGTAAAGAATCTTCCTGCAGCGGCATGAGTTTAACGAAGCCTCGGGTCACAGAAGGCTGGCATTAATCCCTCGCAGTCTCCTTTCAATCCCTTTTTTTTTTTTTATTCTATCACAGTTTTATGGGCTGTGCCCGGCTCACCACGGGGCCTTTAAGAAACACAAAAGCCGGTACGTGCCTGTTGTTCCGCTGCTGCACGGAGGCTTTTTTATTAGCACACATTAGGCTTGTTCGGACGTATTTGTCAAAGGGCTTGCCGTGTCCAAAGAATCACGGATCGCGTTTTTCCATCACTCTGAGCGTTTCACTCTGACATTCCAACATGTTGGAATCCAGCATCCACGCCCACGCCCGTGAGGGGTGTGTGAGCAATCGTGATATCAATACAGCCAAGAACTGAACCGCTGAAACGCCTCGTTTGATACCTTCAAGCTTAGGAAGCGGTAAGCGGGTCTCCCTGCCAAAGTTCTGTTAGTGTTATTGCTACTTTGCTGTCAGACCCTCTGAAGCTAATCACATACAGTGGAAGAAGCATGCTAAGTATTCCCCGATGCCCCTTTACACCCCCCACCCTCCTCCTCAGCCTGAGAATGGCAGAGATTTCCAAAGGCTCCTCGTCTCTGAGAGACAGCGGTGCCGTCTGCAGGAGACTCAAAATAGCAGTCAATTGACAAGACAGCTGGCTCGACGACACCACAGCCTTGGAATAGCCGAGCGCTGTCATGAAGCTGCAGGCGTGTGCACACATACACACACACGCTGTCGTCTCCAGGCCGCTCTTTCTCAGAACCACCTTGCCACCCTCGTAGCCCAAAGCCCCCAGACTCTAACCCGGGCACGGGGAGCCGCTGGAAGTATTCTTAACCCCTCCTGCCCTGGAATGTCACCCTCCACTAAGATTAGTTGGCTGGAGGCCGTGGGATAGGTTGACGCAAGAGCTGATACTGTATTCGGTGTGTTTTCCACTGTTGGGCAGGTTACATCTGAGGATTCAGTTCAGCCACTAAGTAGACTCCCTGTGTCCCTTCTCACCTTTTAGCAGGGCAGTGGTTCAAATTCTGGCCAAATGCATACCCCTCGCACAGACTTTATTAATGTGTATCATTTAAAAACGTGCATGAAACAAATTCAGTGATGGTTTTGGATTGTCAGACATTTTATGTTCCACTAATAAACGCAAATCTGTTTGTTTATTTCAGCTACATGTACAGTCTGATAGTTCCTCTGTACGACATAAAAACATGATTCAGAGTATGTGATCGTGTCAGACAATATGAAAAAAAATAAACATAACATTCTTCAGAGAGCAGGTAGAGGGATTCGATGAGAGAAACGATTCACGGTCATGTTTTGGCATCTGTGTTTGACAGGTGCAGCTACGGTTGGCAGGGCCAATTCTGTGATGAATGCATGCTTTACCCCGGATGCGTCCACGGGACCTGCGGCAACCCCTGGCAGTGCATCTGTGAGAGGAACTGGGGTGGCATGCTGTGCGATAAAGGTATGGAAAAAGTTTTGATTTCATCACCTCCCACTCAGAAACACTGGCTCTCATCCTGCACGTCCCCTCGAGCTACCGATGCCTGAGCTTTGATGAGTAACAAGTGAGCAAGAGATGCCGAAGAAATGACAAAAACATGTCACAGCGGAGAAAACTGCACGAGTACCGGAGGCATCCAGTTTTAGAAGATTATTATTTTACCATATTTTCCACACCGAGGCCTTTCTCAGAGATCGACAAACAATTAATTTCAAAACTCTTGCAGATCAATGTTTTATGTCATTTTTCATAGTTGCAGCTTCACAATGAGGACTGGCTGCTGTTCAGTGAAGTGGCAGAAATGAAATACAATATTCAAAACTATGTTTTCATTTGTGTTGAATCACCCAAAAATAAGATTCATTATGTTTTTGTTACCTTAGAATGAATATATATGTTGCTTTGAGGATGTTTTGGGTTGGACAGAATGAAATATTTCATCATGAGAGATTAATCGGTTTCAAAAACAAAGATTTTCTTTAGGCAGAAATGATAAAACCTTTATGTAGATACCCCCTATAGGTAATAATAAACATTTAGCACATAAGATGAGCAGCTACTACAGAAAAAACAACTGTCACAATGATATCAATGATGATTTGGTCCCATTAAAATAGTTATTTCTAAGCAGCAGCAGCCTTTATGTGTCACACCATCCGAAAAGCTACATTTTTGGATCAGAAGGTGAAATTATGTTTACTTTGTGTTCCGTCTTTTAGGCATCAATGAATCAATCAATCGAGAAAATAATCATCAGACTAACTGATAAAGAAAATAATTATTTTCAGTCCTAGATGTGATTTTAAGATATTTTAAGTATGTTGCAAACTGAAACGATAGAAAAACTCTCGACCTACTCGAACTGTAAATTTCAGTGGAGAAATGTAAAAGCCATTAGAAAAAGAGATGTAAGAGTTCATTTTATCTTGTATGTTAACACAAATGTTACCTTCATATAAAGTGTGGAGTCTCGTTGCCGGTTGCTGCTGCAGCTGGATAGTTTTACTGCCCGTGAGATCTGAGCAGCAGCAGGGACACTCGATCCCTCCGCATCCCTTCGTCACCGAGGGCTCTTCGGGGGATGAGAATGGGTCCTAAGATCCCGAGTGGAGACAGATCCCTGCTCTTTTATTTACCAGGCTTTAGGGTGACCTGGCCTCGGTTGTGTAAGGATGGTGTGCAAGGATCACGTAGTATATTCTGTACGTGGAAATGTACGACAAACTAGGAGTGTACCTTAACCGCTAAGCTCTATACTGTAACCATAAAACCTCTATCATAAAGCAAGTGCAGCAGAGCGGTTCAGAAAACGCCCTGTGCTCCCCGTCAAAGCTGACAGCTTGGTGCTCTATACCGAGTGAAGATTCCTACAAGCTTCCCGGGAAGTCTCGACAGGATAAAATGGTGAAGCGAGCGAAGAGCTGTCTCACAGGGTCGATCCAATTAGGAAAGCGTGAAGTCGATGCACTCTCTTCTCCTGCAACAATTTAACGGCAACCAAGCGGAGAATTGGTGCAGTCGGCCTTTTTTTTCCTTCTTGCTACCGACTTGTAACATCCACACAAAGGCACAAAGGTAGTGGATGGAAACAGTAGTAGCAGTAATTGACATTTTCATTCGCTGGTTTTCAGGAAATTTGGTTAAAATTTGCTCTGCATTTAAATAGAAACCCGACCAGTGTCTGTCTGCGGCTTTGATTCAGCTCTTCACTTCACCGCACAACCAGAGACGATAGAATTTGTTTTACAGGATTGTAACAAGGCTCGATTTACAGTGTGACCAGCATCGCATTAGGACAAGTGTCAACTTATTTTTAAGCAGAGAGAGCTGCATATGTAAGAAGTTCATGTCGTGCTGTTTTAATCAAATCTAATTTGTAAATTTGACGTAAAATGAAATATTTCATCTCTACCTCCAGATCTGAATTACTGCGGTCGCCACCATCCTTGTGTCAACGGAGGAACGTGCATGAACACCGAACCGGATGAGTACAACTGCGCCTGTCCACAGGGGTACTCCGGCAAGAACTGTCACATCGGTGAGGATCCATTCTTACGATTAGTTACTGTGCTATCACATTTATTAAGATTATGATTCCTGTGTGGTAATTTAGAGGCTGCAGGAGGGAAAAAAGCAAAAATTTAAAAATATCTGCTTGTTCCGTCTTTCGAAATGTGAAGATTGTTTGCTTCTCTTTGAGATGCCAAGACACTAGAACATGTCTGATATGAAAACGTGCCAACTTTACCGCTAATGATCCTCCTCGCCTCCCTCAGCCGAGCACGCCTGTGTTTCCAATCCTTGCGCTAACGGTGGTACGTGCCACGAAGTTCCCGCGGGGTTCGAGTGCCAGTGTCCAGCAGGCTGGGAGGGTCCGACCTGTGCCAACAGTGAGTCGCTGCACTACTTACTGCTTTCAGTCGTCTCTTCATCATCTCTTTCCTCTCTTCTGTCAACGTTACGTCATCTCTTTCTTCCCCGTTGAACATATTTTAGGGGATTTACTGATCGAGCACACACAGTTCAGCAGCTTCCATCGGAGAGGAGCTTTGATTAATCAACACTTTGACACCAAACCCCTCATCATCTCATCGACGCTCAGAGTCTAAAAGTTTAGCACTTCATTATAAATGAGCAGAGAGTGAGTTGCAGTGTGTGTGCGTGCGTGTTTCCTCAGATTTGGACGAGTGTGCCTCCAGCCCATGTGGTCCAGGAGGAACCTGCATCGACCTGGAGGACGGCTTCGAGTGTGTGTGCCCTCCACAGTGGGAAGGAAAGACCTGCCAGTTAGGTGAGATGATGTTTCCGAGTAACTACGCCCACACACACACACACACAAGCACGCAACGCTTTACTTTACTTGTACCAGAGGTTGTTAAAAAATCGGATTTCCCGTGTTCGGTACGGTTTTCTTTAGCAAACCCCTCGTTTCTACAGGGACATGAGTTTTCTTTCCTGTTTGTTCCATTTCCTAAAACAAATAAATGGCCTCCGAGACACACGCGCAGCATTGCTCTCTGCTCAGTATTTGTTTTTGGAATAAAATTGGCAACCAGCAACCTGAGCCCCATGGTCAGACTACAAGCTGTCAATATCCTGGATGAGCTGGCAGCTGCACGAAGAGGTTTTTTTTTTTCTTTTCTCAATGACTTTATGAGCTATGAGTGTGTCTATATCCGGCTGTTTGTTTGTCACTGGCGGTGGCATTCGTTTCTATATTGCTCCCGTTCCCGAGAAAGCGGACGTGACCGGCGCAGAGCCAGGAAATGGGTTACGACCGGTAAACAAAGTTGGGGTGCGTGCGTGGATGAAGAGTGTGGGTGAAGGTAGGAAAGAGATCCCAAGAGTTCAGTGTCAGCTTACCAGCTCAGATCTCAGCTTACAGGCAGCCCATTGGCCTCCTGTCTTACCTGGTGATTGTGTGCGTGTGTGTATGTGCCCGGAGTCTAAGGTTTCAGAGAGAAGACAGGTGTGTTTGAGTGAGCACAGCAGGACTCCCTGCAGACTGCACCCCCACCACCACCACCACCACCACCTCTTTCCTTTCCTTTGAATATTTGAGCAGTGGTGCTTTTCTTTGTTGTTACACTTTTGATGTCTTTGGAAGTGGTGGTGAACGTCTGCGGGTGGAACCGTGCCGCCTGCTCTCGTTTCATTTGTATCGAACAGATGACGAGTGTTCGACGTGTCCGCGGCTGTTTCTCTGAAGCTTTACAGAAGCTTTGGTGACACAGGACCTGACGACAAATATTTGAAGAAATTCAGTTTTAATATTTCACACAGCAGGAAATGCTGTATATAACTATAAAACTCAGGAGGTGAAACCAAAAACACGTTTCTAGACTCCCAAATGTGTAAATGTGCCACTTTCATCTATAATTAACTATAATTATTATTTTCATCCCTAATAGCTATTGATAGCAGGGTTCCCACGGGTGCTTGAATTCCTTGAAAATGCTTGAATTTCAATTCAGTGTTTTCAAGGTTGTGAAAATGCTTGATTTTTTTTTTTTTTTTTTTTTTTGTGAAGTGCTTGAAAATGTTTGAAATTTCACAATTAGTTAAAAAATCAAAACAGTCAATCTACCACCATATGAAATAATGCTAATTAGACCCATATTATTATGCCATACAGTGGCACCGCTGCGCTTCCCATGACCATCATGGCAAACACAACTAGTAGGCTACCTATTTAAAGGTGCTGGAAAAATGGAAAAACTGGTGCTTGAAAAGTGCTTGAATTTGTTCATGAAAAAGGTGTGGGAACCCTGTGATAGGTGTAAGGGCAACTCTAAAAAATGAGTTAAAGGAGCGGTGCAGTAGTTTTAATATTGCAATACCGAAAAGTTGGGGATTGAAGAGACATTTTTTTTTTTAAAACAATAAAAAAAGGCCAGTCCTGATTTTACTCCCACACATATTTCCTAATATGCAACTAATGATTACAAGTAAACTGAGTGCACACCTAAACGAGTTAAACATAATTGATTTTTGGTCAGAAAATGTGTGTGCTCATTTTTCTGTCAGTTGGGTTTCAAAGGTCGGATTTCTGGTCTCTTTTCTCTCTTTGTCCTTTCCTTGGTTTGCCTCTATTGATGGATTCGGTCTCCTTCTACATCCTGCCTTTTTCACAGATGCAAATGAGTGTGCAGCAAAGCCCTGCGTGAAAGCTCACTCTTGCAAAAATTTGATTGGCGGATATCACTGCATCTGTTTTCGGGGATGGTCCGGACAAAACTGTGACATCAGTCAGTATTTCTTTCTTTAAAAAGTCACTTTTAAAAATTTCTGTCCTTCCACCCGGCGTCCTCCTCATCCTCTTCTTCTTCTGCTGGCTACTTACAAACGCCTCCTCTTCACTTCCAGGACACACAGAACATAGGTGTAGTTTAGCGTCATTCACTTTCCCTACATGTGGTAACCTGTTTCTTTCTCGCCTTGGCAAACTGAAGCTCCAACACTGGCATCATGACTGAACTTGCATGCCCAGTTTCCCTCTCTGGATCCAATGCATGCCCAGTTACAGTCTACAAATATAAGTCTATCTTGGCTCTTGGCTTCACTCGTTGTTTCCTTTCCAAACTTAATCTGTGCACATTGTAGACTTCACCTCATAATGTGATGAAAGGCTGATGTTTAATCACGTCTTCTCCCTCTTCAGACATGAACGGCTGCCACGGTCAGTGCAAGAATGGAGCAACATGCAAGGTATGGATGTTTTTCATTTTAAACTATATTCCTCTTGCTCTGCACACGCTTGGACCGACCATTTCCCTTTTTTTTCTCCAGGAGGGTCTAAAGGGTTACCACTGCCAGTGTCCACCAGGTTTCGCGGGCACTCACTGTGAAATCCAGAGGAATAAGTGTGACAGCAAACCATGCCAGAACGGCGGCCAGTGTCACGCAGTGCTGGACAGCTTTGTGTGTCAGTGCCCACCGGAGTTTGGTGGACAGCTGTGTGAGGTGAGTCTCATGTTGCACACTTCACAGCGCTGGATTATTGTGGGTGCGGTTTCAGTTTATAAGATGATTCTAGCTTCTTTTTTAATTTTTTTTAATCGTTCGGACTTCATGCACCAGACAAAACTTTGTGGCCTAAAAATCCAGAGAAGTAATGTTGCAGTTTCTGTGAACTGCTGTGCAAGCTCTGCCTCTCGGCAAGCCATGGTGGCGACGATCGGATGAAAACAGTATTATTACTTACTTGGCAGCCGTTTGTGTTTTGGAATATAGTCACAAATTGACTCGTTGTGCTGCTGCACGAAGAGTTTTGTTTTTGTTTGTGTATTTACGATACACAAACTGCAGCACGGTGATCTAAGCCAAGCACGGAGCAGGTTTCATTGCTAACATATGTTGCAATTGATTATTTTATTACGATATCTGTGTCGTTGCTGCAGCCTTTTTTATACTGGAAGTGTGTGTTTGAAGTTAATGTAGGTTAGCAGTGAGGAAACCGACACTTCATTGCATCTCCTGGGTCCTGAATGGAGGACATTGCTGGTCAGGAGCCAATCCTGTTTTAGCATCTCTACTATAAATATGAGCCTCTCTGAATGAGGTGATGCTGGATTTCTGCCCGCATACTACACAGCTCTGATGCCTGCAATGGCACGGTGTACATTCCTTCTCTGTAGCGCCATAACTACAACGCCTCCAGCATCATATTTCTCTGATTTATATCTCATTTTGAATCCATGAAGGTTCGATTGTGAAATTTTTTTGCCTCTTCCTCATCTGAAGAAATAAGGACAAGTTGAATCCCAGTGGAAATGCTCAAGAATAAAGAGAACATTTACTCTCTTAGTAGGTGACATGCTTGTCCCGATCATGCAATACCAGAATTTTGTGTCCCACATAAAATTTATATTTTATAATTTTTGATTTGTATAAATCTATATCATTGGTTGAGCTTGGTTTTAGAGTTAAACAATTCAGCAACCACTGGGTGGATTGCAGTGAAATGTGGTACAGATAATTCTTCATATCAGATGATGTACCCATGATAAGTTTTTTGAGCTCCAATATGCATTTGGTTTGATTTCATTTGATTTAAATAATTTATAAAATCTTAGGGCCTAGTTATTGATTTACACTTAATAACGTGTTCCTGCAGACAGATATAATCTTTTTTTAAGGATACGTGTGTTCATCAAAAGCTTTTATCGTTGCAGAGTGTAATTTTTATGGCTGACGTCGCCTTGTGGTTTAAATAAACTGTCAACCTGTCTGCGACCATGAAAAACGTCCCTCCTGCTGTGAGCACTGCAAACAGTTACATTAATGTGCAGGAGATTTATAGCCACTCTTGCCCTCAGACACGATCCCCCTGACCACACACATGCAAGTAGTAAAGAAAAGAAAATGTCAGGCCCCGACACTTAAAGGGTAAAATAAACTGCGTGTGACCACAGACTCTTGTACAGCTCCTTAAATGGCAAAGGGGTGCAACCCAGAGTTTACGCACAGTAGGCCTCCGTTTACACAAACTGAGAGATTTTCACTCCAACCTCCAACAAAATAGCAAAAAATGTCACCGTGGCCTCTCGTCGGGTTCTTTCTGTGCCATGGTGGTATGACAGATGATTTATCTTTATTATATTCACTGTGGCTCCACATGATGTTGGACCAGAGTCAACATTTGTCCTCATAATGGGCTTTCTTTCTCTCGCCTGCTCAGTTTCTTTCTTACTCTCACTCTTCAGCCAGGTTTCTGTCTCAGAATAATCTTTCAAGATTAAGCAGAGATGTAAAAGTAAAAGCGTGGATTCCCTTGATGAGCTTAGGGGAAAGTTTATGAGGCTTACTCTCCTCGTCCACTTACTTTCGATTTGTTCTGAACGGCGCCGCAGGCTTGAGCCGAGCTAAGCCGCTCACCTAGGCAGACTTTAGATCTGCTTTATAAACTGCACACTTCACTGTTTTTAAAAAAAAAACAAGTGATGATGTTTGGTAAATTGAGTTAGTCACCTCCCTTAACTACTGTCCAAGTGCCATTTGGCAAGGCAGTGTCAAATTCAGTGGAGCAGCAGTGGTTGTAAGCACGCGTAGAGGAGTGTGTCGGTGCTGGTTATCTCTAGATGTGAATTTGTGAAATGTTTTGAATGTCAAATTAGGCTTCATCTACTTTTCCTGGATAAAATAAAAAAGACTTTGTCAAACGTGCAAAAGTCAAACCTGCATTCAAAGTTATTTAAGCCATTTTTTGGCAGCTCAACAAGCTGCAAACATTGACACACATCACCCTTTTTAAGGTTAATATGGTGAACATGTTATTAAAAATGACTCATTTATAAATCTGTTGAACATGGTTGACATTTGTTCGGAGTCACCCGGTGAATCAAAGTCGTATTTATTCTTGTTTTCTCTGTTTTGGTCTCCACCAAGTCCTGAATGAAGTATCTGTCTCTTTAGCAGTCCATGTATTCACACCAAACATGTAGAGAGACAAAGGTAGCAACTAGCTGGTGGACAGGAAGTGTACAGTTGGAAACAGCGAAGTTGATTACCAAAATATTCTGCTGAAAAACACTAAAGTTCTTCTTAATGATGATGGTGTTTTTTTTTAAATTTGATCTTAAATGTGACGTTTTTCGTCCTGCTCTCGTCTTCCTCAGATCTCTAACTGGCCCCCGTCAGATGCTTGCGATCCAAACCCTTGTGAAAATGAGGCCAAGTGCCACAGCATGGACCAGGACTTCTACTGCGCATGTCCTGAAGGCTACGAGGGAAAGACGTGCGAACTGCTCAAGGAGAGCTGTCAAACCGCGCCGTGTCAAGGTGACTGTTCAGCACCGTTTTAATCATTGCAGTCAAACCACTATGTCAAAGAAAAATAATGAATTTGAACTTCTTTTTTTTTATTTCCCCTTAAAGTCATTGACAGCTGCACTGTTGCTATAGCGACCAACGACTCAGCTGGAGTGCGGCACATCTCCTCCAACGTCTGCGGTCCACGAGGACGCTGCATCAACCAGCCGGCGGGCAACTTCAGCTGCGAGTGTGATCCAGGTTTCAGCGGCATGTACTGCCATGAAAGTACGTTTGTTTTTTATTTTTTTAACATCATATCCACAAACTGATTTTATTGCTGCTTCAAATGAACTGAAAAACAAACTTGAACCCTTGAAAATTTTCAGACGAAAGACAAAGTCAGGTCCGTTCAGAGTTAGGATCGCTAGTTGCTATAGTGTATACAGAAGTACTGAGAAGTATCACCATCTGAATAAATATGTATATACTGTATAAATATAATATACTGCATTATAAATTGAGGAGTACATGTAAGAATAAAGTGACAGAGTACAGAAGTGTTATAGTTATCACATGGAAAATCATTTTAAATGTAAAAAAAAAAGTTTCCATATACACAGTATTTAATCTGTAATAATATATAATGATGTATAATTAGTTATTAATAACGGTACACTTAATAGGTCCTTATATTTTCTTACAACTGTCTAATAGTGTCACCTATACTTTTTTTTATAAACATTTATTGATGCTTATAAACTACGTAATATAATATAGACAAAGACTGAGTGTAGCCTGCTTGTGTTTTGTCTGTCTAACTTTTCCGTCTTACTTTTCTCAGATATTAACGACTGCATCAACAACCTCTGTGGAAACGGAGGGACCTGCATCGACGGAGTGAACTCCTTCCAGTGCCTCTGTCCCGACGGCTGGGAAGGTCGACTCTGCGACCTCAGTGAGTTCCTCTCTTCCATCATGATTCAGTCATTTAAACAAAGAGGTCGCGTCTGTTTTTTTTTTCGGCGCTTCTGCTCGCTCGGTTTTTGGTAAAGACAGAATCGTGTAAACCTTCCTCAGATGTCAACGAGTGCAGACACAACCCGTGTAAGAACGGCGGGCGATGCGTCGACCTGGTGAACGACTTCTACTGCGAGTGTGCCGACAGCTGGAAGGGCAAGACCTGCCATTCCCGTGAGTTACATGGTCTCTGTGTTAATGTGTGTGTTTATGTTTTGAGCTTGCTGCGGCCTCAAGTCCACCATGTGTTTAGATGATGTCTGCACTGAGCGTGTAGGAATAATCCTTTCTTATGGACACCATGGATACTCATGTGAAGATTGGGTGTGTGTGACCTCCAGTGTTTCTTTGTAATCCCGGTCAGGTGAAAGGCAATGTGACGCGACCACCTGCAGTAACGGAGGCACCTGCTACGACCACGGGGATGCTTTCCGCTGTGCCTGCCCACCTGGTTGGGGAGGAAACACATGCAACACAGGTGAGGGGATCGGGGTGTTCAAGGAAGCTCATGATTGATGGTGTCACTCACAGTTTTACTTTGTGCTATCTGAAGTATTTTACACCCTGCAACCCCCAAAGAAATCCACAGAAATTCAACAGTTTTTTTATAATGTATTCAGGAAAGTAGCGAGTTAACTTTGTCAGAAGTTCTGATTCACCAACTGTCCAAAACAGTCATCTATGGGCACAATAGATGTTTTAAACTGGGAATGTGAGCTGTGTTTCAGGGGTCCAGGCTAATTTAGACTGATAGATACCAAAACATGCATTGAAAGCCAAAAAAACATAAACTGTTTATTCCTGGATCATATAAAGTCAAATTCTGGCTTAAATCACTTCATATTAAGAGTGTGTATGTCAATCCACCATGATCATCAATGAGTGCTACTGACATGCATGTAGTTTCTACCTCTAAGACCAACTTCAGTACATCATCAAGTCTTTACAGGCCTTTAATTCGCTCACTGCATTGTGTTTTTTTACAATATTACTGATTCAAACATTTTTAATTAAAGTTAAAGTTCTAGGTTTGCTCAGGTCGGGAAAAACGCTGCCGTGTTCGTGTTTGATTGTGTAAGTCGCCGTGTTTATGCTTTGGACTAATACTTTCGCTCGTCCCGCAGCCAAGAACAGCACATGTGCCTCCAGTCCTTGTTCCAACGGTGGAACCTGTGTGGGAGGAGGGGACACCTTCACCTGCATCTGCAAAGAGGGCTGGGAAGGACTCACCTGTGGCCAAAGTTAGTTTCTTTGCACATAAGTGACATAAACATCACCGTGCAGTCAGTTAAAACGGGATTATTATGTTTGTCGAAGCACAAAACGATATGAGACATTACAAGTCTAATCCAGCTCATTTGTCAGTTTATGAGCTTGGCTGCATGTAATAATAAAAAAAAGGAATTTATGATTTATTACAAAATGTGAGAGGGTGTGTTTCAGCAAGTTTACTAAATATCTTTTTGTCTTCAACAGATATAAACGACTGCAACCCTCATCCATGGTATGTAGCCAAACACACCACCCCTTTTTTTTTTTTTTTTTTTTAATCCTTGTCCTCTTCCCTCTCTCATCTCCACACTTCACACAGACCTTGCTGAAGGGGTGAAGGGACCACTAAAAGCAGTGGAAGTTGTCCTTAAACCAAGCCTCAAAGGGGGCATCTCTCAGAGGAGGGGGGGGGTGAATAGGACTTGAATAGGACACAGAAAGGTGGGGAGGGGGAGGAGGAGGGGGGGGGGGGGGGGGGCAAGAGTCCCACCTACCCCATGGTGAATGCAGGTGGGGGGTGTAGCGGCGGGGGGGAGGGCATACGTGTCCATTCTTTCCGTGCGACCTGGGGGGGTGGGGGGGTGGTGGTCGGGCTTTGAGGAGGGATGGAAGAGAGGCATGATGAGAGGAGGGGAGGGGCTGGACACAGCAATTAGCATCTGAAAGGTGGAGGCTTGTATTGATGAGTTGAATTGAGCCTTGTGACACCCCCTCCGTACCTCCTCCACACACACACACACACACACACACACACACACACACACACACACACACACACACACAAAAACGATGTGCTTTGTTGCAGCTGGAAAGGATGTGGCTCTTGTTCTGCTTCATCTTATCGGGGTTTTATTTGTTTTTTTTAAATTTCCTCTCTCAGTTACAACGGCGGCATCTGTGTGGACGGAGTCAACTGGTTTCGGTGCGAGTGCGCTCCAGGTTTCGCCGGACCGGACTGCCGAATCAGTGAGTAATGACGACACACAAACCTCATTCCACATAGCCATAGCAACGTAGTACAATTAAGAGGATGGATAGATGGAGCGAGGAGAAACCGAAAAAGTAAAAAGGGGAGGACAAGGAAGGAGATGGACACATTGACACTTAAATGTAAGACCCGGACGCCGCCCTCTCCCTTTTTCTCGTCCCTTTAACGCCTCAGAGGTCAGAGGTCGTCCCTCCTCCATACTCACACAGCCGCACAAACACACACACACAAGACAAATTACCCAGTGACCCCGAAATTCTTCTTCTCCGCTCTTTTGTTTTCGGTCGGACAGCGTTCACCTTTTCTGTCAGGCTCGAATTTGAGGATTCTCATCCAGACCGTGCTCATGCGGGATCTGGATGACAATGGCCGAGCCTTCTCAGTGATTCTGTGTGATGTGTCAGTCAAAAAAAAGCTGCTCAAATACCAGATGGCTTGCAATGAAACGTGCCTGAACCGGTTTCGGTCATGAGATTCCTGCCTTGTGTTTGATCTCTTCAGGACATTTTTAGAAAAATAATCAAATGAAAAACCCTGATGAGGGAATTTTATTTTCCGTCAGCTCATATTATGCAACCAGTGATGAGGAATCACAAGAAAGCATTCAGGCCTGGTCACACCAATAGCAAGCGCTGACCTTCGAGGGAATAAAACAGAGGAGGCACTGTCCACTTTTAACCTCGTCTGTCAGAACATAAACTGCTCCACAATAGAGGAGACATTAAAGGTCCAGTGTGTAGGATTTAAACTATAATATTTGATGCTCTTCTTCCCATCACAGACATAAACGAGTGCCAGTCTTCACCGTGTGCCTACGGTTCCACCTGCGTGGACGAGATCAACGGCTTCCGCTGCATCTGTCCGATCGGTAGATCAGGAGTCCGATGCCAAGAGTGTAAGTACATCTCTGTCCAAGCTATAATCACTCATTAGTGCACTCCATCTTGTCTTGGAAGTTCAACGTGTCCCTTTCTGTCTGTATGTAGTCGTAGGTATCGGGAAGACTTGCCACTATGCCGGCCTGCAGTTTCCCCACAGCAGCCGCTGGGAGGAAGAGTGTAACAGCTGCCATTGCATCAATGGCAAAGTGGACTGTACAAAGGTAACACTACCCTTCTAAAAACACTCACAACAGGTATCCGCTGCAAACTCTGAGCCACAAAGAACAACAACCAGGACCTCCAAATACAGATTTTAAACAAGCGTACAAACTAACTGAGCTGTGATAAATAAAATATCACTGCACAAACAATTAATCAGCTTTTTTTGTTCTTAGAAAATACCATAAATGACATTATTATTGTGTTACCTTTTGTCACATCAAACCACTAAACATCTAAGTCATTCATACTAGAAACCAGCTCAAATTTTGCTGTAACAGTAGTTAATGAGATCAGAGGTGACATGATAAATTAATGAGTCAATTTGACAGAAACTTAATTGACCACTGGTTTGATAACTGGTTAATCGAGTAAATATAAATATTTTGAATTTTGTTGTGTGGACAAAAATCCATCACTGTGCGTTCAGTTTATTTTTTTCCTGACATTTTACAAATCAAAAGATCAATGAATGAATCCAGGAAATTGTCTAAAAGCTTAATCGATAATCCAAATGTTATTTGCAGCTCTAAATGAGATGATGGTATTCTTTTCTTGTCATAATAAGGCCGCATGCATAAACGCAGATGAATGTTTTTCACTCTGACACCAGGTGCTGTGTGGTCGGCGTCCCTGCCGGCTCCAGTCATCGGTCCAGGATGAGAGACAGCAGCAGTCCTGCCCAGCTGGACGAGAGTGTCTGGAGCACAGCTACCTCACGTGCTTCTCTCCCCCTTGCAATGAGTGGGGGGTTTGTTCCATGGCTGGACGCTCACCTTCACAATCATCCACAAAGTGCCAGCCTAACAGCGGGCATTTGGACAACAACTGCGGCTCCATAACACTTGTTTTCAACAGAGACAAAGTACCACCGGTGAGTCATCTCCTCGCGTATCGTTTTCCTTTTGGTGCAGTCTTGGAACACGTTTCAGTTTGTTTCCGCTGTTGCTGATCACTACATGTGTCTGCGTTCGCAGGGAACAACAGTGGAGAACATCTGCTATGAGCTGAGATATCTTCCCGACACCCGAAGCTTGGCAAAAGACCACGCCCTTCTCCTGCTCTGTGACCTCTCTCATTCAAATCCGGATGCTGTAGAGGTGGCTATAGTAAGTGAACGATCCAAACTTGGTTTCGGTTTCTGACTGCATCATTTCAGTTGAGACGCACAGTCATTGGAGGACACTGCTTTAGGTGTTTGGAAAACTAACAATGAGCTGTATGGTGATCGCAAATGTTTGCCAAGAAATGGTTCCAGCACTTACTTCCTTTTTAAGCCACTTTGGACAGAGCCGTTTCTTTGGTTCTTATCTTTATGCTAAACTCAAAGTCAATCAGCTCCCAGAGTGGTATCGATCTGAATGATGACCTAACACTTTGGCACTTTTAAGGTGAATGAGATAAGAGATATTTCAGATGTTGTGAACCATCTTAATGCTCTTTCTAAGCTGTTATGTGATATTTCTTCCCTGTTCTCAGTCTTTCCACCCAGAGGATCTACCCGACCACAGTCTGATCCAGCAGGCAGCCAGCGCCATAGTGGGCTCCTTGTCCAAGCGGCACAACAGCACAATCATGCTGGCAGTCATTGAGGTCAAAGTGGAAACGCAGGTCATGCCCCCCTCAGTGGGTGAGTAATAATTAACAACGGTGTCCCACACGGGTTTGTTACGAGTCCCATTCAGTTTCCCATTAAGACTTTTTACTACTTCCACTGATTTCTTTTTCCTCGGCTCCCTCCCTTGTACATCCTGCAGATTACCTGGTGCCTCTCCTATGTGTGGTCTTCTTCATGCTCTGCCTCTTCTGCATCATCGTATGCGTTTGGTGGACGCGCAAACGGAGAAAAGAGCGCGAGAGGAACGCACGATCGGCCACCGACGACAACGTGAACAACCAGTGGGAGCCGCTTCGGACCGTCGTGGGACGTCAGCAGCAGCAGCAGCTGAAAGAAAGCAACTGGGAGGCCGAGCAGGAGCGCAAAAAGCTCATGGGCCCTTCCTATCGGACGTGTGATGGGGAGGATGAGGAGGAGGAGGAGGAGACGGAAGGCGAGCTTGAGCTCGAGGAGGAGTGTGGTGGAGCAGAGGCGGGAAAGCGGCAAGTTAGTAAGTACTCTAAGACTGCGGTGCAGTCCAGTGGTGGAATGATCTGCACCCTGCACAGCTCCAGTTCACCCCTCAAAGCACCCCACCGGACCCCCGGCTACAGCCCCAAAGACAACCGCTGGAAAAATGTCAGTGCCGCCTTGACTGGTCAAAAAGACCTCAGAGACCATTGTGTATAAGAAATTTAAACAAAAGACTCGCAATGTGGAAGCGAGAGAAGCTGCAAGGCAGCGACTATTCTTATTTTTGGACTACTTTTGGAAAGAAAAAAAAAGGCTTTGTGTTTCAATAAGCCGTTCTTTGCTTTGTTTTCATGTTTTTGTCACTGTCACCTGAAATTATTTTTCATTCAGGAGGCTAGAGCACAGTGAACATCCTTTTTTTCTTGTGCTTCTGTTCACTTATTTTTCTTTAATTATGTACAAAAAAGGAGCTGAAGTGTAACAATTTATCCAGGAGGCAAAAGAAGCTCTCTGCAATTTTTTGTTTATGGAATCGTACTATTAAAGAAACGATGAATCATCGGAAAAGGAGACAGAAAAACAAAACAACCTGTATAAAGATTTTTTTTTTGTTTACAGATGATTTTGATTTAGTTGAATTGTCGGCAGGCTCCTGTTCAGTGTCTGTGGGGGTGCAGATACACGTTAAAGGGACTGTAATCGATGAGTTTTGAGGGGAAATGGACTGTTGCAGCCACAGTAACAGAGAAAACCATCCCCGCCCTCTGTTTTTTTCGCTTTGTCTCTTTCCGGCTTCGCCCACCAATCCACCTGTGGCCGTCATGCGCCAGCCTTACAAAAACACTTGGCCTGGAGGGGGGAGAAGGGGACAGAAACCAGTGCCTACTATGTGGCCTTCCATTTTGTTTTTTCTTCTCCTGTCTCTCAGTTGTCTCGGCTGAAAGCTCTGTTTGAGGATTTTTTGCAGTATTTGAGTTGGTAGCAAGTGCCTTTCCGAGAGCCGCGTCGAGGCTCCAAGTCGCGCTGCCCAGTTTGACCTCCTCGTTCTCAAATCTCAAAGGGATATAAGTGTACATTTAAAGAGTTCAATTTCACAGCAACGCCATTCAAGGTATTTGATCGAAAAACAGAAATTAATACTCTGTACATATGTGTAAATACTAAAGGAGTCGCTGTGTATATTTGAAATAAGTAACTTAAAGACAAGTCACACATTTTTATTATTATTATTGTTATTATTATTATTATGATTAATATTATTTTTATTTTTTTTACAATGCCATTCCTTTTATTTATGCCAGTCAAAATAGGCACGTTTTATAACACTTCATATCCAGAGTCCCACAGTTAAGAATCTTTACAATGAGGTACCACTTATGTAGGCGTTTCTGAAGGGTTTATTTATGGTTTGACACAAGGATACATTTGTTTTTTTGTGACAAACAGTCACTTTTGTGCTTTTTAGTTAGCTACAACTTCAAAATTATACCCCGACCTCAAATCAACCAGTCACCAGGAGGACGAACCATCACACCCATTTCCAGTTTTGATGATAAAACACTGTGTTGCAAAGCTGCCAACATAAAATAGCCTTAAACAGTCAAACCATGTTTAAACCCTTCACAAACCCCTTTAGTTTCAGGTGCCTTAATGTAATGAGCAATGCATTATTTGTGTAACCAATGGTCATCTTTTTATGTTTGTTTGTTTTCACTATTAAGGACTCTTTAAAAGTCACTCTGTGTTTGTATAGTGGCGTGTTTTATTCGCCTGAGTAAAGTGCTCTCCTCGTCTCACTTTGCTATCATGGAGATTTCTGGAATAAAACACTTGATGGAGGATTTAAAGAAAAAAGAGAGAGAAAGCGGTCCACCATGACTCTTTTCAGTGTCATGAACGTGGATGTCAGTAGGTCAAATGTGGACATCATGCATTAGCTTCATGTTTGGTTTAAAGGCTTTAATGAAGGGAACAATATTTGCAGATGTTTTTTGCTACCACGCAGATGTGTTTTTGTTTTGTTTTTTGTTTTGTTTTTTAAGTTACCAACTCGGTTCAAAATGACCCCTTTTCATATCATGTCACTGTCTCAAAACGCCATCGTATTTTCTGTAAATGGGACACAGCAAAATAAAGAATTAAAGATGCATCACTGCTGGTGTTAAAAGCTGAATATGCATATTGTATACATTTTATTCTACAAGGGACATAATTTTATACAAATTGAAAAAAAAAAGAAAAAGGTTTCCATTATTTTAGTGGATGTTTCATTGTTCTAAATAATCATCCCAGTTATTTATTAAAGCAGTTTTGACACATCTTGATCGCGCTTGTAATATTTGGTTTTCACAAAAGCACCATCACAGTCCAATAAGCATCAACTGCACGCTACTGTGCTGGACCCCCATGTACCAAGACATGCTGACAACATGAAGGGAATTCACAGAAGATTATGAAGTAAAGGTCTGCTTGCAGCCTTCAATGGCGGTAGAGTTTGAGTAGATGCTCACACTTCATTCTTGACCTTTTTAAAATCAGCAGCTGACAAACTAAACTCACCTTGACGTCTGCGTGCTTAATATTAAGAGTATTCAACATGGATCCAGAGATAATTCTGCACTGGTTAATCCTCCATTTAGAATACAAAATTACATTTTAATTCATGTTACGCAACAAAGTTGTGTGTTATGTTTTTATTTATCACATTATCCAATTACAATTAGTTAAATTTGTCACCAAGCCATGAGGCTGTAGTGATCAATATTTTTGTACTAAGACTTGATCAATGTGTAATATTAGATGTTGCTTGTAGCAAACGGCCCACAGAGAATTATGACCTGACTTGGCGGTTTGGCTCAGCTTTAGAGCGTTTTAGTGCCTTTCAGCTCATTGTTTTGACTTGACTCTTATTTGTATGATTTCCAGCTGCATTCGGTAGATGTATTCAGGATAAAGGCTCTGATAAACCCACTCTACACTACCTGCCAACAGCAGAAGCACCAAACTCCGAACTTTGATACTAACATAACTACTGGCTTTATTCAGCATTTAACAAGGTAAACAGCCAGATATTTTCCCCAGGAGACTAAAAACAGATAAAAGAAAGAGAAATGAATGTTGCTCTGTGCAATGTAACAATTAAATCAAAGTTAATGCCTATTTTCTGCAGTACATATATGACTATCTACTATCTAATACTATCTCCTATCCTTGTAAGTCCTTGTAACATCCGGAGCATCCATGCAAAAGGCTTTCCACAGCATGTGAGGGTCTTGCCTCCACTTAAATACGCTGCCGCTCCCCTTAAGACATGATGCCGAATACGGGGGGTTGTGGCAGCAGATGATCGCCGAACAGGCCGATCTCCTCGTAGTCTTTCTTGGTGTGGCACGCTTGGTAAAACTCGATGGCAGCACCGATTGCAGTATCGTCATTACTGTACACATGGTGAAATTGTTCTATCTTGCATTGAGCGTACACATGTAGGTCATGTCCACTTTTGTATCACGCGGCGTTGCGGTCTGGAGAAAAAAACTGAACTGCAGCAGGCCACATTAATGAGGAAAAATAGGATTTGTGTCATGAGAAGAATAAATTTGATTTAGGATCGTCTAAATACGGCCTTAGACAGCAAATGACCCCAATCACAAATCTTCTCATCTCTTAGGAATATTTCTTCAGTAGAAAGCAGTTCACAGTCAGGTTTTTGGATCACTGTATTCAGAGCAAATGTGGCACTATGACTGAGCTTTTAAAACTGAATTTTTCAGTTGTTTTAACACCAAAAATAAACGTATTTACCTCCATTATACCTGTGTAAACCAAAACTTTGGACAAAAGTTGTCTCTGCTTAACGTAATTGCTAATTACTTGACTGTTATCGTAACAGTTTTTTATCTAATCCCACATTAAATTGCCTCAAAATTAACTCTCAGCCACTAACTGTTGCTATTTGCACTGGGATAACAATCTTCTGCAGTCCTTGCCCTTGCCCTCGTCTGTGTGCGCCGAGGACGGCCTGGATCGATCAATCCAATAACCTCACCAGCCTCTCCACCATCCTGCCATCACTCTCGCTCGCACCACGCCAATAGAACCTCATCTCCTGTTCTGGGCCGATCCGGCCTCCGCCAATGAGAGGCTGGCGTGATCAACCTCACCACATAAAGATGTGAATGTTTCATGAGTAATGTTATGATGCCGGGCGGAGTGGTGGTGGTGGGGTGGGACACTTCTCCTCCTGACTCCCATGGGTGGGCCCCTGGCTGGCGCTAATAGGACCTTCCCTTGTCGGAAAGGCAGGATCGACTTACACAGCTTTGTGGAAGTGGTGGAGTCATAGAGGGAGAGAGGAAGGGAGCTGATAATGTTTACGGATATATATTCCTCCACTGATGACTGTAAATTCATTTTAAGAGTCTGGTCCTGGAGTCCGAACATCATCTGATCCTATGAAGTGATATACAGATACTAAATACTTGGGTATCAGAATACTTTTGTTTTTGCAGAAATGCTTCATGTCTGACTATCGTTTTGGTGCTTTCATCTGTATAATACTTATATATGTAGGTGCAAACTCTCATATAAGATGGAGGCCCAGTCTCAGACTATTAGCAGTGTTGACTGTCGAGCATTCATTGTGTGAACTGTTCTCAACATGTAACTTAACCGGTCAGATCATCACACCACCACCAAACAAAGCTAATAGTGGTAAGAAATCCAGTTAAAATGTGTTTTTCTGCTCCTAATTCTGATGAATTAGTCTGACATGAATTAGTCTGATATATTATATGACTAAAGTTTTTGGTCCTTTTTTTGGTACTTTTTGGTCTGGGCCTGTTTTTATCAATGATTTATCCCAGATCTCTTCACACACCACCAACTATTTCACTGATTTTGCTGAAACTTCATCATATTTTCTTGTTTTCCCTCCGATGTCCTCCGGCTGCTCCGCCTCAACTCTCTGCGATTTACAGAGTTTCCTGATGGACAGCGAAGTAAACTGTTGCCAGCTGTAGCTGCTGTTAGATAATGTTAGCTCAGAGCACCTGGAGGAAGAGGTTTACGGGGCTGGGGCATGGGCGAATGATGACAGAGAGCAGAGCCAGTGTCGTGCCAGAACCGGAGCTGGGCTTGCAGACACAGCAGCCTGTATAGACATAATTATTGCTTGTTAGGAAAGCTGTCAGCTTTGATCATAAGTAATTATAACAAATACACATACCACCATTGTAGTATTGCTCTCTAAAAACTGGGGATGCTGAATCACAAAAATGTTTCTGTGCAGTGTTGCTTTAATGCTAAACCATGTGCTTTTAACTTTGTGACAACCGTTTTAGACCGGAACATTAATATGATACATATCGCCCCAAATCATAAATTTGCCTCAATGAGCTTTAAATTCTGTCTCTGTGCAGCGTTCGGCAGAATATACTCACGATTTGGAGACGGAAAAACTTTTTTTCGGACTTGCCGTGACTTGAATTTGACCTACTGATCTAATCAAAATGTAATGTCAAGTAAACATTTTGTTTGAATTCCCCTTTTAAGTCGAATCATTAAGCAGTTTATTCATCGCCATTGTACAGAGTAGATGTGTGATGTGATGCCAAGTTCCCTTTGTGCCTGTCAGCATCAGTACCCCCACCACACACACACACACACACACACACACACACACACACACACACACACACACACATACCCCCACTGATCCCAGACTGCATCAGTAAACTGACACCAGATTCCAAAAGTGGCTCCTTACAACAGCCAAGGACATCTCAGTGCGCTGCATTTGTAAACACGTAGTACTACTACACTGAGCTCAAAATGGCCGAAGACATTTTGAAGCAGAGGAAACAGGACATGACTTTATTTACTTTACCATTTTTAGGCAGAGAAGTCTTTTTTAAACACACGGGCACCGTCCTCTGACTGATTGTTAGATGGCATTTTGTCTGTGCTCCTGTTCCCTGTCGCCGCTCTGTACATCTGTTGATGTGGGTCTTTGGGACCATCTGACAGTGGAAGCAGCTGGGTGACAGGATTTTAGGCTAAGCCCTCTGTCCCTTTAAACCAGTGTTACTCAAAGTGTGGTCCGCGGACCACTAGTGGTCCGCGAGCGACCTCAAGTGGTCCGTGAGAGGATCTCTTAAAATATTCGAATTTCCCACACAAGTTTGTGGAGTCCTACCTAGGGATACTCGATATATCGCGGCTTGTTCTACGTGAGATGTATGAAATGACTATATCGCGACCATCGAGTACTTGTCACGTAAATGTTTTAAGCCGTCGGCATTTAATTCTCCGGAGTTTCGCCTGTCACTCACTCCTGCTGCTCACAGCACGCAGCACACTGCCCCGCCCACCCAGAAACATCCCCTGCGCGCATGCGTACTTTCTGTAGCAAGTGAGGAGAGGTGAAGCCAAGAGGTGAGGTAATTGAAGATGGAGACGGACGACTTGGTTCTGAAGAAAAACAGCTGCGGTCATGTCTCTCGTTTCCGCGTGGTCACGTCAGCTGCTCCAATATTTTCAAGTGCGCCCTTACTGCGACTTTATGGCAAACACTTTTAAAAAACTGGAAAGTCAGCGCTAGCTTACTGAAGCGTGTGGATACTTTCGGTTTTCAAAATAAAACGTGGGTGTTAAATGTATTAAACGTTTATTTATAAAATATGAAGAATGGTTAAAATTTGATTTAAAAAAGTGTCTCATATGCCAAGTATGATTCTGCACTGCTTCAATGCTCATATGTACATTATGAAATATATTAAAAATTCATAAAAAATATGTGAGTATAGAATAAGAGAGAATAAGTGTTAAAATGCTATAAAAAAAGAGTGTGTGTCGTATAGCAGGTGTAGCTCGACTGTTCTACACTGATTTTGAGCCAATAGGTCACAGGACCTGGAAGCTATTGAGCTTTAAAGCTCATATTTACATCATGAAATGTATTAAAAATTCATAAAAAATATGACAAGTGTTAAAATGCTATAAAAGAGGTGTGTCTCACAGCAAGTGTAAATCTACTGTTCTACGTTGATTCTGAGCAATTACAATGCTATCATGGAAAAAATGACAATATTTATTAGAAATAAACAATACAAAACAACAACAACAAAAATATCGAAATATATATCGTGTATCGCGATATAGCTTAAAAATATCGAGATATTGGTTACAGGCCATATCAGCCCTAGTCCTACCTAACATTATTTGAAGTGTAAAGCGAATTTGTTCTCTGAACAAAAATGCAGACAAATATTTTTTAAAAATATGTATAATGGATATATGAAGATAAATCTGAATTAGCAGTGCCCAAATTGTTGCCTAAGCAACCACGGCGTCTCCTATAGACAAAATCATTCCGCTGTCACGTCAGTAAGTAAGGAAAAGAAAGCAAGGAAAAGAGCAGCAAAAGCTGTGAACTTTAACTAAAACAAGGCACGGAGAGGATGGGAAACAATGATGGATAGGTGGCTGAAGACGGGGTCAGGTGGTCCCTGAAAATTTTTTTTTTGACAAAGTGGTCCTTGGTCTGAAAAAGTTTGAGAAACACTGCTTTAAACACTCACACACTCACACACACACACATGCACACACGCACACAGTCACAAACCAAACATGGTTCTTACGGGACGTCAAGCTGGCACGTGCTGGTGGACAGCGGGCTGCAGCTGGTACTGTGGGCTGACTGAAGCAGGCAAACAAACCACACTGCACTGACTGTGTGTGTGTATGTTTGTTGGCTGAGACTGCCATGCCACTGCAGCAACACTCCAATGTACTCTCTGCACCAGGAGGTGGGCAGGCATCATTCTGGCAGAGGGGGTGGGGGGAGTCTTACAGTGCCACAGCAGCTTTTCTGGGACAACTGTTCAGTGTGTGTGTGTGTGTGTGTGTGTGTGTGTGTGTGTGTGTGTGTGTGTGTGTGTGTGTGTGGGGGTGTGTGCGTGCATGTGTCCACATAAACAAATGTGTTGAGAGGAAAATTAAATGATCTGCACGGGTAAACTTAATAATTACTCTACGGCAAGTAACTGGATACAGAAGAGTATACACGTATTAGTATTACAGTATTACGAGTCAAGCTCCTTGTTTTTAATGGTACTAATATATACGTGTTGAGAGCAACGTGTAACCAGAGTCAAATTCCTGCTGTGTGCACACAAAAGTGATCCTGCTTCTGATTTGAATTAAAATAAAGGTGCCCGTTCTGATGATTAAACTTGAACTAGTAATGAATTTTATTTATATCTGCAGGTAATGCAGAAAGCATTCAGCTGCTCTCGTGTTTAAAGGTCCAGTGTGTCAGATTTAGGGGACAAAATATGGCAGAATATAATATAATATACATAACTATGTTTTCATGTGTATAATCACAACTTTATGTTTTTTTGCGACCTCAGGGTGAGCTTTTTATAACCATGTATGTCCGTGGGTCATAATGCATGGAGTCTGCCATGTTAAACTGTTTCTACAGTAGCCCAGAAAGGACAAACACTCACTTCACGGTCATCGTAGTTTCTGCATCACGTGATGAAGGAGAGGGTGAAACGTGGGGGCTAAATTTTGCAAAAGCACTCCTAGATGTCACTAAATCCTACACACTGGTCCCAGCAATGATAATTTCCATTATTGACCGTTTTCTATATTGAGTATAATCATTCGAAGCATAAATTGTTGGCAAACAGTGAAAAATCTTAATTTCCTCAGAGTTTATGGTGGCGTCTTTAAACGTTATGCGTTGTTGAATGAAAAGTGTATAAGCCAAAGAGGAAACAACTTACATTTAAGGAGGTAGAACAGGTGTATTTTTTCTTTTTTTTTTTGCTTTAAAATATATTTAAAACGATTAATCAATTATCAGAATGATTACTGATTGATTTCAGTTAATCGTTACAACAGTACTTCATTTATTATCTGTATTTTGTGTCTGTGGGTTCCCGAATGAATTAACAAATGTAGTTCATTCTTATTTAGCTTGTATCGATACCTCCATACCATCCCATTAATAAACAGATAAACATCACCGCTGGTGTTGAGTGGAGACCACACGTTTTAGAGTAATTACACCAAAGAATCAATGACTGTGACAGAGACGTATACCACACCACATAGCCTGTTTCCTCTCCTTGCACGCAGGCAGATCACGACCAAGAAAGGTCATTTAAAACTCGTGTTGGCTTTTGCAGGGCAGAAGGAAAGGTCAAAGGTCAGAGGAGAGTAAACAAACTGTGAATCTATTACCCTTGTCCACACATACATAATTTATCACCGATATTCATGATGCCAACACATGTTCACCTATCGTTCATCTGTAACTTATATATCCTGAAAATGTATCCTACACACACTTTTTATTAAACTTGTGCTTGCTTAAGTTTAATCACGTAGGTTTCCTTCTTATGTTCGTCTCCACATATCCCATGCATGTCTGTTTGGACACGCTCAAGTGACAGTGTGCAGTGTAACCCGAAACCCTGAGCAGTGACATGCAAGGTGAATTTGCACCTCTCGGTCTAAGTGACATCGGGGTCATTAAAGGTACTGACTATGTGCAGAGTGTTTGTTGTTTCTTCACAGGAGCATGTACTGTTTAATGTTCATGAGGAAGCATAGCATTATCCAAAGTATGCATAATATTCTGAGTAAAGACAACAAACTACCTGAGAGCTTTCTTTTTGTCAAATTAAATATGTGCATAACTTTATTTAACCAGTGAAGATGTGAACATGTCCTGGCCTAGATAACAGATATCAAATACTGTTAAACATTTTAAAACACCCAACACATACTGGACATAATCACAAAGCACAAATATAAGAAGAAAAACTAAATTTCTCAAAAATGAAGGCGAAAATAAATAATAAATGCCTAAAGCAGCTCACTCAAAATATATCGAGTTATCAGAATATATCTTATACTTATTATTAATTATATATAATTCCAATAAACAGTAGAAATAATATTAAAACACTGATAGCAGTCAAAAGGAGCAGCATACAGCAACAGACTCGTTTTCAATGGAGTTAATGTACTAGGCACTTGTAACAACGAGACAAGTATATTTACTTAATCTAAAACTAGCTACTTGTTAATGTATTAGTATTACAATCTAATAAAATCACATATTAATATGTCAGTGACTTTTCTGCAGAATTTGTACTTTTACTTTTGTTACTTAAGTACATTTTGCAGATACTACTTCTCTACGTGGGATTTTGAATGCAGGACTGCATTAACCAAATTAAAGTATCACAGTATTACTGTAGTACTCATTATGTAGTAAAATGCTCCCTGTTAGTCTTTTTACTGCTGCTTGCAGCAACATGTGTATATTACATTTACTGCTGGTGACATTTAAGGTTGCGCTAATTTTAACTACTATATATACTGTTGGGTAATTTAATCTACAGCAATGCATCATGGTCTGTTTATACACAGTGATATGTAGGACTACTTTTGCATATTCAGCTCAACCAAACACGGCAGTAGTGTTTGTACACTCTGCTGCTTGTTTTAAAGGAGTAAGGATCAATATGAAATTAACATTGAGCCACAGAAGAGATGCAGATTTAGCATTAAATACTGACGCACAGACGGGTGAGAGAACTATAATCTATGTAAGTCCTTATTCCTGAAAACTGGATTTTTTGGTGAAGGAATTATGACATTCCTTCACCATCCATGCTTTCTGCTTTACACCACTGGAGACAATTAATTTCCACGCCAATCCAGGGCAGTTTAAAATAGTTTATTTACGTAGGAGAATTTTCTCAACTCACAAAGAAAGGTTAATCGTTCATTTTATTTATAGAGATTCATGGTTTTTAACTGGACAGCAAGGCTTTGGAAATTTGTTATCTGCAAAGTAATTAAAGCTGTCAGACACGTGTAGTGGTGTAAGAAGTACAATATTTTCCATAATTAGTATCATTGGAAACACCTTTTGTTTACTATTTAATTTCAAAATGGCTGCTGTGAAAAATGTCCACTACTGGTGAGCTCACATGTGACACCTTCACCTGGTTGCAACATAAATCCAACGCACCCTTTTCAACATGGCGGCCCATTTAAACAGTCTGGGCCCCGCCCACTCTGCAGGTGTGCTGCCAGGTGTGTTTGTTTGCTAACTTTGCTGTAATCTTGCTGTTCTGATGACAAACATTTACTTTCTGCTGAGATGGAGCATCACACCTTTACTCCACAAAGTGTGAGTACCTGCTGCCTGTGCTAACATGAACACTAAATCAATGGTTTTGGTGCTTTGGCTGTGTTCGGTCGTGTTTTAGGGCTGTGATAACACTGTGACTTGTTTTTTTTGGTTGCTCCTTGGCCAGTCCTGGTTTGTTGCTTGTGTGCAATGTTTGCATTTGTATTACCTACCTGTTAAAGCGGCTGAGCTTATATTTCTTGTGGTTTGGCAGCTGCATTGCGATGTGTTCATGCTGTTGTGTTGGAGAATATGTTTACTAAGCAGCTTAAGAAGTGTTACATTTGCCGCTAACAGTGGTGAAAGAAGTACTTAGATTTCTCTGATCTTCTGTTCTGTGGCTTACACTCACTGCCAACCAAAATTAAATTCAGTGTACTGATATCTAGCATTAACATTTATCTATTTATCTGGACACAAAGTGTTATAGATGTACATTCATGCCCCTCTTATGGACATGTTGTTACTTACCTGGGTTCTCGTCACGTACAAAAATATGCACAAATTGATGACTCTAAGTTGTCCGTAGGCGTCAATGATAGTGTGAGTAGTTGTTGATGGTTATGAACTGGCGACCTGTCCTAGGTGAATCCTGCCTCTGGACCAATGTCAGCTCCAGGCCTCACGACCCTCATAAGGACAAGCAGTTAGAGTCAATGGATGGATAGATGTTTGTATGGACAACTGACAGCAGGCCTCTGAGGTCCTAACTGGTTGCAATTACATTTAGACACATGATGGATTTGGTAGATCAGTGGAGAAAGTTTTGGAAATGTCATTAATCAACAGGACCAGCGGCCTTGTGGTTTAGAGAAGGTCAATATGATGTGACCATGATCTCCCATGGTAGCGTCCCCAGTGTCAACCATCCCATTAAAACAATACCTCAGACATCTATAGATATATGAGCCTGTATGTTTACAGTTGTGCATGTAATTAATTAGTTGATAAATGCAGATTATTTTAGTGAATTAATGAATGATTTGTTCTATAAAATGGCAGAAATGGAGGAAAACCAACCACAAAGTCTAAAACTGCAAGCTTCAACATTGAGGAAACAAGTTTGAAGTATTTATAAGTTGTCATGGAGCTTTTGATTATGTAACAAGATCTTTATCAGAAGATGAAATCACTCACTTTGCATGAAATTATGTGTCCTGAGGACTTCTCTTGCATGTTGGATTAAAAACTAAGGGTTCATCTGCAGCTAAACATCGCGTGATCTGGTCAAACGCTGCAGGTTTACTCATCCATAGCTGTGAATGTTGGCGTGGGTAAGGTTTTGTAAATGGAAAAGCACCAGCATTTTTTTTTTTTCAAAGCGCTGAACTATTGTACATTTGAGCCATTTAGTGAATATTTTCATACTTGCACGCATACTGGGTGACTCAGCCTCAGCTCACTTTGTCCATAATGAGTAAACAGAAAAAAAGAGTGATTTCATAATATCACACATTCCTCGGTTGGTTTGGGCATGCCACAGGAATACGTTGCCTTGAGCCATGTAAACTTTAGTTGAGCTAATGTGTTTGATAAATGATGCAGAAGAGAAAGTGATTTAACACGAAACGTAGTGAAAGCTCTGATCCACCTCAAACATTTAGTTACTGACTTTAATTCAACAACGATGGAATGAAAATAAGTCTTTTGTACCTTTTTATTGACATTTATTGGAGTCACTGACTTGCACAGAATTTTTATTTTATTAGTGAGTGAGCATCAGCCAACAGCAGCATGTAGAGGCTTGATGTCCTGATCAGGGACTTTTTACTGGCAGAGACAGTTTTTGAGCTTCCATGGATTTCCTTTTACACAGTGTGCTCCTTTTTAATGTTCAGTCATAAGATATAAGTAGGGTAGGGCTCTATTTAACAATAATTTTCATTTTTGCGGTCAACTGTTGAGTTGCACTGTGGGATATAATGGCAGGTTTTGACAAAGTAGAAAGAAATGGTGAATTAAAGACATGATTCTGCCGACTGCATCAGTTTTGATCGTTGGAGGTCAGTGTAGGAGCGCACTGCTGGATCTGTAGAGTAGACCTGCTGTTTTAAAGGAGAGCTGCGATGAGTTGATTAATCGAAGAATCAGTTGACAGACAGTTTATGAGTAAACTATAACGAACGTCAGCTGGTTGCCTTTGGACTTGGACTGAGATATGATCAAAATGAGACCGAAAATCATCACGTTAATGAAGCTCAAATGTTGCACTGGTTGGTATTTTCGCTGAGTGAAGATAGAAGATGAACTTTGGTGTACATCTCATAGAGTAAAGCTTAAATATTCTGTGTATACAAACCAAACCAAGGGACATTATTCTTAAAATAATTAATAGAAAAGAAGAATTTTAGAATCTGAGATCTCACAGTACAATACAATTTCTTGTTTCTGCGTCGATGCAAAGTGGTGAGAGTGAAACGCTCCAGAAGAAAAAAAAAATCAATTAATCAGTTCATTCAATACTTTAATCAATTTTCTCAACTTGACACTTGACAGACTCGACCTTAGATAGCTGATCACGGGTCAACTCCATCTGTACTCAATCAATCAATTACAAAGCCCGAAAGGAAGGGTAATTGAAAGTTACAGGGGGAGTCCTGCGAAAAGATCATCGATTGCATTTTTTAAGGCCAGTGATCCGTTTCTTCCATTAAAACTGAGTGGGATCATGGATCCAACTTTTGTCGCTCATTCATGTAAGATCAGCATTTTTTTTGATTCGATTAGTGTAGATGTGAAGTTATTAGGAACCAGATTTGTTGAGAAATCTCTAAATCGAGGTTGGGTGAGGTCACGCTAAGACTTGGCGTTGGCATTGAGGGATAAGGGCACAGCTGGGAATAGCGACTGGATGGATGTGTCACTTGGCAAAGTGCCCGATGTGACAGCTGACTTAATAAGGAAAGCCTTTTATCCTGCAGACGAACATGTGGCCGATGCTGCAGCAGCCTCTCCAGCAGACAGACGGTTTCTCTGCTGCTGGGATCGAGGGGGAGGGGAAATGTGACCTGCTGCAGACCCACCTTCCTCTAAAGATCGGTAAAGCTGATTGGGCCTTTTCTGTAGTTTATCATGTCAGATCGACTTGATGAATATTGTGCATGGGAAAGAGGTGCATTAAAATCCAGCTATCCAACCTTTTATTTATCTAATTCATCCATCTTTGTATTGGCTTTTATCATCACTGTATGGATCAATGGACTGTCCCACCCTGGTTGGTTCCAATAATTCCAATTAATTTTATTCCAGTCTCAGAAACCATCAGTTAATGATGATTTAGTTTCTGTTTCCGACTAACCAGCAACCTCCATGACTGTGAAGTGAAGGCTGGTGAGGCTGGTTCCAGAAAACATCAGTCTCCATAAGTCCCCATGTTAAAATGTCCAACTTCACAGCAGAAATAAACATGTTTACAGCCTGGTACAAAAAACAGTGTATTCTATATTAAGAACGTTATGCAGAATTAACGCAGTGGCTGTTTTGATTGGCAGCTGGTTGCCATCACAGCTGGCTTGTTTGAGCAACCAGGCTTCACCCACGCTCCACATCTTTGCCAATTTTCTGGATTATCCGGGAGGCAGGCAGGACTGCCAAGATGGCCAACACACTCTGAGCTTCACAATGGCTCTTCGGCAACATACGGGTGACATCACGGATACTACATCCATGTTTCATCGTGTCCATGGCTTCAACAATGAATGTTTCCGGGCTTCTGGTGTAGTCCGTAGATGTCTGGAAAACCGATATCCGGGCCAGAACTTCCTTTGTAGTCCAAATAGCAACTTGATACACAAGAATGATGAGAAAGACACATTTCTGGTCATTTCTACAAACAGATTACTGCATTTGAATGCAAATACAGTACCACTCAGACTACTTCACTCATTATAATTTGATTACTTGTCAGATATAAAAATTGATTAGATCAGCTTTAATTGTCAACTTTTTTGTTACTTTTTTGTGTATTTTTGCTTAAACAACTTTAAACTTTAAAAGATGTCTTAACTAAGTGATTGTAGCAAAGCATTTCCCAAAGCAAGTTGAGCAAGAACCCCTTCATCCCAGGCCTAACCCTTAACCTAATGTATATCTAATTAACATACTTATTTTAACCCATAACCCCTTGGTCCAAATTTAAAACGACCCAACTGAACAGGTGAGGACTGACAAAATGTCAGCACCTTTCTGTCGTTATGTGGACTTGACACACACACAAGCACAAATATCTACAAGTGAGTTATCCACTCACCCACTGCTCCACCGTCCCTCCCCCGTCTGTCTGACTGAGCTCCTGTTCCCATCCACGCAGGGAGCTCATCCACCGCAGATACCAAAAGAAGAAAAACATGCTGGGTTCTTTACGACATTAAAGGCAGGCATCCTTGTCACAGCTATCCGTGTGTGCTGCCTCGTCTCATAGGGAAATTGGATCTAGACTTGAGAGGGGAGTGTAATGCAGTTAAAGGCGTCATGAAAAGGAAGCTGTAACAGGATTTCATCCTCTGTGGAGCCTCAACTGACTGCTGCCGTGAGGCAAGTCATTAGCGAAAACCCCAATGTATGTGTGTTTGTCTGCCTCTGTGCTGATTCTATACGTAGGAGGTTGCACATTCCTCAGTCTGTCGGTGGATCTGTCATGCAGTGATGCCACCTTGTACCTGGCAGAGGGTCAAACATGTCAGAACAAGTGTGTCAGGAAATGATGCAGAGAAAGGTGCCAGGTCTGTAGGTGGGAGCGTGGCTTTGATTGACAGGTGAGTGTTGTCACTGGTGGTTTGTTTCAACAACCAGGCTTCATTCAACTCGCCTCAGCTTCACCTCTTTGACATCACGGATACGACGTCTATGTTTTATACGGTCTGTTAGATGAATAGACGTTAAGGTGGCTATATACAGAATAAATATAAATAGCGATATTACAGTTCATATAGATATGAAAGAATGTGATTAATAGATAGAATACCAATGGATAGATATGATATAGATGGATACAAGACACAGGAGATACAACACGGTCGATCCATACTACAGATGTGTAATGTCTATGGTTGGAAAGGGGCGGAACATTTACGGTAGATTTCCAGAAACTTTCCATGGGAAGTTACACTGAGGAATTTGGGAAATATTCCAAACTCAGAAACTTTCCATGGGAATCATGGGAACTTGTGGAAATTAACTGTAAATTGAGTGTAATTTAGTAATTGGGAGTAATCTAGCGTAATAAAGATCATGACCTCATAAATAGTCAATGAAATGATGCTAGCTATTATTTAGCATCTAACCTGTCAGCTAGATGTCTACTGTATGAGTACATTGTGCTATTTGCAAGTTAAACATTAAAATACAACAAATATATTTACCCCATAATATCATAAAACTTACTGCACTTTGTCGTCCTTGGGCTCAAATGTGTGGCTTCAATATATATCTCTGTGCATGCAGTAAGCAGTGTGCTATGTGCAAGTGACTGAGGAATAGCAGATGTTCAAGTTTACTTGCATGAAATCTGGTTGTTTTAGTCGAGATTATACTAAAATATATTTTCCATGACGACTATATTTAAGTTCCCTGTTTAAGGGCCTGATATGAGGTGTATCTTCTATAATATCTTAGTGAACAAGTACAGTAGGATGAGGCTGAGCTCAGTACATAAAGAGAACTATGACAGCTAGATAAGTCTGACAGTTACGTTACAGTAGATGCAGTCATGTATAGATACTATATATATATATATATATATATATATATATATATATATATATATATATATATATATATATATATATATATATATGATATAGGTAGATTGATAGAATATGAAGATCCTCTGCTGTTACCAAGCACTGATAAAACCTGAGGAATTAATACTGTTTATATGTGATATTAAAGTGAAATTGTTTCATTATTTTCTGAAATTTCATCGACAAAAGGACTCATCATTGAGAAAATACTCCCATTTATTCCATGATGAGAATAATCTAGATACGTGATACGATTCTGTAGATCAAGGGTCGATACAACAGATGGATTCCTGCCAAATATAGAAAATAAAAAAAGCTGCCTTTGTTATTAAGCGGGAAACTTTGACTGAAACATGTTTTGCTGCATACAACACTGCTGTGTTTTTGTGCACCAAGGTGACTGTGCACATACGTGTCGGTGGAGAACATTTTTAATAGCTTCTTGCCAAGGTCAGCGCCTTCGCTGTGCTATGTGTGGAATGAGCGAAGGCCTTCGTTCGCGGTGCCTTCAGCCGACTCCAGAGAGTCGCGCTCATTGTGTGGCAGCCGAGGGGGAACAAAGACATTTCCACTGGAGGAACTTTGGGTTCCTGTCGATAAGGAGGGCAGCGTTGTGAGCCCGGGCCATGTTTATATGCTTGTGTACAGTGGGGATCCACGGAGCAGCAGTGGCTTGCACTTTCCAGACAACAAGTGGTGGATATATAAATAGTCACGCTTGGAGACACATCAAAGGGAGGAGAGAAAATTCCAGCCGATGATCAAGATTCTCTGCCTGGATGAAGTGTGTGTGTTTACTGGGGTTTGGACTGAGGCGTGTTTTCAAACAAAACCTGAACTCAAACTTGACTTTGAAACCATTTCAAACCAGCCAAAATTCAGAAATGTCACTATGATGGACCAAATGTTGATCCGATGTTTTAATCAGGATTTAAATGTTTCCTCATCAAATGCTTACTTTATTCCTGATTTACATCCTGTATGTACGTTTTATTCTAGGACAGTTTAAACATTTAATTTAAAGGATATTACTATATGATATAATCCTCTGAAACTGGCCATTCTGCAGAATGAGTATTATTTAATTTTGATATTTAAAGTAACATTTTGTAGAATTTGGTATTTTTATGATTGATTTCTTTACTTTTGATCAAAAAATAGCGAGTCGACAACTTTGCTTACAGTCAAACATCAACAAGATCACCAACACGAGATATAGCAGCAGCTAATATTACTGACTAGTCTAACAGCAGTCAGTCCAGCTCGGCGTCTGTCCTTCAGACTTTTATTTCACCAAGCTCTCACCAACGACTAAAAGTCCCAGATTTACTCTTGTCAGGCGACTCTTACTGGCTCATTCTCTTCTCTTCCTTCGTCAACCTTCAGTCCTTATCTCCACAGAAGCTGCTGAATCCACCCAGGTCCAGTTCTGGCACAACACTGGCTCCGCTCACTGTCAACATTCTCCTCCTCCTCTTCTTCCTGGTGGTCCAAAACACCTGTGGTGCAAACAATAACACTCCCCCCGGGGCTCTGAGCTCACAATCTGGGCCACCCGGCTAACAGACTGGGCTGACGTTAGCTAACAGCAGCTACAGTTGGCAGCAGTTTACTTCACTGTCCATCAGGTAACTCTGTAAATCACAGCGAGCTGAGGCAGAGCAGTTGGAGGACATCAGAGGGAAAACCAGAAAACATTTTCTCCATTGAAATATGATCCAGTTTCACCAAAATCAGTGAAATAGTTGGTGGTGTGCGACTTAGCGCTGTAAAGCGTTACGTACTTCTTTTACTTAAGCAAAGAATCAAAGGACGTCTTCCTCTGCTGATTATAGTAACTCTTAATGAGTCCTAACCTCGTCCTAAAATCGTAAAACTCCATCAGTTCCCAGTCATACCCACAGGAATTTTTAACATCATAAACTGAGAGCTGTTTTTAATGTGACCACTAACCTCGTCATCCATCCGCGTTCTGCACGCTGGCACTGGGTTGACAGATCCAGACGGGAAGTGATTCGATGGTTATTCACAGAATCAATCATGCAAGTGCATTCCATTTGTCTTTGCCCATCAGACACCATGCTGTAATCTGAAGATAAAAAGTTTCCATTGATGCGCACAACAAAATAGTTTCTGTATAATAGTGACGTGATCTGGGCTCAGTTGCCCTCCATAGGCAGATTTCTGTACAGTTCAGTCACACTGTAGCGTCACATCTGTCTGTCCTCATGGTCTTTGTCTATCAGATAATTGTTCCACGCAGAGGACATTTTCAGCTGAGCTGATTGACGCTGACATTTGGACAACTTCTGGCTCTGTCCACAAAGCCCGCAGATGTTCTCTTGATAAGTTGTAATGTATTTGTCGTATGACAGATACTTTTTCTGCTTATTGTCCAGTGTTTTTTAGCTCGTAGAAAAGTAATCTGTGTCAGGAATCAGTCGGCTCCTGTTATCACAGGCTGTAACCTTTTAATGTTCACTGCAGAGCCCTGCCTCTGATTTTATGTGTCGTATATTTTAATGACTGACACTGACTTCAGACAGCGAAAGTATAAAAAAAGCTTTATCAGGCTTTATGCCAAAGGAAAAGCTTCCAACCCTTTAGATTTAAACAGTGAGATCAAGGAGGACAGGCCCCTGATAGTGTAATTATGTATTTCTATCAGACTGAATTTCTACTAAACTTTATCCTTTATGATGTTGTGATTGTCCTCCAAGTTGTTTCTAACTGGTTACATTATAGATTGAATTATAGATTTAGTATAGACTAAATCTAGGATTTGCTTTATTACACCTTCACTGCCCAAATCAAAGAATCCTTTAATAAACTACATTTCCACCGCCTCCTGGATCTTCTTGTGTTTGCGTGTGACAACATTAGCTCTGCTGAGACCACTTTGTCGTATCCGAGCCCTCCGGTGACATTCACACACACTGTCTGCTGCCTTTCCTGTCCACTTATCAGCAGCTAATTGCCAGTAATGTCGAGGAGACAACATTGCATCTGAACTGGTTCATTCACTTATCCCGGTGTTGAGACGCATGCTTTCATGTCCCATATTCCCACGGTCGTGCGAGGGGACTTTCCAAACTCTGCAGACGGTTCAGTCATTCACTCTGAATGCAGAAAGATGAATCTTTGCTGTGTATGGAGAACATGAAGAACATCTCAGCTGCTGGGGACAAAGTGGAGCAACAGCTACTGACTGACTTAATATTTGGTTGGTGTGATTAGAGATGAATTATTGCTGCATTATTTAAATTATTCTCTGTTTATCTTAGCTCCACATGATGATATGATTCACGATTAGTGAGAACGAGGATGCTTTGTGCACAAGTTTCATGGTCACTGAATTAAAAGCTCATGTTTCTACAGCAGCTCAGCTCAAACCAAACCCTGGCTGTGGATATGGCCTTTCATGTTTTCTGCCTGTTTCTTCTTCACGTGAGCAAGGAGAGGTGGCAGCTGGCACATGCATCTGTAGACTGAAGTGATTTCATCAGCTGATTTTGGTCTATCACAGATATATCGTTATCAGCGTGCATGTTTCCCATTATCTGCTGATCGGAAATGCCATAGAAAAAGATGCTTGTTGTCATTTAGATCTATTGATTAGGTTATATTTGTATTTTTCTATCTATAATTATTTAGAATTATTAAAATGAACTGTCTCTGTTACATCTTTGTCACAAGTTCTTAATAACCAGAGATCATTGCAAAGCATGTGTTTATTTATACATATAAAGAATATCAGCATTGACGTTATCAGAAATGTTCTACTCCCAAAACATGACAAAGCCGTAATTTGTGTTTAATCTGGTCCACAGAGTGTCATATTGTTGTCTTGTTATTTGGTCTATATGATCAAACAAAAAAGAAAGCAGGGCGTGACGGGAAATGGACTGAGCATCACCGACACCAAACCCACATCTGACACCTGATAAGGAGGTGAGAGTGTTGCCGAGAGGTGAGAGGCATGTGTGGAAAGGGGAAAGGCTGATGTCTTCCCATTACTCCAATCAGAGGTTTCCTACATGCGTGTCAAGCATCTGTGAGAAAGTGTGTGTGTGTCGTTTGACTCGCTTTTATTATTTGAATCAGTGTGTACAGTGCTCATACAAACATAGATACAAGTAGAATCACAGCTTAATTCTTTGTGCTGAGACCACGGCTGCATCCTCGATAAATCCTGTGCTGATGGTTTTATAGTGTTACCAATACTCCTTCCTTCAGCGGCTGTTTTGACCCTTGCTTATTGATTTTCTCCAGAGAAAGAGTCAATGTAGAAATGAGCACTACCGCTGCAGCAAAGAGGGTCAGTAAGTTTACAGCCAAAGGAGGGAGGGAAGGATTTCTACTACACAAAGACAAAGAGGAGAGAATAAAGAGAAGAGGAAGGTTTCTCTCTCCAGGGCAGCTGCTGTATTTTTAAACAGTGGGATAGCATTTTAGAATATGATAATATATGTGATTTGGGATGCAGTGAAGAAATGAAATGAGACTTATTACTACCTCTTCTAGAAAAACGTAAACTAAATGAAGAGAATATGGAATATTTAACATGTTTAAGGATCAGTCCATCACCAGAAAACACAACACTCCATGACAAAGAGATAACAGTGGGCAGGAGGAAGTTTAATTAAAGCAGCTCTGTATACGCTGTGTTTGTCTTTGAGGTCAACAGATCTTGTTTTTTTTCTTTAGAATTACCAGCAGGCAGATTGTCTGACAGCTCCGACATACAGCGCTGAATGGACCTCGAGGAGTCGCTGAATAAAATGAAACTTTGATATCTATATTTTGTTTTTTTTGGCTCAGGAAGTGGAGCTGTAGCCATTAATCACTGAGTTTGTTTCCTGACTCACAGTGGTGGAATGTACATTTACACAAATGCTGCACATTAGTAAAATGTTCAGGTACTTTCCATTTCATACTGAATTTCCAAGACAAATACAGTACTTAGTAGTTACTTTGCACATTGAGATTAGTAATACAAAGACTAATTATTGAATATATTGTGATAAATGTTTAGAAATGAAGCCACCCAGCAGTTTATCGTGTAGCTGAAGTAGTATTCTTATCTTACACATTAATGCATCAATGATTATAATCCAGTAAAATAAGATATTTTCTTTCTAGTAAGATTTTGAAAGCTGGATTTTTACTTGCAGCCGAGTATTTTTTACAAGTCTGTATCTGAATCCTATCAAAAAAGTGTCACAAAGTATTTATTAGATAGTTCTCTGAGGTGTTGTTTCCTTAATCCATAACCATCCTCTGTCCTTGTTTTGTTTATGCTCACTGTCCGGTGTAGGTCATGCCTTTTTAATGTCGAACACAAGTCAGATAGAGGCCAGCAGGTCAATATTGCAGCTCTCATCAGACCGAGGAGGAGACTGCTGTGTAGACATATCACTAATGTGAGGATGGAGAGCACTGTCAACATATAGCCATGGTGCTGATCTTAGTGTGTGTTTATGTGTGTGTGTTTATGTGTGTGTGTGTGTGTTAGGAGGCATTAGATTTCATGTAGTACAAGCACTTGTGCTAGAATAAGCTCCACATGCTTATACTGACCCCTACTGTTCACAATGCGCCATACAACTGTTCTTACAGCTTTCTTATTCTTGTCTGCTATTTGAAGACTTTACATTCGAGAATATTTAAGAATATTTACTCAAGTACTGGACTTAAGTAGTATTTCCATTTCATGTACTTTCTTTATATTCCACTACATTTGTTTGACAGCCGAGGTTGTTGGTTTATTTGCTGTTTAAGATTTTACTCTCAAAACATCAGTTAATAAAATATAATATTACAGATTCAAATATTATACTTTCTACATGTATGTGCTTTTTAATTTGGCTAATAATACCTCCATACTTAAAAGCACTACAGTACTTCATTATAAGGAGGTTTTATTACACATTTAACTATTAAGAAATCACAGCCTCTCTGGTTTGGATATTGCACATTTGTATTGTATTTTAATTAATTGTGCAGCCCAAATTTTAATTTTAGTTCATTTTATTTGCACAATAGGTGAAACCAGGAAGCTATAGGCGTATGCAACAAACCTCCATGGCAGAAACTGAATATATTATGCATAACTGTGTATTCATTAGTGTATAATCACCTGGAAATAAGAGCCGTTATATCTTTTTGTTACCTTAGAATGAGCCTTAAATAATCTACAGACGCAGCCGGTCATCTTCTGCAGAGTCTGCCATGTTTAACCACTATATTTACTACTATTATATGGACAAACCCTGACTCTAGATAGAGACTGTTTTTCGTGTGCTTCATGGACACTGTAATTTCTCCTTCATGCTAGAAAGTTGAGGAGAGGGGGTCGCAGTTGGCAGCTACACTGCATGAAGTCACATAATTCTACATACTGGTCCTTTAAGTTGGATTTTAAATGCTTTTCTTGTATTCCTTCATTTTAAACAATTACTGGTTTCTATAAATATGATGTGGACTTTTAATTATACCAAATACTTCCAGCGTCCCTGTGCAAAAGCACAACAAACCTCCTAATTAATGGAGCGTCCAACATTCCTGGCTTTTATACCGGGAGACAAAGGAAGCCTTTTCGTGGCTCAGCAATAAATCAGTGGCTGCAGTCAGTCAGTGACACTTCAACACAATGTAACAGTGATGTTTCCGTGGGGGCCACAGCCACGGTGGCGACTCAACAATCACACATTTCTGACCTCCTTACTGCCTTTTAGGTTTTGTTGCACTAACCATGAAATCAAGCACGAGGAGAGGTTAACTGTTAACCAGCAACGTTCAATCAGTAAACAGCTGATGGAGGTTTTTAAAGAGTCTCTTCATGTGGGTGGATGTTCTGCTGTCTGTGAGGATGAATCATATTAAATGTAGACAAAACACGTGAGGCCCTCTGAATTATTTAAAGCTTGTTTACTGAACGGAAGAAAAATTTAATTAAGGTTTCACTTAACTTGTGCACCTGCAGTTTAATCCTCAGAGGGATATAAGGCACACACACATGCAGTCACAGCAGGACGATCTTTGTGCCAAACGTCTCGTCCCTGCTGAGTGCAGGTTGTAATCGTGACGGGACAGGTGGTAAAAGCAGCGAATCAAACGGATCAGAGCAGGAGATTTATTTACCAGCTGGTCAAGAGCTGGAATAGTGATCAGGAAAGAAATCTAGAGGATGAATTTCAGTGAATCCAAACAATGTGCAAATGATGAGGAGTGCTCGGGGACAAACACAGATAGATATACTTCATTGAAATGTGTTGCTACAGTCTGTACAAAGCCTCACATACAGAATATTCATAGATACATATACAGTAAACAACACACCGTCCATCCAGCTCTCAACACAGGGCGGTTACCAAGGTGTGTTGTTAAGAGATGCCAAGACCTGTACCTGTATATGCAAACCAGACAGGATCAGTAGATTTTAGGAATGTAAGTTGGACAAAACATAACATGACACACATTTGGAAATTATAAAAGCAGCTTCTCATTATTTTCTGATATTTAAGACACAAAATGATGACTAGAAATCGGAAAACTGCAAATAACCACAAATAAAACTGCAGTACATTTAAGAAAAGCAACATTTTTTGTGATATTTCTGTTATTTTGCAATTGAATATGGTCACAAGCATCAATATTTGTTCCAATAAGTTTAGTTTATTGCACCTTTTATTCTATTATCATACAATTGTGACAGAATAAGTAATGAAAACATGAATATGAGAGGAGGAGGAGCGGCAGCAGATGTGAGGAGAGCTCATCAAGAGAAGGGGATAGAAGGGGGATAATTTGGGGGGAGAGGAGTGTGGGTGTCTGGTGACAGAGAGCAGTCACTTCCATCAGCCTCATTAGTTAATTATATTGTCAGGGATCCCATTAGTGTTTTTACACTTCACTGAACTCCTCCCTTTGTATCAACATCGTGTGTGTGTGTGTGTGTGTGTGTGTGTGTGTGTGTGTGTGTGTGTGTGTGTGTGTGTGTGTGTGTGTGTGTGTGTGTGTGTGTGTGTGTGTGTGTGTGTGTGTGTGTGTGTGTGGCTGCCTGTTCACCACATGAAAACATATTTTAGAGCTCTTTAAATGTTGAAACTTTTAAACAATAATCATAATGAATTTGTTTCATTTGCTAAAACATATTTATAAATAGACAAACAATCAAACTATTTTATGAGGGAATTCTTTATGAGTCTTTAATCATTGCTCTTTGAGTGCGTGACAAAGTAGTATTATAATTATAAATCAGTTCAGAAGCACTTCTCTTGCTCCAGCTTCCTTTAAATTATGTTTAGTTATTCATCTTTTCTTTTTATTGAATAATGGATCCATAAATTATAGTTTAATTAATTTTCCTTAACATTACCATTGAATCTGTCTCAATCAAATTTAAACTAATAAAATGTCGAATACGGAATAGAAAAGCAAAGTGTTATGTACAATCCAACTTATTGCAGTTACAGTCTATGAGAAAACGGTATTTTCATCTTAAATATATATTAAAAAGTGTCAATCCAATCATCGACTGTGGGGTTTTCTGGTTTTAGACACTTTTTAATGGATTTTAGCTTAAAAATCAAACCTAAATGACAAATTGTTGTTTATTTTTCTCAGAGAGCTGATGTAACATTTTACGTCCTTAATGTTTTAGTGGTAATGTAAGATTCATAAAGTGTAGAACTTGCAGCACAGTCGTGTGTTACTGTCATGACATTTTTTTTTAATTATAGAAATAAACATAATTATGAGTTTATATGGTGCATAAAATGTGTCGTAAAAACTAATGTTCCCTAAGCAGTGAGGCTTCCACTTCAACGAGAATACACTTCAGTGTTTTTGAAATGTAAACGTCAGGCGTCAGCTCTCTGCCACTTCATTTTTCAGCTTTTCAGGAGCGTGTTCTGGAAATAAAGCTTTAAGAACTGTATGTTGATTTTTGTTCCCGGTCTGGTTTTCATCTTTGAATTATAACTCTGTTATGTGCGGTACTGTGGAAGAAAAACTGTCTGCACTATGAACTCTCTGTCTGTGTGTGTGATCGAGTGTGTAGTGCACAGTATAAATTCTGCTACTGTAAAAAAAAAAAATTAAAAAAAAAAAGTGACCTCATCTTTCGTCCAAATTTAATGCAAATGAGCAAACTGACCACTAGGGTGCACTGTCATTCTACATGAGACTCTTGGGTTCAAGGGCAACTATTTAAGTGGTTAACGAGTTATTTATGAAAAGAACTGCCCCTTTTTTTTGTCACTGTTCAGTTTGAATTTGTCGTTACCTGAGGGTGTAGTCGTCACATCTGCCACCAAAAACCTATTAAAGTTGCTCCTCTGTTCCAGCTACCATAAGCTATTGTGGGTTGATAAAACAAAGTAATACAATTTATAAAAATAGTTTTTTGACTAGTTGGGGGAAACAAAGCTGGAAACAAAACACTGACCTATCATCTTCCTTTGAAAGGAGTTAAGAGTGGATGCAATGGCCTGGTTAATGATCCCACCATGACTAACTACCTGTGTTTCCCCATCAGTCAGTCAAACCTGGAGATACTTCAGGGTTCAGAGGTGAATCATCTTCATCGATCTACAACCAAATCAAGTCGCTCCAGATTTAACTCTTCTCAAACTGACATATCGTCCCTTTTTAAGTTGACGTTGCAATCTTGTTAGGAAACAGTTGCTGCATAACTGTTGTGTTCATAACATACAGTCTGTCTGAAGCTGCTCTCGTCTTGTTTTTGTCTCTTGTGTTGATGAAACAAGAGACTGTGACCAGTAAATCTGTCGAAGAGGAACAATCCCATAAACTCATCTTAAGTCTCACTCCTACTCGATAGTCAGGACTGCATGATTTATTTGCCAAAGTCAAACTCGACCAAACCAATAAATGGCTTTTAAGGAATAACAGCAGCTTGATTTTTATGAACTCTCAGGACTTCTATAATAGGAAGATTTAATATCTTGCATTAAAAGCTTTCATCTGAGATTGAATAAAGGTGAAGATGTGGCTTCTCTGGAGAGGAGAGGAATAGATTTTTAATCTTCGTTGCTATTTTTTTGAACAATCCAGGGCAAAACCATAAAAATGAAAGAGCATTTTAATTTCCTGTTTGTCGAACGGTTCATCCGAACTTATACAAAAACGTCTTTTCGAACTCAAAAGTTGAATAATAGCATAAGCTCTGGGGTTTGCTAGCTATATATATATATTTTTAATTCCAGATGGTTTTAATTGCTTTTCAGAAGAGCAGCATTACTCCCACATCACAGCGTGTACCAAGAGAGAATGCCAGGCACGGCTCTCTCCTGCAATAAATAACCTCTTCAGCCTGTTACAGGAAACCAGCAGCAAATAATTCAAGGGACACACACACACACACACACACACACACACACACACACACACACACACACACACACACACACACACACACACACACACACACACACACACACACACACACGCTTCAAACTTCAACGCTCTCTCCTTTAATTCTCTGGTATTGATTTCTTCTTCTTTCTCTGTTATTTTCTTCTGTCATACCACTTTCCCGTCAATTCACGCAGCTGTCTTCACACTGTCATGAGAAGGTTTCTGCTGTAAGCTCGAGAGAATGAATCAGTCTAACTGTAGTGAAGCTGTAAACCATATTTCTAAAATCTAACAAATTACAGCAAAACTCCATGTAAAGGCCGACATGTCTGCTCTCTGGCTTCTGGCTTTGAAGGCTCTTCCTCATGTGGATACACAGGATGCCATGATCACTGATCATTTTGTATGTGAATAGTTATTTTTCCTTTTTCTTCGTGTGTTGTGTTTATGTCAAATGTGGACTTTTAACGGTAAAAACGACCTTTATGGCTGGATGCCATTAAGTGTAAGTTGGATGCTGTGACAGTTACACTGTGTACGATGGATGAGCTGATGTGATGTATGTTCTACCTCTTCGTTTGGCCACAGCAGCTCCGAAACACAAGGTTAGAAGAAATGCATTTATGTGCTAAAGATTAATTTTTATCACCTTTTAGTTTTGTTTTATTTGTAAGTACAGTTCTTAGTTATTAGTTAGTAATTGTTAAATAGTAAATATCTACATATCTTATGGACAAAGCAGTCCAAGTGTTTGGATTCATCAAAATATGTTTGCATAGGTTTATGAATAAGCTGCAGGTTGTAGATTTTGGCTTTAGTTAGCTTTAATCAATGCTTTTATGAATGTATTCTTTCAATAATATGAAGTTTGCAGGTTTTAATTTAGTTCAGTTTCAGGGTCAAAGTTTATTCCTTGACTTGGCAGGAGCTGAGACAGTCATAGGTGTATATGGAAGCTGTTCCGGAGCTTTTGATCTCCTCACATGATCTTCATCAGCTCATGGAGTCGTCGATGAAGTCAACAGATATGCTTGAGTCTACGAAATGGACTGTGTGTGGCGAGATAGTTTTCTCAACAGATTTATTTATTTGTTTTCATCTAAAAAGTTCTTCACGTCTCTTATTTTACAGAGAACTCAAGCTGCTCAGCAAACTCACCTGCCAAAACCTCCGTGTTGTCATCCTACACTTACTTCCATGTGGATGAATAAGACGCAAAAGATTAATAGACTCAGCTGTGAACGAGCTGTGAGTCTGCGGACATAAATCTTTAGATTTCATTGTTTGACCTCGACTCCTCCGCAACAACATCATTCTTCCCGTCTCTTCCTTCCTCTCTGCGCCTTCTATTTTTCTTTCTGCACTAATCACTTCATCTGTTATTCTTTTACTTTACAGAGTGTGTACCACCAGCCGACAGCTGGCCTGATTTCCTAATGATGCTTTGCACTGTGCACATCTTACTGTAATCAACTCTGCCTCCTAACTGCACGCCATCATGCAGCAGAGATTACTTGTTTATTAACTGTATTAATATTAATCAAGAAGGGAATTAAAACAAGAACAAAAAAATCTTTAAAAGAAGAATTTTATGACAAATTTTTTGAGAAGTGATTCAAAAGATGATAATAATGAGAAACTTGATAATCGTTGACCTTTAGTCTGGACACAGGAACAGTCGGAGAGGCCCAAGCTGAAGACCTGCAGAAAATCTGAAGTTTAGAAAGAAATTTTTAAACCAAAAACTCTTGAACACATACGCAACTAGGGTAGATGTGATCCCATAACTCTTTCTTTTAGTAGAAAATAGCGATTTTGGTCACAGTGGAGCTGAGTTTTATGACTCAGATTTACAGAGTAAACATTGCAGAGGTAAAGGTGACACACACAACATCCCTGTCTTTCAGACAAACCCATCTAAGCCCTGACTCAGCGAATAGCGAATAAACAGTTCCCACAGTGTGTCAGCGTGTGAAACCAGCTACCCAAAATGCAAAGCAGTGCCCTCAGTGTCACCTCATGTGCCAGGTTGCCACAATAAGAGCAACAACTTCCCACTCTCACTTCTATAAAGCTGCCAGCATGTGACGCCTGCCCTGTCCCGTGCCTTAAGAGGTCAACATGAACCTCTGACCTTGGCCTTCCGGCCTGGAGCTCAGGCAGTTTTGATTCCTTGTTTTGATGGTAAACATATTTGTTTATAACCTGGGGCAGATATGATCTGATAACTCTTTATTTCAGATTGTTTGTAGAGATGCTGTGAAGCCCTAAAAGTTCATGTTGCTGAGAGTTTGGGACCTGAGTCGTAACAGTGTATCAGTTCTTGGATTCGTGGCGGATTTAGTGTCATAAATACGCTATATTGTAGTTTATGTAACATCTTGGTCGTAAACAAATGTTCCCAGCAGTGAAATGGAGGGCAGCTCTTTGGGGTTATGAATCTTGAAGGGGGCATAACTTTCTGTGTTCCTCTTACTGATGGATCCATGTCTCCAGAGGCACAGAGGACTTCTCCTTTCTCTGTGCCAGCTGTTTCCGCACTAAATTCACACTCTTACAAAAAATTATCTGACCTCCTACCATCATATATCGGCATGCACGTCCAGCACTGTATTTACTATATGCAACCGTCCACGTCAGCAGTGCTCGTTTAGAGCTTGACCAGTGAGGTGTCTGCACATAGATGCATAATCACACACTAATGCTGATACTATTATAACATATGGTTTACAGTTCTGGAAGTTCCTTCATGGTATATAAGGGCTTGCCCTGTATAATTTGGGAGAGTCTCTTATCATTCGGCCAGGAGCTCTCCAAGTAACGTTTTACTTGTTGCGACAAACTTGTTATACGACTAAGACCGTGTCGGCGGAGTTTCTCTTCAGACATCTTCAACTGCATCACCACCGAATATACTACACCAGTATCAAAAGTTTAATCAAGGTGACTAGTAACCAGCGATGCACACTGTTATTTTACATTACAGTTGTAGCTGCGAGAAAAAGCTAGTAAGTTACCCAAGATCCCAATGTTTGTCCCGATGTCATCCGTAATGGTTGTTTCGGAGATCGACTTTGTGTGTTGACTTTCCAAATGTATGAGAGACCTGCAGCTTATTTGTACACGGGTCCTCATTTCCCTAAAATCTCTATAACAAATATGGAGAGTGCAAAGTTAGCGTGACCCATAGAGTCATAATGTCCACCTTTTTTTTGGGAGATATGCCGGGTTGAAATGTACCAGAATTTTCCATAATTGTTTCAACCACAATTGTAACCATAACAACGTAGTAATTATAACCAAAAAAACATTTTTCCCAACCCTAAATGGGTTGTTTTGATTTCCAAATCTAACTTTTGGTCGGTAACAGGAAGCAAACGGTGCTCTATTTTTTTCAACCACTCCAGTCACCTCCTTTCCCCGTTACCTTTTGAAGACTGCAAAGCGACATTTTGCTGAAATGACTTCAGAGAGAGTTGAGATGAAGTGCTACCAAAAGGCTTTGACAAGGAAGTAGAGTTGTTTTGATACCAATGCGAGTACTGTAACGTCCGATATTGCCTAAAATTAGTGATTTGTTATCGGGGTACATAATCTTATAGCTCCCGGCTGCCAAAGTCATGACCTGCTTCACTCATCTTAACCCTAATCAATCTAATCTAACCAAACCAACAAAGGCAACACATACTAGTAGGGCAGGTCATATATGCCATGCTGGGCACCTGCAGAGAGCAGCTAAGAATACTTGATTTCCAATAGTGTAACGTTAACCAGAGCTTGCTCAAGTGCACAAACTATAAGTGTTCCTCTGTCTTCAAACTGATGATATACGCTCAGTTGTGATTTCTGGCTTTGACATCAGGTAAACAAGCAAGCTCATAGCTCAGACCAGTAGGTATGGAGAGGTTAGTTCTTGAGCCACTACCTCTGCAAATATAGTAAACCGAAAGCCTGAGACCTTCTAAACCCCATACAGTGCCACCACTGGGGTGAAGGGTTATAAAGAAAGATCTGAGTAGAACTAATACGCCTTCATTTCTGTTCACAGTTTCCTTTCTGTCACAGTAGTGAAGTGGCGAGGTTATGAAACCACCAGGTCGAGATCCCAGTAATGTTCATCTGTTATGTGCTTTCATTACAACGGAGGGTTAAAAGCACAATTTAAGGGGCAAATTGCTCCTCGGGTCCCTTAAACCAAATGACAGAAAGAAGAAGAAGAAGAAGGAGAAGCCATATTCACATCTTCTGCCACAATTTGCAGCTGGCAACCTGCAGTGCACTCACGTTGGTTATGGTCTGAATGTGAAGACCGTAGTCCATTACCTGGCAACATCAAATGAGCTTCTGAAGCACTGATAGGCTGCGCAGCCACAAAATGTAATCACCGAAATTGGATTTTAAGAGCTGAGAAATGAGCGCATCATAATTCTGAATGATTATCTCGCCAGGTGTGGTGATGGTCCACGACTGGTAAAGAGCTTTTTTTTTTTTCGTCAAGGAAAATGACATGGGTGAAAAATAGTCTTTGAGACACACATACTCTCTCTTCTGCTTGTGGGAGAGCAGATGTAGAGGAGGAATTGAATTTGGAGGAAGAATTCCAGGTACTAGTCGTGCATTATGTTCTACATTTCTTCTCTAATTGTAGTCCGAGAGCATTTTTGCATTTGTTATTTTTTCTCTAAGAATATTGTATCTGATCTGCAGCACCGATGAACCTGCTGATATATGTTATTATGGCGTCATAACTTGCAGGAACCCAATATGTAAACAATAGAAGCCCCACAAACAACAGGGGGGTGATGATGTACAGCGACAGTTCATCAGTGGCGTGGAGGTGCACACGTGGACAGTGACATAAATCCACAGCAATGTCTAAGTGCCAAAAACTGCACAGTAGTACTGCTACAGAAGTGAGTCAGTCTCCATAAGTCCCCATGTTCAAATGTCCAACTTCACAGCAGAAATAAACATGTTTACAGCCTGGTACAAAAAACTGTTTTGGTCTCTATAGCTAATTTCCACATTCATGACAAATGTACCGAGGGTGAATTTATATACAACTCACCTGTTCAAATTATATTAAGGCTTAAAGTTATGCATAATTAAGAGCATGGCAACTTTGATTGACAGGTTGGTGCTGTTACAGATGGCTTGTTTGAGCAACCAGGCTTCATTCAGCCCGCCGCGGGTCCATCGTCAATCCACTGACGACCAGAGCCACCACTAAGGAACAAAACAAAAAGTTATAAAGCCACATGCATTCCTAACTTTTCACTGAGTTGTGACAGTTTAGGCAGTTTAGCTGGATTTAGCATCGTGTTAAGTTAAGCCCGGATTAAGCAACAGTGTTTACTGAGTAATTTGTCTCTGCGTTGTCTCTCTTTAAAAATATCAGGTATGTGCAGCATTGTTTGTTTTCCGCATCTCCTTCCTTGGCTACAGAATCATGAGCAATTTCCTCTCTGGACTCTTTGCTAATGAGCTCAGAGGTAAGGAAAGGTCATACTTTTTGGCTTTGCTGCATTGAACACAGTAAAGCCAAACATACTCTGGTGGATAACACCATGAATTTAACGCTGTCACCGGAATGTGGGTTTGACATCTCAGTATTAAAGATGAAGAGCTTCTTTGGACAGGCTGATCAGATTCCAATGCCTGCAACAACAATACAAGATGTGCTGAAATGAAAAAAAATTTGTCCTGAGATTTATTGCAACTGGTGTGATTTGAGGAAGCGACGTGCCGTCATAGTCTCAGCTGCGATACATTAAAACTTCAGGACACTGAGCGCAATAAAAGGGTGAATATGCTCAGAGAACGTCTATGGTAATAAGGTTTTATTTAACTTGTTGTGTTCAGTGTGTGATGTTTTTGATGCTGTCCCGTGAATATAAGTTCTAAATTTAAAGACTTTATCCAAAATGAGACAGATACAGAAATACTTTTTGGAAGCGATGACTGTTTTTTTTGTCATTTATCTAATGGTGATAGCACCTGCAGTCTCCAAAATGTGCACTCAATCGATACAGTCAGATAAAATGGGAAAATGATGTGATCTGTCTGACCCGAGCAGTCTCTCTCTCTCTGTGTCCAACCTTTAACTGGAACACTTAAAGTGACTTTAAAAAAGCTCCAATTAGATTTTGACTTTTGATTTGAACAGGGCAGTGATGACACACCAGCCATGAGGGGTGTGGTTTAATCTGACGTAGTTGACGTTTTTCTGAGCAGGGTCAAGTTCACACAATAATATTAAAGACGGAACTAAGGCTAGTTCTTTCAAAATAAAAGCGCATAGTTAAACTTAAGCTTTTTTTTTTTCTATCAATGAATAGAAATGTGCAAAAATAGATAAATACATGAGTAGAATATAGTGATAAAATGTTATAATAAGTAAAAAACGATAAGAAAAATGATTGTAAATAAACAAATATCTAAGAAACCGTTTCCCGTGCCAAGAAACTGTAAGAAAAAAACAATAAAATAAAAGTCTGTGAAGTGAATATACACATGGGATATGATGTATCAGAGAGGTTGGTCAGGGCTTAGAAGCTCTACAGTAAAAATGATGAGGCACGTTAAGTAAAAGCCAGGCTGAAATATGTCTTCAGGTTAAAAGAGGTAAAGTCGGATCAGAGCCACAGACACTGATCCAGAGACGAGGGTTAAGTAAGATGTAAGTCAAAAGCAAATCTCACGTTTCCTGAGGTGCTCTGTGAAAAGTTTGGTTCTTGGTCCAGCGTCTAAACATTTCTCCAAAATATGTCTTCAATATTGTTCCTGAAGGTGGCCAAGTGTCCACAAGTGTCCACAAGTGTCCACAAGTGTCCACGAGCACTCAGAGCTAGAGGAGGTGAATGATGGATCATATATATTGCTCACTCACTCTCTCTGTCACCTCTGTCATTATGTCCATAGAGACTACTGGGCCTGGTTAGACTGCCCGCTTTCCCAGCTCCCGTTCTGGCACGACACCGGCTCCACTCCCAATTAGCATTTGTCCCCAGGACACGGGGCCTGAAAACCTCTGCCATCCTTGTGGTCCAAACACTGGTGCTCCGAGCTCAAAGTCCGGGCAGCACAGCTAACAAACTGGGCTAACATCAGCTAACAGCAGCTACAGTTGACACTTCACTGTCCATTAGTTGAGGCGGAGCAGCTGCGGAAAACATTTTCTCCATAAAATATGATGCAGGTGGTTTGTGTCTTACATACAGAAGTATAAAGTGACATAGTGTAGATGTAGGAATGACAAATGATCCAACATCTGTTATTTTATGGTAGAAAAAAAACTGACAATGTTGCTTTAAGATTTTGGAATAGAGGTTTTTTATTTTTTTATTTTGAAGGTGGTGACCGGATCTTGTTTGCCTTCATCTTCTCTGATCTCACATCATTTCCCTGAACACAGGCTGGCCGAGCTGAGAGCAGCAGCTGAGTCTTCATGTACGCTCAGTGTGCAACTTGTTCGGCCTTTTTCAGCGGCTCCAAAAAAACCCCCAAAAAAACCAAAAACACTTTTGATTTTTCCACTTGACAACCTCAGCGGGACTTCATGTCTGCTCAGCTGACAACTTTGTCTGCAGCTGCTGCTTCTGGAGCAACAGGTAAGAATATTATAACATGTTTATAAATACAACTTATTCCTGTTTAGAATAAAAGCAGGCGACGTGCAGCGCTGCGTGTGCTGAACTTAAAGTCCTCGCTGCGCTTGTTGTTGTTGCACATTTTCAGCTGCATGCAACAAGTAGGAGGCCTGAAACATGACAGCGCGCTGAGGAAATCATAACCAAGGTGTTGAGATATTATTATTATAATAACAAGAGTTTATTCTCAGGCTCATTCATTTACAGATTAGATTAAAATCTTCTTAAAGTTTTCGATGCATCTGCAGAGATTGATCCCTGCAGTGCAGATTGTGACTGTGTACAGATCATTTAATGACCACATGTATCTCCTGTCATCTTTATATACCATGCATGGATGTTTCCATATGAATCGATGGGAATCTGGAGTCTATGTATATTTGTGTCTTTCTAAGAATCCACTTGAAGAAAAGTGTGCACTGAGAATATGAACCCACTTCAAAAAGTACTTACTGTACTCTCTGTGTAAACACACGGCTTGTTATCAGCCAGCTGCTGTGATACAGAGGAGCTCACAGGAAGTTCCCCCCTCTCCCCTTGTTTGAGCTGTTCATCTGATGTTGGATCACATCAGCTGTTTTTATTTGCAAAGTGCTCTTATCACACATTTGATTTGGTTGTTGATCATATTTATTCTGGACACACCGAGACAGATTTGTTGTTTTTGAAATATTTGCTTTTCATTGAACTTTGAACACAGCGTTCACTGTGAATATTTCAGAGATATGGTTCATAGCATGATGTAGTTTGTTTTGTACTGAAGATTTTAAGATTATGGCATCAGGAGGAATGAAAAATAATAGTACTGCTCAACTTTTGAAGTTAGAGAAGTTGTCCTTGGTTAAACGATGACCTTATTTGTCCCCTCTGAATGTATCTATGTCTGCAAAATGAAAAAAAGAAATCATTGTCATTCAGAAAAAAAAAGACATTGAACTCAAGCTAAATTCCTGAAAGGAAAACAAAAACACAACTATCACAGAGAAAATTAACTTGTGATGAAATATTTGCTTCGGACAGAACTATAATTACAGTTCATTTTTTTGTGCCATCAAATGATGGATTTTATTTTTAAAAGAGAGAAATAATATTTCTAGTGTTGTTTTTAATTCGTCCATACTCCAGACACAAACCTTTCTTTGCAAAGGCAGCAGCTATAATCACAGCATCCATAGGTTAAACTCAGTTACTGTTGTACTGTAGCACATTTTAAATTCTTGTATTAACACGGTGATCAGGTGAATCAGTGTTCTGTCACTGAGCAGCTTTTTATATTTAATATTAAAGTGTAAATTAGTTGTAACGTCTAAATATATCATATAAATCTCTCCGTGTCAAGCTGAACAATTGAATTTTTCACATTTTTTTGGCATATACACACAATTCACATTCACATCCCCTCTTTATACTCCCGTACTGTACACAGTCGTGGACTGGCTTCTTTCTGCCGAGCTCTTTCACATCCGTTTCCGCCCGATTTTAGGGAGGCTGCGAGATTTTCGGATGAGAAAAAAACGACATGGCCTTGAGCTTTTGTGTAAGTGGCATGTACTTCTGGCTAATGACCAGATTAGATTTTTACTTTATTTGGCTTTGACTTTTGTGTCTAATTTTGGGGAGGATGGATGTTCAGTGCATGTGTTTGTGTGTGCGTACAGACTGTGAGAATCTTTGTGTGAATGAGTAAATATAAAAAGCCAAGAGCAGCATATATGCAACAGCTAACTGGGAAGACTAATTTACTATACTTTACTAATTTAAATAATAACATTTGCTAATTTTGTTATTTTTGCCATGATTAGTCTCTGTAGTCTACAAGTTACTTTACTCACTGAATTCAGAGTTATCCACGGCTCCCATGGAAAACCTGGAGAGCCAAGGAATTTCTAAATCCTTCTAAATCTTTCCTAGCCGTGGAAAACTCCTGGAATAATTAAAATTCTTTTGTATGGCATCGATCAAAAATCATAGAGAGACCAGCAAGCGGACCAGCTTCTACTTCCAACCAGGAAACAGTTACTACAGCTACACAAAGCACTTTAAATATAAAACCGTGCATATGAACAATAACCATAGAATGTTTCCATTTTCATTCAGTGATACGTCTGATTGTCTTTTTATAGGAGGTTTTACTTGTGGTACTGAAAGAATGGATGCGTGTCATGGAGGTCGGTTTATTGGGGTCAAAGTTATTTGACCTTTCGGGGCACAACCTGGTGGGATATGAAGGTAATACTCACAGCTGTGGCCGGCACAGCCGCCTGTTTCCATTTGAAATAAAGGATCTTGGGTGGGTTTGGCGCGATCGCCATGTGAGGCACTCATATACGGTTGTGGGGCTCTGCAGGACGGCACCTGATACATTTGATACAACAAGAGTTACTGCATATCTCTTTGTTGTCTGCTTGAGCAGGCAGGATGAGAAGCGCTGCGGAGGAGCTGGGAGGTTTTCTCTCACAATGCGATGCCAGCTGCTGGAGACTGTGACAGTGAGGAGGTTTGAAGGCAAGGTCAGAGCTTCAAAGGAAACAAAAAAAAACCTTATCCACATCTGCTTTAACCCCCAAATGGTAATTAAAGAAGAATCTCTTTTCTTTTTTAACTTGTTTTTTTAGGAGTCACTTCCTTGGCTGCAGACACAAGGTCGCTGGAAACTCAGTGAAACTAAATCACGCTCTTTGCTGCTCCACTCCTTCATGCTTTGAGCCACATATAGTCTGAAGATTCAGAGCAATATCCTCACATTAAGTGCAATTCAAGTCTCGGTTTGCACATCATTGCATATTTTGTAATCAAATCCTCTGCGGTGCAGTGTATTTTTAAATCATAAATCATCCCCCATGATTCAAGCAGAAACGGACGAGCTGGCACACGGTGTAATTAAACTTCAAACAGAGAAGGGCTCAAACTCTTGAATTTTCTGGCGCTTCACCAGTGTGGATATCAGGTAAGAACTGATATGCTCATAGAAAGACAGAAGTAAAGCCGCGCTTCCACTGCCAAGACACGCTCAGCCAGAAATGGATCGTTTGTCAAACTAAATGTCGTCATGCGAAAGCTCAAATATTCAGAAAACAGACTTGTTGTTAACAGATAAGAGGAATGTTCTTCCAAGCCGTATGTTGCGAGTCAATAACGAAACAGTGTATCATTATTATTCTTTTTTTAAAACTTATTATGGACTTGGCCTCAATTAACACAGCTTATGTTGCAAAACAAGGAATGGATGTCGTATCTATGACGGGTTCAGAGTCTGCTGGCTCCGGCTGTCACCATGTTGGCGGTCCTGCCTCTTCTACCTGCAGGCTAATCTAAAATTCAGCAAAGATGTTGATCATCGGCGGAGCTGAGGCCGGCTGAATGACGCCCGGTGCACCCACCTGTCAGTCAGAGGTAGCTGCTTGTTTGTGGCTCGTCATATTTAAGCATGTTAATATTCATTGTTGCTAATACTAATGATATTTAAAACACAAACTCACAGTTGATACAGCAAACTTGTTAGCATTCATTCATTTTTTTAATCCTAAACAATTTACTAGAATTCCTGTAGTTGGATTTTTTCTTGTCACAGTTTACCCAAGCATGAAAGCATATTGTTGTTTTTATTATTATTATTATTATTAATTCTCACCACCACCAGTGGTTGCAGAGATTATTCTTATTTTCCTTTGGCCTTTTCTTCAATTCCATTTGTCGTAATTCTTCTTGAGCAAAACAAAATAGTTCTTAGAGAAGCTTTGCCTGTTTTGACCTTTGGCGATTTCACAATTAAAGCTGTGTGTTTTTACATCTACTTTATATAGATGTTTGCTTGCTTTAATCTTGTCTTCCCTTCCTCTTTTAACTTTGTACAAAGTAGAAAATCATACGTTTTGTGCCAACAGGAACAAAATTAGGCTTCTCACTGAAAATTAAATAAAAAGCTTAAATGTATGTGGTTTAATAAAGTAACATAAGTATTCTCTTGTAAATGCTTTATACGTTTGTGTTGATGTCAGAAGATCCCTGAACTGGACAAAGTGTTTCTGCAGTCTGCTCATAACCATGTCGACACCTCTTCAGTTAAGCAATGCTACGATTTAAAAAAATTGGATTGCTCTGCGTCTGCTGTGGTTTTTTTATCCAATGTGCAAAAAAACAGAAAAATAAAAAAAACAGCTTTACGGTTGTTGGTGGTGAAAGAAATGTTCAGCATGCTGAAATCGCTCCATTTATGTTTTCACAGCTGTTAATCGTCATTTCTCTGTTTACTTCCTAATTCGATATCATACAAATGGAAATTTGGCACTTCTGCACAGTATTCAAAATAATTAATGGTCACTTGGACTGGTCGCAGCTTTGTGAGTTTAATTTCTGTTCATTTTATGATAGCCCAAGATCTCCTCCTCTTCCTACGGATTACTGACTTCTGTTGTCGAGCCAAACCACAGTTTCTCTTGGCCACTTGGCGAGATTGATGGACTATTTTCTTTAAGGACAAACAATGACTTCCAGAACTGAGCTCTGTGCCAGAAAGGTGCAGACAGTGTGTACCAACTTTGACTGAAGACAGAGTCTTGCCATCCAGGAATGATTAACTCTGCTGTATCACATGTTGGGAGGGTAAACTATCATGTACTGCTGTGTGCATGTGTTTGTTGTATTGATTAATCCACCAGCTGCATTATCCACGCTGATTTCACTTTTTTTCTCTGGTCGTTTTTCAGACACTGTCCTCCTCTAAAATATTTTAGTCCAACAGGAATCCTGGATTTTCATGTTTAGCAGCTCTAGTTGTGTTAAAGTCTCATGTGTCTGAATTAATCTCCATTATGCAAAAACACTGGCTTAATGGGTTTTTACATCAGGATTGTTGGTGGTCGTCTCGAATGGCATTTGTTTGATATACTGTAAAGAAGAATTTTGAAAATGAAAGAAAATGATGTTCTAAAAAATACAATGTGATTGATGATATTTATGTTTTGTTTCAACAAGAAACAAGATACAGAACAAAAAAAAATACACACTTATCAAACGTGGTTAAAATCAGCGGCTCCAGCTGAAAATATTCGACCTGAGCTGCTTTCTGAGGTGGTACATTATGGTGGTGGTACTATTTTCAACAAATAGGAACTTACTGATAAAAAGTATCAAGAGAATCGGCAGACACATCCCAAAGTTTAGGAACTAACTTAAAAATGTTTAAAGTTCAAGTCTGAATTCTGACTATAATCTGTTACGATCCACATCATGAATGAAATCCTGAAAAATGTCATCCTGTCAAATTGTAAAAGGAAAAAAAGTTTTCTAAAGGTTTTTTAACATTATGATGGTCGTACAAGTGTTTAAACTTGAGATGTAACAAACTAAATGAAATATGACTTAAAAGATGCCGCATAGCCGTTTACAACCTGTATTTACGTCATTCAACAACAGCTTTTCTCTGTGTCTTCCAGGTGGAAAGGTTTGACACACATCTGACCTCATGTGCTACTACTTTACGACTCATGGCTGGAAGGAGACTGAGCACTAAACGTCATCCTTACTCCTGGTTACATGGCCTCTGGTCCTGCGTGTTCTTCGTCCTCTGGACTTCCTCTGCTTGTCAGATTGATTATTTAATCCACCCTGGCATTTCTTTGTGAATTAAATCAAAGTAAGCCTCAGGTTTGATTGGAGTTATCCATCATTGTGGGAATTTACAATGTGAGCTCATGAGGAACATTAAACTCTCCTGGGCTGTGTAGGAAGATCAGCTGTTCTTAAAAAATAAACAATTTCAGAGCCAGTACTCGTAGAGAATGACATTACGACAGTAAACACAACACCAAAGGGAAAAAATGACTCTGTCCTAGGCCCATATTTGTCAATGATGTGGTAAATCTAGTGATACTGAGAGCACCTGTAGTTGCGATGGCCGTTGCCTCCTCTCCAGAGAAGGATCAGCCCCTCCTCCAGCTCCAGAAGGTAGACTCCAGTCGAGTTGGCGGTCAAGTCCTCTCTCCGACCCTCGGCTCCTCCCTGGAAACGAGCCAGCCCATCTGCATCACCTCCCCTTACACCGACCTTGGCCACGACTTCCCCACTATACCTTTCTACAGTCCGACTTTCTTTGGTTATGCCGGTCCAAGTATTTCAGACTGCACCTCTGTCCATCAGTCACTAAACCCCTCCTTATTCTGGCCCAGCTGTGGTCGCATGGGGTCCCCAATACCCCTGCACCACTCCCAGTCTCGACCTCAGCACGGGCAGCCAATCCAGAGTCCGTGGGTGGAGATTTCGCCGCTGGACAATGTGTTAAAAACAAAGCAGGATGGTGCATCACTTCCTCTGGCAATCGTCCCGGTCAGGAAGTAAGGCTGCAACTAATGATCTTTTCAAATGACCCCTTAATCTGTCTCTATTTTTAGGATGGATTGATAAAATATTATTTTAAATTAAAAAATGTCAGAAGAGTGTTTTCCAAAGCCCAAAAAACATTAAATTATATTATATATATAACGATATTTAACTGAGAAAAGCAGCAATTTCTTGCATTTGACAAGCAGAAAAATAGCAAATGTTCAGTTTATGGCTGATAAATGACTTAACAAATACCTGTCAAATTTTACAATGTTTAAGCCCTGGTCAGCTGTCAAAGTTACATTTTTAACCTCTAAATCTGACTCGGCAGTCAAAATATAACCATGGACGTGATAATCGTCTTGAAAAATCACAGTTTGGGCTCATATAACTTGTTAAAATTGTTAATGAAATGATTCTCCTGGTCTTTCTAAATGTTCTCCTGTCTTAGTTAAAAATAACCTGTAATCACACTACTGATGTGATAATGATTCATTCAAATGGAGCTTGCACTCAAACTGATTCAAACACCGAGGCCACGCATGTTTTTGTCTCGGGAAGAAGTAATGACTCAAACTTCTCTGTTAGTAAGAGTGCGAGGAGGCGTTCTCAGGAGAGCGAGGAGGCCGTGGTGTCGTCCGGCGGGAAGGCAGACCTCCACTTCTGCGCTGTGTGTCATGACTACGCCTCGGGATACCACTACGGCGTCTGGTCCTGCGAGGGGTGTAAGGCCTTCTTCAAGAGGAGCATCCAAAGTGAGACACAAAAACATCCTGTATCTCTTGATCATAGAAAAACCAGTTTGGTGACATACTTCATGTCCAATTTTGTTGAGGTAGTAGCGGGCTTTGCTTTTCTGCAAAATTCTTTGACGTCTCAAGATGACAATGTTGATCCAGACTAAAATATCTCAACAACTATTGGATGGGTTGCAATAAAATTTAAAAAGGACATTAATGGCCCATAGAGGATTAATTGTATTTGACTTTAGTGGTTCCCTGACATTTCATCCAGCGCCACCTGCAGGTTAAAATTTGTTAACACTTTATAACATTTCAGCAGCTTGTTCGTTGAGATTTCTGATATTAGTTAAGCTTTGTGAGCTTTGTGGGGGTATGTTCCGACAGACAAAGTGAAACAGTATAAAAAATAACTTACCCACTAAAGCGTCAGCATCTACTAAATGGATTGGACAATTGTTGGTGCTCACACGATGGATCCCACTGACTTTGTTGACATTTCCTCTAACGCCACCATGAGGTTTTGCAGTTTTGAGTGAGATATTTCTCCATCTATTGGATGGATTGCCATGAAATTTGGTACAAACATTCAAGATAACTGTGATAACTTTATTGATCCCTTAACTGTTTCATTAGTGACATAGAGCTGCTGGCAAAAAGATACAAGAAAGATACAAGATCTTCTCTCTTTGTTCTTCTTTCTTTCAGGAGACAACGAGTACATCTGCCCAGCTACCAATGCATGCACTATAGACAAGAATCGCCGCAAGAGCTGCCAGGCGTGTCGCCTTCGGAAATGTTGCGAAGTGGGCATGACCAAGTGTGGTTAGTTTGTTTATTTGTGCTAGTTCTGTTCTCATCTGAGGTTTTCTGCCTCCAAAACCAACATACTGTTTTGTTTTTGTTTTGATTTTTGATAAACTCAGTCTTTTATTTGTCCTCTTCATATGCAGAGCAATGTGATCCCACTCAGGGACGCCAGCTGGAAAAGGTTGTTGTTCATGTAAATTTAATCTGTTCAACAGCTGTATAAAGTGGAGAGGCTCTAAACAAAAACAGACAAAGTTAGTAACTAACATTGCGGAGCGTTTAACAGATAAAGAGCCAGATATTTCCCCCAGGAGATGGTGGAGACCAAAAACAGAGTTAAAAGAAGAGTGAATATTGGATCTACATACAGAAACGCCGCTCCAAATAAATGTTCATGTTGCTCCATATCTGCTGGATGTGTAAATAAACAAGTTTGCCATATCAACCTTAAAGGTGAGGGTATGATGCTTGTTTTAAGATTATGAATAGTGACGTCTTGCTTTCTTTGTCTCAGGTATGAGAAAGGAGCGTGGAAACTACAAGAGCCCGCAGATAAGGCGAATGACCCGTCTGGCCTTACAGGACAAAAGTGATGGCTCCAGAGTGTTAACCGGATCCGCTGTAGTTCCATTCAACGCGCCTCAACCTTCTGCACTGACTTCAGAGCAGCTTATTGAGCGATTAATGGAGGCCGAGCCGCCCGAGATCTATCTCATGAAGGACATGAAGAAGCCACTGACCGAAGCGAAAGTCATGATGTCGCTCACCAACCTGGCAGATAAGGAGCTGGTTCACATGATCACCTGGGCCAAGAAGATTCCAGGTGTGTGTCGAGGCTGAACGAAAGCAGTTACGCAATACTCATTTATCAGAGACTTCTGTCTCTGCGGTTGCACTGCATTCGTGCACTGTGGCTCACTTTAGCAGCGGCTCTCCGTGGATAATGTGCGACTGTTCTGTTTTTAAAAGACGTCATGGCCGTCTGCATGAATTAGCACAGAGCAGTTCAAACTGGCAGGAAGACAGACACAGAAACGACATAGAGGATCTGATGGATTTTCAAAATAAAACCCACTGAGGAAGGAAACCAATATAACTAAAAAAATAAGGAAAAATCTGAGCAAGTTTACAGAGTTCGGCGGGCTCCTGGTGGAGTATTGCATCCATGGAGACCAAAATATTAGCTCCTCGTAAAAACTTTAACATAAATGTTTTTTTACATTTCGGATCGAAGAACCAAGACACAACATGTTTTCTGCAGAACTTTAGAAGCTGTTTTTGACTTTTGGACCAGAGGCAGTTCTAGGCTTTCCTCAGCTCTAGTGTTAACACACAGACATGAGTGATGTTGATATTTGCATCAAGCTCTCAGCAAGAAAACAACAGTATTTTCCTACAAGAAACTTAAATCCTGCAATTGCAAACGTTATTTTGTTATGTTGTTATTTTGGTGCTGTAGTTACCTTTCATAAGTTGGCTTTATTTTGACGGAAAACATCAACATCAGGATAAATGTGCTGTAATGACATATATTTTTTGGTCTAACATCTCTGCAGAGCCGCTCATTCAGCCGAGCCGCTGAGTTAATGTCTGGCCAGACACAGTTATTGTCTTTGCTTTATTAGGCGAGAGCGAGTTAAATCGAGTCCTGCAAAAGAGCGGCAGTGTTTTCAGAATTGCAGGTGGACAATGAGCTGTGACATAACTTGTATTATGTTTATTAAGCACGCTGCATGATTCAGGTTGCTTCTCTGCAAAATCTGAAAGTTTTTAAACAAACTGTCTCCACTACTTTAGGCAAATATTAATGACACAGTAACCTTTGGCATGTTTGAGTGTCCACATTGCTGAAATCAGATAACGCAGGCTGTACTCGACAGTGTGTACATGACCAAAAGATTAACCTTGTAATCCAAAATAAAGCACAGCATTGTTTATTCAGTGTCATGGATTCTTTTGATTTAATGATAAACCCATCACAGTTTCCAGAATCTATGTGACATCCCCACTTCAGTAAAAAAAATGGGACAGTGAGAGTTCATACTCTGAATACTCAGAAAGCAGGTTAAAGTACATGGAAACTATTGATTATAAACTGGATTCAGGATTTCGATTTTGCAGTACTTTTGTGGCACGCGGTTACATGAAATGTGTCTTTTTCCTCAGGGTTTGTAGAGCTTGGCCTCTTGGACCAGGTTCACCTTTTGGAGTGCTGCTGGCTGGAGGTGCTGATGGTCGGACTGATCTGGAGATCAGTGGATCATCCGGGGAAACTCATATTCTCCCCTGACCTCAGCCTGAGCAGGTACCACCGCCAAATACTCCCATCCTTCACGACACTTCACGAGCTTGATTAAAGTGACCAGTATTACTGTGGGTGTTTAAATGTCACCTGCATAGTTAATTATACTGTAGAAGGTTGTCAGTATATTTACATTCTGTGATTATTTTTACATAGTTGTTAAAGTGTTTCCTGACATATTAAACTTGCTGTTACAACTATAACCACAAGTGTCACCAAATCAACCAGGACAGAAATCTTAAAGGTAAAGGCAATTCTTCAAAATTAATTAAATATGTTGGAAAAAAGTTGCTGATAACGTGTGAAAAGACTGAAATGTGGAGTTAGAGGTTCAAAGTTTTTCACCAGGATTTTGTGGGCGGTCCTAAAAGGGTGGCTCGATGACACGCTGAGGCCACCCTTCGCATACCTAGAGAGATGGAGATGAATTCATCTCGCTCAGTGTTTTAAAGTTAGTCATGTCATTTTCTGAACTCACCTGACACGTTTCAGTCCCTTCAATGGCTGCTTGACTGCACCCATGAGTGGGCGTGGCCTAATCTCCTCCAGAGGACACGCCCCCACAGTCCTGGAGCTGAGAATACAAATTTTTACCTGATTTTGACGCCTAATTTCATAAACTTGTCGATATTTTTAATCATTCAAATTTGGCTGGGTGGTTAATAACACTTTCTTCTTTGGCCTGACAGACTAAGAACACACATTTATTCTCACTTTACACAGACTATGAAGATTACAAGAAGAAATCCTTTGCTGTGTCTCAAATTCAGATACTTACACTAATACAGTTCTATGTGGTGCACTGTGAACACTATGTACAGCCATCGAAGACTAGACTGGAAATGATAATCGCAACATTTTACCGCTTCTTCCGCTCTCTTCTTCTGAATTGTAGCCGGTACAGCATCAATATTGGACCAAAGAACACCATTTGCCAAACTATAAAACATATTTTTTTGAATATTGAGGTATTCACCACAACCACTTCGGCTCTTTCACAATTCCAGTGGTCCCTCCACATCCGCTATGTAGCCAAAATGGCAACCTCTGAGTGTGAGATCACACACGCACATTGTGTGTGAACACATTTATGTGCTGAAAATGGCAAGTGTGAGTATGAAAGTATGCAAATTGAGACAGAACGCACTCAATTATGAATATCAGCATGAGTCTTAAAAATCCAGTATTAGTGCCCAGGCCACTATCTGATTTATAGACTGTCATCCATCACACAGGACAGCCACAGCCTGATTTAGATCACGCTGGCATCAGAAATGTTTTCCCCCAGATGAATATTGAATGTCTTCAACCAACTCTCAGGAAGTTTGGAACAACGGAAACTGACTCACGTCGAGGTGTAAAGTGGCATCTCCTCCACAGCTTTGTCATTGTGAAACCGTGTGTCCTGAACTCTCTCTCACATAGACACTGTGCACGACTAAAGTTTCCTTTGTGGTAGTCTTTATCGTCACATGTTATCTTGGAAACAGTGCAGTGCATGCTGCTGCAGCACATGAGTCAGAGACAGATGAGATGAATCTTCTTGTGGTGGGAGAAGTATTCAGATGATTTCCTCCTGCTATTGGAAGTAGTAAGAGAACGGTAGAAAAGTAAAACTGCGTGGCACATTTAAACTGTGCAGCAGATTTTATAAACTTGTCATATGTTTTTTTATGTAAGCTTTTAATCTGACAAATGTAGTGGAGTTGAAAAAGGATATTATTTGTATATTATCGAAGTATAAAGTAGCATAAAATAAAAGATAATAAGCAGTACAAGTATGAAATTGCTCAACATTTGTACTTCAATAAATGTACGTGAATCTTCTGCTCTGTTCCTCAGATCTGGGTGGGCGTTAAACCGATGCAGAACCTTTGCGATCCGCACGATCTCTGCGTAATATCGCTGATAAACAACTCTTTGTGTTTGTGTGCTTGTTACGGCAGAGAAGAGGGGAGCTGTGTCCAGGGCTTCGTGGAGATCTTTGATATGCTGTTAGCTGCCACGTCCAGGGTGAGAGAGCTCAAGCTCCAGAGAGAGGAGTACGTCTGCCTCAAGGCCATGATCCTCCTTAACTCCAGTGAGTAGGCGTGTTTGTGTGTGTGTTCACATACTTTCTATGTCTGTAGGTGAGACAAAAGGATACGTGTGTGTGTGTGTGATGCTGCAGTACCATCGTGTGTGTGTGTAATCTTATCTGTGTGTGACGGTTGGCAAGGGGACCTGGTATTTAACTTACGGCTGAAAAACCCGTTTGAGTCTCATCGATTGTGCCGAATGCTGGAAGTAAGAGGCAGTCCTGAGGAACATGACCTCTCCGATTAGCAGCTAGACCGTGGGGAGTAATTAATGTCTGACTAATGTATCTGTTTACCTCCATCAGCACATTCAAACAATGGCCTTGTTTTTTGCTCCATGTCTTTCAGCCTTGCTTTTATCCGTTTGAACATTTGTGCATCACAGACGAGAAGGATCTGTTTAACCCTTTACATCAGCACTGACACATATATTCTATTATATCAAACATAAATTTTACTTTATATGTATGTGCACATGCAGTAGCTGCCATGCAGGCACATGCTTGCAACACATGTTAAAGGTCCAGTGTGTAAGATTTAGGGGACAGAGTTATCCGTTACCGTTAGAATGAGACTTTTATATCAACAGATTACTTTTTGGTGTTCTTCCATGGAGTCCATTGGCTCTAGATGTAGCATTTTTTCATGTTTCACAGGAAGGAAGGAGTCCTTTTCCTTTTTTAAAATTTCTATATAGTTTTACCGCTTCTCTCTGATTAAGTTAATGGTTAATCCAGTTCATTTAGCCTAATAACTCTATCTACTATTTTCTATTTCTACCTGCTATGGTTATTTGGTAGTTGAAATTTGGTTTTGATTCATTCATACGTTCATTTTATACATTCATACATTGCCATAGACTGGAGCAGATCTCAGGTGACCTTAGCAGAGAGGCGGGGTACACCACAGGGCTGAAAAGACATTCACACTCACATGTATGAGAAATTTAGAGTCACCAAGTAATCTGCATGTCTTTGGACTGTGGGAGGAAGCCTGAGTACACAGAGAACCCAAGCAGACACATGGAGAACATGCAAACTCCACACAGAAAGATTTGAACCAGGAGACCACTGATTTGGTCAACAAATACCAGACCCGTTTTGAACCAATATTAATATTTTGAACATGAGGACAGAAACTAGATCTAACCGGAGACAGATTGATTCTATCAGTGATGTTGTATTAATACTCAGACTTGAAATCAACACGCTCGTCTCTGCTGGCTGCTTGGTTTCATACAAAATGTTCACATACATTTCTGATTTATTCGTCTGCTGGTGTGAAATCTGTCTTGCTTTAAGCTCACCTGTACTGTAGCTTGAAATAGCGTCTTTAGAAATGTGAACAGACCTTTTTCTTCCACAGAAGACATTTGGACTTATCACAGTAGGAGACGCACATTTACAAAATGGTTGAATTAAGTGACTGAATGACATTTAGCTGCTTGAGTTTCAGAGTCCCGGTATTGTTCACTGAGAAAGTCCAAATGTCACATAACAGGCTGAAACTCTTCACCTGCTGTACGGCAGCGTACACTGTGTTCTGTACCTGAAAACTGGCTAAAATGAAGAGGAAAATATAGCAACTAATCATCATAAAAGAAGCCCAAATTCATTTTAATTGAAACATTAATTAGTTTCTGTGTGTGTGCTGTGTTATCAGACATGTGCCTCAGCTCCTCAGAGAGCAGCTCCAAGCTGCTGCGTCTTCTGGACGCCGTAACGGACGCGTTGGTGTCGGCCATCGGCAAAACCGTCCTCACCTTCCGTCAACAGTACACCCGCCTCGCCCACCTGCTCATGCTGCTCTCACACATCCGCCATGTCAGGTATAAAAAGACAAATAAATAACTTTTTTTAACTGATTTCGTGCAGCATCATTTTAACACAAAGCCGCTTTATTATTCCATTCTTCTTCAAAGTAACAAAGGCATGGATCACCTCCACTGCATGAAAATGAAGAACGTGGTGCCTTTGTATGACCTGTTGCTGGAGATGTTGGACGCCCACATCATGCACAGCTCCCGTCTGCCTCGACGGAGCCCCGAGCAGGAGCCCGAGGACCAGAGGGACGCTCCTGCTCCGCCTCACAGCTCCGGTAGCGGCCCCTCATACACCTGGACTCCCAGCAGCTCTGAAGGCGCAGGTGAACCGCAGTAGTCAGCTGAGAATTTCAGATTGCAACGAATTTGTCCACCGCTTTGCGCTAAAAATAGTTCACTATTGATGATGAGACTTTTTACTGGAACGTCCTGCAGAGCGTTCTGACTCCTGTGGACTGTGAAAATGAAGCTTTGACACACCGTGCACTAATTCTGCTCTACAGAGTCGATTTCTAAAGACGTCAGCTGTGTAGACCGATCTCGCTGTATTCATTGCCTTACCACCACATATTTAAAACACAACGAAGAGAAACACGAAGACGTTGCTGTCAGAATTTGGCCAGTAGCACCAGCACTTGCTTAAATGTTTGTGTAATATGTTGATTTTATATCCGATGACGAGCCACTTCACAAAAGAAAGCGACAGTACTTCAGTTTAACTCTGGCAAAGCTATATACTGTATATAAGTAGTATGCAAAGACAATGAGGTGAATATAGAAATAAAGTCTTTTTCTAATCATTTAATCACGCAGTCACACATTTCCCAATCGTCCATGTCAGCTGTGTTTAAGTAATGACCAAAAAAACATCTGTGTATATTGGTTCTGGCAGTATGGTGACACATACTGAGCTTCTGTTGAGGTAAATGTCTCTGTGTACATGTTTGATTTACAGGATTTGCATTATTATCGTGAATTACCTCGATTTTTTTCAGGTATTTAATTACTGGATGAGACAAAAACATGCAGCCATTTATTTTTTGGTGGTTAAGAATTGAAATGACACGATACATAGTTCAACTCTTAATCAACGTCTCTTCAAGCTCACTAATGAACACGTTCTGTCGACTCTCGCTTAGAAAAGTGAACACTGACTGTTCCTTTACAACAAAACGACTTTAATGCATGACAGTGTATCTATAGCACATAACCAGGAGAGATGCACGCCATGAGGTTAAACTGTTGGCACCTTCAGGTGGGACCTATACTAAGTGCTGTGCTCATTTTTTACTGTTCAGCACAGTAGAAGTAGCAACAGAGACCCATTTATCTTAAAATATAGATGAAACCTGTCATGAAGGTCGCTGAAAGCTGTAAAAGTGATGGAGGGTTGCAGAAGTGAAGCTACTTCGGAAGTTTACTGTAGCCAGCAAACAGTTTTGTCAGTGACATGTCCGGTCAGAAGTCAGTGGAAATTAACTTTACTCTACCAAGACCTTTAATTTGTAATTAATTTCCAGCTGTTTTGACCACTAGATGGCGTTTTACACACACACAGACACACACACACACACACACACACACAAGCACACACACACACACTGAGGGCCTTCTGTAGATTAATCGTCCCTGTAAGTTCCTGCCTTAATCGCTGAGGTCGTCTCACGTGTTTTCCTGTGATGAATCATAATCACTATTGCAAGTTTTGCTTGATGAAAAATGTTTTTGTATGTTAGGAATTGTCACAGTTGCCGCTGTGTGCACGCGATGCAGCTTTCAGCAATCAGGATCACCGCTTGAAGGAGGCGTAATATGAAAATATGCAGAGTTTTAAAGCCTCCCTCTGTGGACTCTTTGTCACCGTACATTGCAGACTGTGCTGTGTACCTGTACGTATCTTGTACTTTTTGTTTCCAGGAAAGATCGTCTTAATGTACCTGCTTTATATCTGGTTTAATAATGTGCACACATTATCACGGACAGGAGGAATCTTTGAGGACTCATTGGGTTCCAGTTTGCATGTTTGATGGTTATTTTTTTGTCCCATGTTTATACACTTACCCACTCTCTCACCATGAAATAAAGCAAAATTATTTTACACTGTGTCACATTCGCCGCTTGTTTTCCAAAAATCCAGAAATCACGCAATCTTTCCGCTCCGGTTATTTTTAGAACAAAATCATTCTGGCTTTGAATCATAAGCAAAAGTAGAAGATTTGGATAAATTCAGTGAGGAATGATGTTTTAGTCGACGTGCTTCGAAGGAGCAAAGAAAACATTTCTCCAGAACAGAGTGCAAGAAAGTTTAAGAGGTTGTTGGGTTACCTTTTTCTCAAACATTGTCAGGAGTCATTGTGAACTTGAATGAACTCTCACAAGTGCTCTTACCGCTCAGTATTGAGTTTTTTCTTTTATAGTGCAGCCGTTAACTTTTTTTTTTTTTATCCATAGACAATTTTGGAAACATACTCATTTGTTTAATTTCCCCTGAAGAGCTGAGTTGAGATGAGTACAAAGATGCCACACTAAAAATGCGTCAGTGAGTCTTAGAGAGGCTGATGGGCGTATATTTTTTAACCATGTAGAAAAAGCAAGGCTAGCTGTTTCCCCTTACTTCCAGTCTTTATGCTAAGCTAAGCTAATTTCTTCCAGGTTCTAACTCCGTATTTTTGTGTGTGTCCTATTTATCTTCTTATCTGACTCTGGGGATGATTAAAATACACAAATTATCATAATTTCAGAGGTAATTTCACCCCTAGAACATCTGAGCTCGCCTTTCTTATTGATTGTTTTTTAGATCTAGAGAATAAAAAAAAGAAGCTTTGAGTAAAGTTAAGACAATCAGTGTTTACTACCAGAAAATTAGGAGCATAAATCCACCGTCTGATGTTATAAATAAGCATTATATTATTACATTCTGTACATACGCATCATCCTGCCAAATCTACAGTGTTTCAACAGTGCACTGGGAGCTATGCTCACAATCTACTCAAGACAAACAGTATCTAAAAAATCGTGTATAAAATCTTTGATTTTGTACTGATTACATTCGTCTTTTGTGTAAAAATGAACTTTTTTAAAAAGAGTTCAGTGTAACATAAAAATAAATCCAGCGTGTTTTTTTTTTTTGCAGTGTGAAGTCACACGAAATGAAATGGCAAAATTTCCAAATAAAACATGCAGTCAGGCCCATGGCAGGAGGAGTGACAATTGAATATAGACGTGAATAACAAGGACACATTGGAATAATAAAAAAAACTGATACAAGCTAAGCAGCAACTTGTTTAGTGAAAGTCCATTATGATGTTTAGACCATTAAATTAAACTTTTAGCCCAATTCAAGCAAAATTAAACGTGATTTCATCATCTTACACCTCAACGTGTTCTCTGGCTTCTACAGTAGCTGAAGGATATTTAAGTTCTTACCTGTCGCTGTGTCCGTTTGCTGCTTAAAACCTCCACATCTACTACAAGACTCTCAGCGATTGATTTCTTGGGCGGCGTCATGATCTTTGCATTATTAAACTGCATTTTTTTTTCTTCACATGATTTGAAATGCAGTCAAATGGGTGGTTTTGTTTCTTTATGGAATAAATATAATCTGTTCAAAGATTTTAAATAGATAATTTCTGCACTTTGGACTTTTTTTTTCTTTACAAGACAATCGCTTCAACTTAATTTTATGTCAGACCTCCCCTGGTACACGTTCATCAGGTGGGCGGTGGGCCGTTGGTGTAGCGTAACATTGGGTGGAGGGACCGGGCGAAGTTGTTGGCCGCGGTACAGCCGGGTTCGCTCTCCGACAGGGGAATCAGACAGGGGAGGAGCAGCAGGAATAGAAGGAGGAGGTGGAGGGGGAAGGCAGCACGAAGAACCCGGTAGAAGAAGGACCGAGGTGGGGGCGAGTCCCTCTTCTCTCTGTGTGGCATACATGAATGAAGTTTATTCTAATTGAACTGTTATGTAAGAACTTTTCATGCATTAATCATGATTTAAAACACAATAATTATGACTGTATTAATAAAAGATTGATCTCTCTTTGCACACCTTTGGGTAGAGGAATCTTTCTCTGAACTAGAGGCGTCCTGAGATGGATCTGCAGAGGCGCTTTGGCCTTGGACATCAGATACAGATTTGCAGTCCTGAATGAAAGACAAAGAAATGTTTGAACATACAGAACCTGCTAAAATCAAATGTATTAGTTTGCTGCACAATTTTAAAGTCTACAGTCTTACCAAACGCTGTTGCAGGGTACTGAGGTCCCGGTCCACCTGCCTCAACAGCAACTTCAGTTTGCTGCCCGTCACGTGAAGCTTCTCCTGGGCCTCGTCGCTCTCCTCGGCCCCCTCCTCAGGCTGGAGCTGAGACCACAGGGCCTGGAGGGAAGCCTGCTGAGTCTGCCTGCCCTGCAGCTCGTCCTGCAGATCCTGTAGACCACCAAACATTAGAAATGGTGACAGTGCATCACTGAGTGCAACGCTCAACAAAATGTGAGGATGAGTTCTTACTGTGAGGGTGCGGCGGTGTTGCTGCAGGGCTCTGACAGGCGTATCTGGGTGACTGATGTCCACTGCGTAGCGTCTGCTGTCTGCGTGGGCCAGCCACAGCAGCAGAGAATGGACGGTCTCATGGAACTCCTGTTTGGAGGGTAAAGGTTAGATACATAGAAAAAATTTTCATATTATGGCAGGCAAATTAAAAATGTTTGAAGGATTTTATAGATTTCAGCTTCACTACTTTAAAAAAGTATCAATCGTCTCTACTCAATACTTCCTTCTCACCTGGCAGCGCATCAGCGTCCTCCTCAGGCTGGTTTCCCACTGTTGGAGGCCGGTACTCACTTGGCTCCAGTCTCGGTTCATACCCGCCAGTCTCTCCTGGAGTTCTGGAGCTTCCTGAGCTTGCAGGTTCACGGACAGCATGATCGACTTGTAGCGACTAAACATTTTCTGCATCTCCTGCGAGAGAAAATCCATGAATACAAAAAAAAAAAAAAAAAACTTAAAATACTTAATCATCAGATCTGTGTTTGGTCATTGAATTTTACCTTTAATTCTTTAGCTCTGGCTGCCATGTCCTCGATACTGGCTGCTGGGTCGGACTGCTGGAGGCGCTCAAGCTCCGGGATCAATTTTTCTAACCATGAAGTGATCTTGTCGAGGTCAGATGTGAGCCGTTGAGGCTCCGGAGGGCCGGCATGCAGGTCGCTCCTTGACTGAGCCCGAAGGAGCTCCCAGCGTTCGATCACACCTGAAGGAGCACAAACGGCATTAAATACAGACGGTAGATGTGAGGACTGAATACGTATCATGTGAATGCAGCAGAAAAAAAGGCCAGTTTATAGATAACTTTTAGTTTCTTTTAACCTGTTAAATTATTTATTTGACCAAAACTAAACTAAGAACCAAACTAGGTGTGAGAAACTCTCACCTGACTGTTTGTCTGAGGCGGTGAGTCCTGTCAGACCGAGCTCCTCCGGCTGCTCCTCGTCATCCAGCATCAGCGAGACTCTTTTAATGTCCTCGATGCTGCCACTGCACTGAGACATGAGACGCAACTGCACACACACATCAAACAAACCCTGTTAGTACAGGCTGCACACACAATCTGTATGAAGCATAGCGTATGCTATGATATGGGGTGATCTGTCGTTGAAACATACATAGCCCTGCTTTAGAGGGGTGCTGGTGAGGGCGGGTGCAGCCTTGGTGTGGCCCTCTGAGTCCAGCTGGAGAGACTGTGTTTCTGCGTCTGCCTGCGATCGCCATCTTGGAGACTCGTGTACGGCCATGGAAGTGCTCGAAGCTGAAACCAAAAAAAAAAAAAAACAGTTAAACCACAGGAATTAAAACATAACTCCTTCAGCTGTGGCTAAGTCCCTCAATCTGACAGTATTTCCCATCAAAGATCTCCAATTTGGGAAACCCTGGTGGAACTGGATATGCCATGTGATACCTTTTATTATTGGCAATACATTTAATTCTTCTCAGGGAAACATAAACACTGGAAGAACATTTATGGGACTTAGTGGTGAGAACAAGCTGTGAAAATGAACAGAGATAAATAGCTCCAGATCACCAACGCCCCAGAAAATGAAGAACTTTGAGCTGCAGGATAAAGAGAGAGAGAGAGAGAGAGACAATGGCACCAAGCTCTAAGGCGACCTTTGTAAAATGACTGAAGAAAAAGAATCAGCTCTGTCTGAATTCAATAACTCCTATCATATCAGAGATGGTCTTGTTCATTTAGGGTTGTTACAGATCAGAACAAAGTGTGGAAGGAGGAGTAGGAATTCACTGCGATGAGTGACACAAGGTTGAACACATGATGCGGAAAGTACAGAACGAAACGGGGAGGAAGATAAAAGAAGAGATGTCGGAGGAGGATGGAAGGTCATGAAGGGGAGGCGCTGCAATTAACACAACAAGACAGACTGGAAACTGGTGAGAAAACAGGAGGCTTGGATAAAGAAACGTGCAAATCCTGCAGATGTGGAGAAGTAAATGAAAGAGATCCTCACAAAGGCTGCTGATGTATCCAAAGTTTATTACATCATACCCTTAAGCCAGGTAATGTATTATTTAAAATTCAGACCACAGTGTGTGTAAAATGAAAAAAACCTGTTAAAAAACAAGGTGGAAAGAGTTTTGCTTTGGCATCAAACCACAGCAAAGTATCACAGCAGCAGTGAAAAGCAGTACGATGCGAGTGATACACGAGCTGCTGAACACAGATTTCCCCCTGGAAGGAGCCATGAGTAAAATATATTATTATGCCTACCCAGTGAGGAGGCACATACGGCCTCCAGGGCTTCGGCAAATTCCTCCTGGCTCTCAGTCACCTCCACCTCTGGGAGGAGAGAGCGGTCAGACTAGAGGTGTCTGGATGTCTACTGTAAATTAGATGATGTCTTTATCTCTATCTTTGGTATGGCTCTAAAACTGAAGTCATCTTGAACTTTCCCAGTAAGCCAGGAACATTTTTAAGGACTCAGAACTTCTTGGGTGTCCTCTGCAGCATCCATTCATCACAATCATGTAATTGATAACGCCTGACAAGCTGCAGTTTGTGTGGTCCATCACACATGAGGATTGCATTGTTTTATGACCATCTGACATTTAAAACCCGTTCCGGCAATAAAAACGTTTGGTTATCTAACATAACCTCAGTTCTTAGAATAATATGAGCGAGGTGTCTCGCTATGGGATGCAGCCTCCTGCAGCCCTGATAGAAGCATTTATCTCAATCCGCCAATCCTGATTGGCCGGTGAATGTGTTCATCCGCGCCGCACCCAGTAGTCCCATCTACTATATATAGTGTGCGCGGATAACATTCCCCTAATTCAATAAGCAAACCTCTTCTCACCGCCCAGCAAGAAGGGTCGTCTGGCGAGACACCTCGCTCATATTATTCTAAGAACTGAGGTTATGTTAGATAACCAAACGTTCTTCTTCATAATATTCACTCGGTGTCTCGCTATGGGATATGGTAGCTCCCGTATTGCCAGACAGCTTATCGAACCAGTACCAGCCAGTGGGGAGGGTCCATGGGTTCCAGTTAGGACTCCAGGACCGCGCTAGCCACGCACGGCCCTGACACGTCAAGCATGTAGAACCGGACAAAAGTCAGAGGCGAGGACCAACTCGCTGCTGAACAAATGTCCTGAACAGACACTCCCCTAAATAAAGCCCAGGACGCGGCCATCCCGCGGGTAGAGTGCGCACGCACACCCGCCGGCGGCTGCAGTCCCCTGCTCGTATACGCCAAAGCTATAGCCTCCACCACCCAGTGGGCGAGGCGCTGCTTTGTGACCGGCTGTCCCTTTCGGGGTTCAGCCCAGGAGACGAACAGCTGATCGCTCCTCCTGATGTTTTGCGTTCTGTCCATATAAGAGCGCACAGCTCGAACCGGACACAGCATGTGCGCTCGCTGCTCTCCAGGAGAAGCGGCGAACGCTGCGAGCTCAATCGGGGAACATGAGCCCACCACCTTAGGTACAAATACCGGGTTGGGCTTCAGAACCATACATGTGTTCCCCGGGGCGAACTGAGCGCACGCTGGGCTCACAGAGAGCGCATGGATATCACTCACTCGCTTCGCAGAGGCGAGAGCCAGCAACAGCACCGTCTTAAGGGACAGGTGTTTGAGACTCGCTCCCAGCAATGGCTCAAATGGGGGGCCTTTAAGCCCCTCCAGAACCACCGCTAAATCCCACGGAGGTATTAGTGGTCTGGAGACAGGGAGAAGCCTACGCGCGCCCCTCATAAACCGGCACACCAAAGGGTGTTGGCCCGCTGTTTTGTCCCCAAATCCTATATGGCAGGCCGCTATAGCCGCCAGATAAACCTTAACCGTGGAAAAGGCTTTTCCTTTATCAATCAGGTCCTGCAAAAACGACAGTATCGCTGGCACAGAACACTGAAAAGGGATGTGGTCTCGTTCGAGACACCACCGCTCAAACACTCTCCACTTAGAGTCGTACAGAGACCTAGTGGATGGAGCTCTGGCGTTTTGTATAGTGTTAACCACACTCTGCGGAAGACCAGCAGTGGTCAGATTGAACCACTCACGGGCCAGGCCCACAGTTGCAGTCGCTCCGGGTGCGGGTGGAACACCGCCCCCCCCCCCCTGCGAGAGCAAGTCCCTGCGCACCGGCAGCTGCCAAGGCTGGGCGCACAGCATCTGATGTATCTCCGCTAGCCAGTGCAGCGCTGGCCAGTGTGGAGCTATCAGGATCAGCCTGTGATTGTGTCCCCTCACCCTGGCGAGGGTGGGGGGTATCAGGGCCAGTGGAGGAAACGCGTAGAGCAGCTCGTGCGGCCAAGCGTGCGCTAGTGCGTCTACGCCCAGGGGAGCGTCCAGAGTGCGTAGAGAGAAGAACAGCTCGCACTGAGCGTTTTCTCTGGATGCGAACAGATCTACTCTGGCGCGGCTGTAGCGCGCCCATATCTGCTCCATGACCTGCGGGTGCAGCATCCATTCCCCGTATATCGGCGCGCCCCTGGACAGCAGGTCGGCACCTGCGTTCAGGGTCCCCGGGACGTGAGTCGCCCTCAGGGAAAGAAAGTGCAGACTGCTCCAGAGGATCAGTTTGCGTGCCAGAGTGTGCAACACACGAGAGCGTAACCCCCCTTGACGGTTTATATACGCTACTGTCGTCGTGTTGTCCGTCCTCACCAGGACGTGGCGGCCCGAGAGGAACGGAAGGAAGTGTTTCAGAGACAGAAACACAGCTGAGAGCTCGAGAACGTTTATATGAAGGCGTTGGAGAGCCTGGCTCCAGCGTCCTCTCACACCTCTGCCCTCGAAAATGCCACCCCAGCCGGATAGGCTGGCGTCTGTGGTGACCACCTTTCTGGACGAGACAGTGCCCATGGACACCCCCTGAGTCAGGAAAGATGGGGCCCGCCAGTGGCGCAGAGCCGTCACGCAGTCTGCTGTGACCGTTATCCACCGTGCGCCATGACGCACGGGATCCAGCCTGAGCGAAGCGACCCAGCGCTGAAATTCCCGCATGTGAAGACGACCGAGGCGGGTCACAATGATGGCTGAAGCCATCAGACCCAGCAGCCGGAGACACAGTCTGAACTGGACAGACCTGCGTCGACGGAAACGCGCGAGGCACGCTTTGAAAGCTTTCACTCTCTCCTCCGAGAGGCGAGCAGTGAATGGCACGGAGCGCAGGGATAATCCTAGAAAGCATATCTCCTGCGTCGGAGCGAGTTGGCTCTTCTCCATATTTATCACAAACCCCAAATTTATTAGGTGTTCCGTGACAATGCGTGTGTGAACCCTGGCCTCCTGTTCTGACTGCGCCAGCAGGAGCCAGTCGTCCAAATATGTGGCCAGCCGTATGCCCCGGCGTCTGAGCGGGGCCACGGCGGCCTCTGTGCACCGTATGAAAACCCTCGGGCTGAGAGACAGGCCGAATGGGAGCACACGATATTCGTAGCACACCCCCCGAAAGGCGAATCGGAGATATCGTCTGTGAGGGGGGTAAATGGGAATGTGGAAATACGCGTCTTTCAGATCCACGGACGAAAACCAATCGTTCGGTCTTACTAGACGCAACAGTGCCGCATGTGTCAGCATCCTGAATTTGTATTTCCGCAGAAACTTGTTCAGGGCCCGCAGGTCCAGAATAGGGCGGATTCCTCTTCCCCCCCGTTTGGGAACGAGGAAATATCTGGAGTAAAAACCTGACAGACTCTGTTCGGGAGATACGACAGAAATGGCTCTTTTTTCTAACAGAGAGAGGATTTCCTCCTGTAAGATTCGAGCTAATTCTCCCTGTGCTCGTGACTGTATTACGCCGGAGAAACGGGGAGGGACAGCGGCGAATTGGAGCCGGTATCCCCGAGAAATCGTGCGTAACACCCACGGTGAAGCTGCGATTGCTTTCCAATTCTCCCACTTGAGAGAAAGAGGAGAAGCGCATTGCAGCCCCTGCTCCATCACGGGAGGTCCCGACAGCGGTGCTGTGGCGCCCCCTTGCGGTAGAGCTGGGAAATAACCCCTGGGCGTCGCCGCAGGAGCGGCGAAGCCTGTTGCTCTGCTCCCCGGGGATGGAGATGCCCATCTCGGGGGCAGAGCCGCAGAGGGCTTGGTGGCCACACTGCTTATAGACAGGGTATTTTTGTTCATTTTGGCTTTTTTTGCTATCTGCACCCTCGGCTCGTGGCCTGGCTGTGACAGATTTCTTTTTATTTTCACACGTTTGGGGACATGTGTGTATGTGTGTGCTTGCGGACATTTTGCTCGGGGCGCAACAGCGCAAACCTCCGAGGTGATGTCTCTCCTCCCGCGGACCGGCTCTGGGGTGGGCAGCGGCGGCGTGGGACGCACACGAAAAAGCCAGAACGGTGGGCCTGCATAACGGGGAACGGCAGGATGCTCCACCAGAAGAGAGGAAGGCTGTCAGGCCGCTCTCTTCTTCTTCCTCGCCTGGGGGACCGAGGCCGTGGCGGCCGGCGGCGGCGGCAGCGGGACTGCGGTCGAGGCAGGAGATTTTCTGTGCCAGCCGGCTCCGGGCTCTCTCCTCGGAGGGAGCGGCGGACCGAGCTGCTGCGGCCGCTTCGGCACCTTGAAGTGCGGCGGCTGAGAGGCAGCTTGAGCAAACGATTTGCGCTGCACTGGAGGTGATGGTGCGGGTGTTTTCCGAGGGAGACAAAGTTTCAGGGCTTCGTTGTCCTTCTTCTTTGCCTCGCATCGCTGCTGCATCGTGGCCAATGCAGAGCCGAAGACACCCTCCGGGACAATTGGCATATCCAGTATGTCATCCCGCTCCCTGTCCGTCAAGTTAGCGAGGCTGAGCCATCTCGCTCGCTCCTGAATGACGAGGGTCGCCATCACCCTGCCCGTGGCCTGGACTGAGACGCGCTGTATGCGGAGGGACAAATCAGCAATGACCGCCATTTCCTCCCACGCGTCGGGGTCCTGCTCTTCAGCGGATGCTCCAAACAGCTCTGCCTGGTAGGCAGTGAGGATGGAGAGAGCGCTGAGAGCTCTGGCCGAAAGGGCAGCTGCCTTATACGCCCTCTCGGCCAGTGCAGACTGGAACCGCTCGGGCTTGGTTGGCAGCGTCGGACGCCTGGAGGAGGCTGCAGATAGCTGGCTCGTGCTGCCCGGGCAGAGATGCGCAGCTACGGGGGCTTCCACCGGAGGCATCGAGAGGAGACCCTGGGCTTCCATCGCCTCGCAGTCGAGGGATGCTGCGCCCGGGATGGGGCTCCTGTTGCTGTACGGGCAGTTATTCCAAGTTTTGGACAGCTCGGCCAGCAACTCGGGGAAGACGGGAAGAAGCTGTTTTGCCGTACTACGCGCCAGGGGGAGCCGCTTGCCTTCATAGCGGGACCTGGTGGGCTCCGCTACTGCAACCGGCCAGGGGACCTCCAGCTTCTCTGCCGCACGTTTGCACGTGCTGAGCAGGTCCACATGGAGGGAGGGAGCTGGAGAGCTCACCCCGCCTTCCTCCCTGTTGGTAGACTCGGGCAGCTTCGGCTTTACAGCCAGGGCTGGGGCCACGAAGATGTCATCTTCCTCCTCGTCCTCTGATATGAGGAACGAGGCGTCATCGTCATCCTCTGTGAGGCCAATTTCCAGCACGTCTTCCTCGGGAAACGGGTGGGCTCGGAGCTGCTCGCACTGGGCGGCCCAGTCGTAGCCAGTCTCCGGAACTTCCCCGGCCATGACCTCGTCTTCCTCCGCGGCTGCGCCTAGGTCAGCGGTGGGGAGAAACGGGTCACGGTCCGCGAGGCTAGCTTGGCGGGCTAGCCTGCGTCTGAGGCTCTTGACTGTGAACACTTTGCAGTGTCCACAGGACCCGGGAATTTCGAGGGCTAACCTGGCGTGGTCAACCCCTAGACAGGTACTGCACACCGGGTGGGTGTCCTTCCCTGAAATTTTGTTCCCGCAGCAACAGAGCCGAGAGTCTCCTCTGGTGTGAGGATTTTTAATGGTCTCCATTTCGCCAACAAGCTGGAGTGCTAGTGGAGAAAGGGTCGTGGCTAGCTGGTGTGCTAGCGTGGGGTCGAGGGGGTAGCTGGTGTGCTAACTTAGCTCGACCAACTCGAGCGTCCGTGGAGGGAAGCCGAGAGGAATTCCGCCGTGGAGGGGTCGGAAAAGAATACCTACCGGTCCGGTCTGGTATGAACGGACAAGGCAGAAGCCAGAGCACAACGCTAGCGTCCGGTGACGGAAGCTAGCAAGATCCGTCTGGTGAACAGTTAAGCTAGCAAGGCTCTGACGTGAGATAAGTTCTCAGGTGAGAAGAGGTTTTGAATTAGGGGAATGTTATCCGCGCACACTATATATAGTAGATGGGACTACTGGGTGCGGCGCGGATGAACACATTCACCGGCCAATCAGGATTGGCGGATTGAGATAAATGCTTCTATCAGGGCTGCAGGAGGCTGCATCCCATAGCGAGACACCGAGTGAATATTATGAAGAAGAACTAGGACATGTAATCTACCTGACAGTGCACTGAAGTACGTTCTCTCCTCCTCATCTTCTTCCCCATCCTCCTCTTCCTCCTCCTCATCATCCTCATGGGACGATGATCCTCCCACGTCTCCGGTGTGGTCCCACTCCAGCGGAAGGGAGTCTACGCTCACCGGCGTCTCCCGCCCCGAACGCTCCAGCGGGGAGGTCAGCAGGTGGGTGGGCGTGGCCGGGAGGCTTCCTTGGCTGCGTCCAAGCCACGGTCGACCAATCAGCTCCAAGCTCGACTCCAAGGAGAACGTGGTACCAGACAGCTCCGGTTCTTCTTTGATCAGCTAGGGGCAGATGTGTGAACGATAAAGTTTCATTCAATTGAAAATAAAATCTTATCACATCACTACCATTCACATTTACATTCACATTTTTTTTTGCACTGTTGTTGATCATTTTTAAGGCTTTGCATGATCAGACAGAAGAACATCCGTGGGCAGAGTTGTCCTGGTTATTTGTGCTGGACATCTCAGGGGTCCATTTCGACAACTTTGCAATTCAATTTGGAAACATTTCTCAAATCAAACATCAAGTTTCACAAAGATCAAACCTGCAGACCATGCATAAGGAATGAGGAGCTCTGTAGTGGTAGTCACAACCGTTTGCGATCTGCATGTACCAGCTGTAAATCTTTTTATATCATCTTTTATAAGAATGCTTATTTTTAGATTTTATCCTTATTTTTTGTTGTTCTGTATTCTCCTTATTGTTTTACTGTTTTATTGATTTATTTTGTGCTCTATTAAAGACTGTACTATACTCTATATACTATATTTTATTGTTTACTCAGTTTGTTCAACTGTTCAGCACTTTGTAACTCTTACAATTAAAGAGTGGGTGACGTCTTTTTCCTCGGATATTCTGTTGCTGATATTTCTGATTTTACTTTAAAATGTACTCTACTCTTACTTAAAATTTAAAGTTAAATTAAAAGTATATTTTAAGTGCAAAGTAAAAAGGATTAAAATATACTTTTGTGAATAACGTCTGCAGTTCTGTGGATCTGAACAACAAATGGAAACAGGAGTGAATTTATTCACATCATCAGTAAAAATGCAGATGGAGTTATGAATGGAAGAATGATTGTAGTTTATGTATGAGCTCCAGCTCACCGGTGGCTGGCTGAGGCGCTGGTGGAAGCGGACCAATCTGCTGAAGACCTCCTGGCAGTAGGAGTGGAGCTCCTCCAGCTCGTCTTCTATCAGTGCTGCGTCTTGCGGCGAGCTCTTCTGGATCAGGCCCTCTCCAAACACTATCAGTCCGTCAATGCGCTCCGTGTTCAGGGTGATCTCCTTCTGGAAACTCTGACAACCAAAAGAAACCAAAACATGATAATTTATCTTGATCATAAAAAAGAAAAATGAACTGAGGTGAGATTTCCACAACTTGGAGCTGGTTGCTTGTGCTGATGTGTGTGGTTACAGTGTGTCCTCACATTGAGCTGTTGTATCTTGTGATGGACGTCGCTCTCTGAAAAGTGTTCGACGTTGGTGAGCTGCAGGTCCAGCTCGGTCAGCCACACCAGCATGCTCTCCCTGGTGCCTTCAAACTCCTCCCTCTGGCTGGTGAAATACTGAGAGAAAGGTGAAGGAAAAAGATGATAATCACATGAATATTTTATGACTTTATTACATAGCAAACAGTAGAGTGATGACAGGAAATAAGGGAAGAGAGTTGCTTGTTTTTGGGTCTCATGTATTGTACCTTGAGTCTGCGGAGGATGGCTGCCACTCTGCGGTGCAGGGTGTCCCAGCGCCGGTTGCCTTCGTGGACCATGGCCTTGAGCTGGCTGGCCCGGTCAGTGCGGCTCTCCCTGGCTAGGCGGCGGTACTGGTTATTTACTAATTCCAGCTGGGTCAGCCGCTCATGAACCTGCCTTTGGAAGCCCTGAGAAGGACAGGAGAAGATGGCATAAATAATGGAGTGATAAAAACATTTATTTAAGTCAATACATATTTTTCTTTTTATTTATTATTTATGTTATTCAGCATGCTCCTTCTCTGAATGTCAGATAGAGCTGATTGATTAAGCAATTACTCAGCTGACCATCATTATTCACCATCAAATCGTGATAATCCATCATTTAATCATTTTTTTATTTAATTTATTTTGCTGGCTGTAGTTTGTGAGTACTTGCTGGTTATAAAAAAAACAAGCAAACAGAAGGCAGCTACTTCGAGCCCATCCTGTCTGCTGACCTCGACACTGACCTCAAACTTCTTGAGCTCCTCCTTGGCGACAGTATAAAGGACGTCTGCAGAGTTTGGGTTGGCAGCGGTGCGCTCGGCAATCTTGAGCCAATCCTCGAACCTTGAGTAGTCCTCGAGAAACTTGCACCAGAGTTTCCACGTCTCCTCGATCCTACAAGGAGGCATCTTACTGGAGTTAGAGTCAGCTCCACACTGATAAAGGCTTTTCTGACAAAGTATAGCCTGGATTATCCAAACTGTGTCATTATTAATTATGTTGTTCTCAATCGAAATATTTCAGTTTAAATGACTCATTTGATTAGAAATTAACCAAACTTTGTCTCTCAAGCCCAAGACCCCAAAGAGGTTGAGTTCTCCTGTTGTGTAACATCTCTAAAGGGTTTGCAGTGATCTGTCTGTTTGTATCGGGTAAAAAAACAAACATGTGTTTGTGTTTTAGTTCCTACCTGAGCCTCCTGTCCAGAGCCATGGCACAGATGGTCCTCCAGCGCTGGTCCAGGCTGCGGCTGGTCTCCTGCAGGGAGTCGCTCTCCGCCTCGGTGCTGCAAGCAGCGTCTTCGTCCCGCAGCAAAACATCGCACAGACTGAGTACTGAAGCTACGCCCTCCGTATGCTTCTCAATGTCTCTCTGCAGCTCCTGGACAGACACGAAGACACACATCAGAGAAACCATGTGTTAAAGCATCAGTCCACAGACGTACAGACAGACGGACAGGGACTCACTGCAAGAGACCACCACTCCCATAATTAAACAAAGAACAGATATGAATTATTAATCATAACGTAAGACAAAGAGTGAGTGGGAGTGACAGTGAGAGGAAATCTAAAACTAACATGGAACAATACAAACAATACTGTTAGGACGAACTAGAACTAGAAAAATACCACAAAAAGAAAAATGAAGTGGATAAACAAAAGAAAGAGGTATCCTCAAAAACTCTGCTGTACAATAGACAGCGTCATTGTGAGATAACAGTGTAACTGATATGTGTGGTCGTGTGTTTCTGTGTACCTGCTGTTCGGCCAGCCTCCTCTGGATCTCCTGGTGGTGACAGACGCTGTAGGTGATGGGTCTCGACAGCTCGGCCTCCATGCGAGAAAGCCACGAGCGGAGGTTACTCATGTTTTTATCCAGCTGCTGCACCGTCACCAGAGTCTCCTTCAGCTTCTTCACCCTAAACACACAAAAACATGTTTTTTTTTATAAAATGTCATATTCACTCATTCATACTCAAGTAAAGAAAAGAATGACGTGTCGTGCTGTTGTATATGTGTGTATGTTATGATCGATCAAACTTCTAAAGACTGAGAAGATGTAAATTTGCCAGTAATCCAAAAGAAAGGACAAAGCGAGCAAACATTAGAAGAAAATCTGAATAAATAAAAACTATTTTGTGTGAAAAATGGCTGCTCATATTTATCTCGTGAGTCCAACTTGCAGGGCCGCTGATTCTTTGTGATGTTTATAAAACATGGAAAACGACAACAGAAAAGATATTTTCACATGGTCTGACAAATAATAAGAATAAAATAAAGAAAGACAAGAGAGAAACACATAAAAAAAGAAAGAAACGCATAAAAAAAGAAGAAGAAAGAAAGAAAAAAGAAGAAGAAAGAAAGAAAAAAGAAGAAGAAAGAAAGAAAGAAAGAAGAAGAAAGAAAGAAAGAAAGAAAGAAAGAAAGAAAGAAAGAAAGAAAGAAAGAAAGAAAGACACTGAAAAGAAGACAGAGTGAGACAAAAAAAGACAGAAAAGAACAAAGTTAGCCGCTCACTACACTCTCAGGTATCTTACACTAGAACTTCCAGTCACCATGGCAACCGACCCCCTTGTGAACACGCACACACACATCGCGCCACACTGACTGGTGTCATAGCAACGCTCTGGACAATACAAGCTCTCTTCTGAGGCTTAAAAGGACTGAAGTGTGCCCCATTTGGGAGTTTGAGTTAATTTCCCCCCTATTTGATCCTTCCTCTCCTGTCAGGGTCCAGCGGGGCCTGTTTGTGAGAGGAAGACGCGCCCGACCAAAATAATAAGCTATGGAGAGTGTGTGCATGTGTGAGAGCCCCTTCAAGATCTGTTCTGATCCGGTTTGAATTGTCACAGTTTGGATTTTTTGGTTATTTTGGACGGTTCTTCAGGAGGTTCAGATTTAGAAGTGGCATTACAATTAAGTTCATTAAGTTCAAGGTTATGTTAATGGTGAGTTTCTTTTATGTTACATAAGCATGTTAACTGAACGTGGGTGCTTCTGCAGGTATTTAGTCATGATGCAGAGTGTTGGACCAACCAACCTCATCCATGATTTCATATGTCGCTAACATGGCTAAAAGGGTTTTGTAAATTTGTGTTTATTTATAATAAGGTATCAGAAAACAAAAGTCTTTTTTTGGTCTCTGTACTGAAACTCAACTGAAAATTCAAACAATACCAAGTCCTAAAGTTTAATATTGTACGAATGCCAAACAAAAACTGGCATCAACTACCGGCTCATTCCTCTTGATCAGATGTTTCCTGATTTAAATGATAATTTTGTAACTTTTACACAGACATACTTGATTTATAGCAGCTTGTGTTGAGACATTTGGCATCATTTGATGAATAGCAAAAATTCAAATGATGGATTCAAAGATGTACATAAACTAGCAGTGAGAAAGTTGATTCCAAGCTCCAAAGTTCAGGAGTAATGTATAGTATATATTTTCAGTGTGTGTCGTGGACGTGGCTTCATGTTTATGGCCGTGTAATAAAGACATAATAGAGTCAATGTGAACTGTCCAGAAAACACTCTTCCACCTCTGCAGATGCAACCATCCCAGTCAACTAAATTGTCTCTCTCTCTCTTTCACTCCGTCGCTACCTCTGACAGCCTAACAAAGACCAGCAGCTTCATGCGGAGAACCAACAAAGACACAAAACCCCAGGCAGGGGTCCCCCCAATGAGGAAAAAAAGGACAAGAGTAGAAAAGATGGAGAAGACGGAGCAGAAAAGAGCTGGAGGATAAGTGAGGATATATGGGTGGAGAGGATGAAGTAAACAAAGTACAGCTGATGGCAGGAGGGCTCAGAGTTACTCAGAGACGAAACGCTGACTGACATTTACTCTTGTCACTGTAATTATGCAGCTCCTCACTGTGCATTACACAGTCATCGCACTGTACATCCATTATAGAAGACACATTTTAAGACAGCGTTCTCGAATATTGCAGGAAAATAAAGTTGGGAGAAACTGACTGTACAGCAAAAAGACAAAGTACAGCAACGGGATGATGATGCTGCTGTCTCTGCTGGATGTTTCACAAGTTAGTAAAACACTTCTGAGGGCAATACATCAGAGCTGAGTGAGTTCCTTGTGCATCATGTTTGTTTGTATGTTTCATTTCATCAAAAAAAAGCTTTAGCATTACGATATCTTATATATTTTCATGGGATCAGGCCCCCTGAATCTCTAAGGGGACCCCACTTTGAGAATCAGCGATTAATGCATGCCGACAGACGGCCCCTCCCGTCCCAGCCCGCTCTGCTCTGACGCACGACGACAGGGGGGTTGGGTGATGTGTGGACATGTGGACATATGGTGCTGTCTGAGACTTAAGCACATCTTTTTTTTTTTTTCATTGTGGTGGTGGTGAGTAGATTGGGTGTGCACGTTTGAGAGTCTATATGTCCAGCTCTTCCATAGGACTTTCCATCTGTCTGTAGAGGAGGGAGGGACTTAACCTACAGCCTGTACATTAGAAGCCACGTATTCCCGACAGCTGCGGAGCACGGCCGACACAACAGCAGGTGGATGGATTCACATGAGTGCTATTGTTTAATCATAAGCTCCCAATTAAAACCATTCGGTTCTTAATGATGCTCTTAAGTGCAGGGTGGCTTTGCTGTGAAAGGTGCTTTTGTGGAAGGCTAATGACGGGATGAAATGTAGTGTGTGTTCTCACACACGCACACATTGGTTTTGGTGCTTCAGGGAAAGTTCACACATGTATGTGTCTTAACTCAAACCTAAACATCTGCGGTTGCTCTCACCTGGCTTCGATTTGGTGGAAGAGGTTGTGCCAGCGCTGGTTGACCTCCAGCAGCGAGCCGTGGACCTGGGTCTGCTTGGCCTCGTCGCTGGCTAACAGCAGCTGCTCACCCAGCTGCTTCAGATGGCTCTTATTCTCACTGAACAAGTTGATTTCCTCCATGCAGTCCTTTGGAGACAAGATATGATAAGATTAGGCTGCATTTTATAGACATTGTGTGCTAAAGAGAAAATAAAACATCTATCCGATGCAGATTGTTGTATTCACCTCTGTGTTTCAGCAGTGTTATTAAGCATAAGACGTGATTTAGTCAACGTGGAATATGGATGGAAGTTAGCAGAAAACATTAACACTCAGTTATCATGAAGTATAACATTAGTAGACTGCATGTTTTATGCTCATGGTGACAATTAAGCTTCCTAATTTGGAGTTTAAATGACAAGAAAAACACAAAAATGTGGATTTCAGTTCAGTTTAAAATAAAGCACGGTCGAATGAATCAAGAACTCACACACTTTATTCAGAGTCCCATTCATTCAACATGTCAAGCACCTGTTTCTATGCCCCGGAGCAGTCGCCTATCACCAGGAAGCGCCACCTTTCGCTATCCAAATAATTACAAAGGGATTATCAAGCGCCTCTAATTTTCTCATCTCATCTAAAAGAAGCAAAACAGCAATTTCACAATGTTTACACCAATTATTATCTTGTTGACTCAGTAAGCACGCTCCACGAAGAGACAGGAAGGTACTAAAAAGGCTTTCAGCCACTGAAAGGACAACTGTCGTGCATGAACAAAAGGGCACGCAGCCTTTCCATTCCAGGCCACCATCTGTTATGAACGGCATTATGCACGTTGCTCATGTATGGATTTTAACCTACACATAAATAAATACGCCCTAAATCATGGGCATTACTGAATGTGTTATTTAAGGGGGTCGTTGTCCATATAAAGGTCTTATGATGTGCATAGAGGATAGAGGTCATATCTGAAGGCAGGGAACTCCCCTGCCCTGATGACAAATAAACTCATATTAGTCATATGAAACCATCTGTTTTTTTAATGACAGCAACATTTCTTTGATCTCGTACCTTTTTCAGTTTATCCACCATTTCCTCGATGCTCAGATCTCCGCTGTGGCACACCTTGTTCTCCATCTGAGTCAACCAGTCGCAGAACTCCTTGTTCTTGTCGTTGAAGATGGTCCAGGCGTTGAGGCGATCTGCGATTTCCTGCCTCCGCAAGGACACCTGGGTAGAGTCAGAAGTGATTAAAAGTGGTGTTTAGAAACTTTGCACGCTTTATGGCAAGGAAGTATCAGTGCTAAGATCATTTTATCCGTGACATACAGTAAAAAAACACCTAGAAAAAGTTTCAAGAGCCATTAAAACATGAATTAAAAAACTATAAAGTGCTGGTAGGACACTGTGGTGCCGGCTGTGCTGCTGTTAGAATAAGTTTATCAGATAAGTATTGATTTGATATCAGGATAAATATCAAAATGCATTTAAAGTAAAATGTTTGGGAACAACTGCACGCAAAAAAAGCAAAAAACAAAAAATAAAAGCTTAAATACAGACAGATCAGTCCAGTCTGAAACAGGATTATTGGTTATGATTCTTTCTGGTATGTATGCAGGAAAGTCTGACCTAATTCGACTACACAACACAACAACAATTACAAATCTGTAGATTAAAGCTTGTCGCATAGGTCACACATAACCTGTTAATTACCCAAGAAAAGTTTGAACTTTCAAAACCTGTAAAGTAGAAACAGATTACCTGGTTACAAAAGAAAACAGAAAACAGTGGCTTTAACTGAAGTAATTTCTTTAATCTCTATTACAGCCAGTCATCGACTGAACTGAGAGAAATGCTCAAGGGACTCCGGCTGTTTAACAAGGTCCATTTTCCTAATGACAGCTTAATGCCATGAAAAACACCCCATTACGTAGCAGAGGAGGGGGCTCACGATCTCTTTGAGCTTAAAAGGGCTTAGTGAGCCCATAGGGCACGTTTAAACTGGCTATATTTTACTGTTCAGTGGCATTTATTTGATTTAAATGAGCCCTGCTTTGCTTTTAATGTACTAACACTGCTGGGCCCGTTTTGGACTCTGGAGAATTTAGGGTGCATTGTGAGCTGCCATCACCCCGAGAGGACTTTGTGCTTTCCCTGGAACAATAGAGCCTGTCCCTTGAATCCCCTTTAGCCCAGCCAGGCCATCTGCTCATCGGACCCATTCCAGTGGCTTCCCCCCACCTACAACCTGTTAACTATGGGGAGGAAACTGCTGTGGCTCAGATCCAGGGCCCCCCCCAGGCTATATCAGGAATTAACAGGGATGGAAAGATCGTGTGTGATCTAGCAGCTGAAATAACCTGACTTCATATTCTTGTCTGGCACATGAAACTTATGAAATGTAACAATGATTCATGGTGTTTAGATTTAACAAACACTGGAGTCTTTCCCTGAAGAAGAACAAGAAGATTTAAGTAGTTAAGGTGAGCAGCTCGTTGTACAGATAATAAAAGTACAATAAAATCACATGATTGGACAAACTGGCTGCTGAGGAGCAGGTGGGAGCAGCCGGGCCCAATTAGCATGACTGCAAATGATCCCACAATAACCTTAATAACTGACAAACTGAGAACAAGAGTGTGTTTGTGTTTAAGCCAAAAGACTTAACTGTAGGAATTTGAGCCTTGTGTGTATACAGTAGAGCTGCTTTCACCAATAAAGCCTGTTTTCAGGGTTTCATGTGTTCAGAGAGCACATTCAGAGTCTGAGTTAGAGGCGTGTTAAAGCCAAAAAAAAGTTGTCAGCAAAACTGAAAAATGTTTCTTTTGTTTCCAACCCAAAATAAGCTGAGCGCAGTGTTGGCACGTTCGGAGCAGAAATGTTAATACAACAAATTGATTTGACCACTGAGGAGGAAAGTTCCTCAAGTATTAACAAGAAGACATGATGTTGTAATTTTCCCTCCAATATTCTGCACATGGTAGCTTTCTTTTTTCACACAATGAGTGTGTGTGTGTGTGTTCAGCCCCAGTGGTGCAGAGGCTTTGTGCTGCTGGTCACAGCCAAGACACCGCTGGTAGCAACTTTTCCCTCCTTCTCTGTCCTCCCAATCCTCTCTCTCTCCCCTCTCCACCTGCACCATCTATTATCTGTCACTTCCTCTTGTTTGTTTTATGGCCTCTCTTTCTTTTTTTTTCTTTTTTTGTCAGTCTCACCTTCATACACAGCTCTTCCCACTGGCTGTGGAGTTGTTCCAGCTGCTGCTCCAGCAGAGCCGAGTCACCGGCCGCAACGTACTGGGACAGGTCCGTCTTCATGGTGGCCAATTCCCTCAAACCACTGGCCAAACGCTGCAGAGAGAGCTCTGTCTCCTGCATAACATGCACACATACATACACAGACACTTTAACGCCCCGGTCAGATATCCATATACAAGCCGTGTGCTCACGCTTCTCTCTCTAACTCCGACTGTCCAGATTAAAGGTCTGTGGACGGGACAGGGGGAGGGTAGAAGGGGGTAGAAAGGGGGAGGGGAGAGAAAGCATGGGGGCATTAAATAAGGGAAAGGGGGGGAACTCAGAGGCACTCTGGTGGGATGGGGGGTTACTGATGGAGTTGTGGGGTGGGGGAACTTTGGCCAGTTTTTACACTGACTGACCTTCTAACAGATTATACTCATATATAAACTCAAACTATTGTTCACTGTAACTTATTATGATATCAGGTTATGGATTAACACCGTCTGCCAGCATTAGCGCCTGTTTTTAGGTTATTCTGGGGCCTTTTTCTGTTAATACAAAAACTTTTGGATTGCTCCAGCTGCAGTGAACTATCTCATCTGCAGGGACGAGTCCTTGGAATAATGAATTTGAATCTTTTCATTTCATTACATAATTATATTTTAGACTGAAAACAAATGCTAAAGGCTACTCCACAGTACTGTCCACAAGGTCACAAACAAACCTATATTAGGAGATTGTTTTTTTTAATTTTATTTACCTAAATGTAGTAAACTTTCTTTTTTGTTGCGTTTCATATTCCCGGAAAAATACCAAGAACATGACCTCAATGTCCTCAACCCCATTAGCCAATCGCATTATAAGGTTTTAAGGAGTTATACAAAATATCTTAGCTATTGTCAATAATATATCAATTTATCAATAATAAAATAAATAAACAAATCATCATTTATTACAGAAAACATTATTTTGGACAATGCTCTGTTATCATGTAACATATATCAGTGTATATGTTATAGTTTGGTTTACGTACCAGTGACAAATACATCATTTCTGTTCTCCTATTACAATAGAAATAAATAGTACTTACAGTGCAGGATGAACACAGACCACATGTGTTGTTTTATAATGACCTGAATGTGTTTCTCGTCCTTGGAGTCCGGAGGTTTTTCAGGCAGCGACTGATCAAGCTTCGTTTTCATCTCGTCCAGTTCACACATGATGCTGCTGATCCCGCTCTGACACTGAGACCACTTCTACACAGCAGAACACAGAGGAAGAAGATTTCAGGAGGCACTTTAACAAATATCTGACATGTTGTGATCAATGTCCTGGAAAGACATGACCTGCAGGGAAATGAAATATGGATAACATAGATCACTGACACCTGCTTTTGTTCGTGCCATATTATAAAGTTATATCGCCCCAAAATATTCTGACTTTGGCTTTGTGACATTTGCAGTAACGGGATGAGAAACATGTAGTAAAAGGGTTTGTAAAATCACGTACAGTAAAAGGCAGACTCTTAATATTTAAATATTCTCATCATGAATCGTCCGTGTCAATTAATCCAAACAAAACAAAACAACAACAACTTATGACGACCAAGTTGGTCTCTTGCTGTCAGTTCGACTTTGTGCATTAATGCTGTGTGATCTTTGACATGTTGCTCCAAGGGATTTCCCTCTTACCACCCGCCCCCCGGATGGATCCTGTTTAGCTTACAGGGGTTAAGAAAACTTTCCATGACCTTACTGGGCCGTCACGCCAAAACATTCAAATGCTGTAAAAGCTGGGCAGCTAAATATTTCACTAATTTATCAGCAGTGTCATTTAACATTTCTGCCTTGACCACAGCTAGAAAGAAAAACACCAACGTGTGACAGCACTGCAGTGATTAAATAAGAAGGACTAACACTGGTGACCAGCTGTCTGTGGATGCGGATCATGGATCAGATTTGAGCTTTTCTTTGATCCCTTTTGGCTGGAGGTCTCTGCCAGGGTAACACACCAGCTCTTGTGTGTGTGTTGGGGTAGGATCAGGTTGTGGATATAGGTCACGCAAAGCTGACACCTCCATCTCCTTTCATAATACTCTAACACATGCTCTTTTGGATTGTGTCAGTTCAGAGCTGTAGTCACATCGTAAAGTTTCACTGCTGCCTGTTCTGAGTGTTTATATTTTATTTATGTGCCGTATCAGAAAATGTGAGTGTAAAATGAGTCAAAGATTGTTCGGTTTTGATGAAATATTGTCTGTTACCCGAATAGTTGTGTTGACCAGGTCTCTTCTCCTCTCCAGTAGTGAGGTGGTTCGTTCCCAGGCGTCCTCTACAGCCTGGAGCTCTGACTGCAGTTGGTTGTGACACTCCGACTCAGTCGTGGTTTCACATAAACGTCTGCCGGCCTCAACTGTCTGGGTGTAGACAGCAGAGTACAGACCCAGGGAGTCTTTGACACACTTGGAAAGAAGTGGGGAGACACAGTGTCTGTTAGTTTAACATTTACTATTGTACCACTATGAAAGTTAGCGCATCCATACATACTAACCTGGTAGTCATCCATGCAGCTACGCAGCTGGTGCAGCGCACACAGAGCAGGGCCAGCAGGGGGCAACAAGGGGTCGACGTCTCTCAACAGCTTCCACAAAAGTTTCAAACCACGATGGTAGACCCTCCACTGGCTCAGCTGTTCTTTTACCAAAGACTTGCGCTGGCAGACCAGAGCCACGGAGGTGAACCAGCCCTCCCTCGCACAGGTCGCCTGTGCCATGAGTTCAGACCTTCGAAAGAAGCAACACAATAGGTTCAACTTTTTTAGATTAGTTGATAGAACTGTCGGTCGTGACCTCTACGGGGATCTCAGGTTTTGTGAAGTGGAACTTTGAGCATAACACACTTTCCTTCCAAGAAAATCAACACATAAAATGGCAGAGGTATTCAAAGAGGAAAATTGTAAATTGGTCTGTCAAAGTTATTTAAAGGGCAAATTGCTAAATCAACACAAAATCATCCGGATATCAGGGTAGGTAAGAGAACTAAAGGAATGTTTAAAAAGCTCTCCAAGCTTTCCAAAGAGCGTCAACGCATCAGGGAACAGTTCCAGGGCAGGAAACACCTGCGAACGCCTAATTTTGTTGTATGTCAGCGAACGTCCAATATACGTGCAAAGGAAAGCAACTGAAATATCTTAAATCTAATTTTTTTATCAGGTGACAGCATCTTTGACGAACACTAGACTACAAATCAACACGTCCTGAGAACTCTTCGCTTCCTCAGTTGGCAACCAAACATGGTGTGAGAATATATTTTAAATACGGGCGCCAATAAGAAGCACGTTTTGGTCCAAATACCAAAATTTAGTTTACAAGTAAAACATTTATTGATCCTAAAATTTTAGATACACAAATTTACTGAGTTCCTAAAACTGGATAATACCATAATGAAACAAGTTAAGATTATGGGTCCCTTCTCAGTACAGAAAAGTTCCTTTCCTACCACCCTAGGTTGTTTTTGTCCTGCTGACTTATTATGAACCCATCAGAGACATACAAACCTTTAACCTTTAACAAAAAGAGGAGAGAAGGAGGGAGAAATAATCACAGCAAAAGGCCGACATACTGCAGAGTAATGAGACTGTGACAGACAATAAATAATGAATAAACATCATGAATGAGCAATGTGCAGCCATAAACTATGTAATAACTTTAAATTTTGGTGCCAATAAACCTGACGCTCCTGTGAATTACACTGAGAATTATGTTGAACTGATGATACTCCTGAGTGTGAGGAGTGCTTTCATCCTTTGTGGTTTTACTAACTTCATACTAACCTTGAAAGGAGACATAGATGAAGAGAAGAACCAGAGAAAATTACCACTTAAAAGGACATGTAGAAAGCTCATTAAAAAGCTTTTTAAACTGCTGTTTCATATCTTCCAAATGTCTTTATCACCTTTTCTCCCCCGTTTCTTTTTCCATCGTCTCCACTGCATGACGGAGAAGACCCTGCAGAAGCTGGTGTCCGGTCATTATTTCAGCCTCGAGCCTCTGTCGCAGTGAGAAGTAACAACAGGAGAAAGAACACCATGACTTTCCTTAAATTAAAACTCAAGTTTGATTCATTGCTCAGCAGTAGCATCAGCGTTTCAGAATTTAGGGCAAACCTTTAAAATAATAATCACGGTGATATATTTTCCAAGTTTTTGTGCTGATGTGGTCTTCAATTCAGCTACCTCAAGTACCTAATATATTTCTTTGTGAACATCCTTGTGATCAGATAACACATTAGCAGTATACAGATAAACCATTTATCAGTCTAATTTGCATTTGTCTCATGTCTCAAGTCAACTCTAGTTATGTGTCATTTCTGTCCGAGTTGTTTTAGAAGTAAAGTGTTGAAGTCATTAAGAAGATGGTCCCAGTTGGTCTGATTCTTGTTAATGTCTCTTAAAAGTGTATTGTACCTGATGGACAGTCAGCATCTGTTGGAGGCCGACGTAACTTTGAGCTTTTTTGGACATCGATTCTGCCTCGAGTTTCTTCTGGATGGACGACAGGTTCTCACATTTCTCGTAAAAGCTCTGTGAGCGCTGACGCTCAGCCTGCAGCTCTCTGGAAAAGAAGAAAATATATACATGACGACAACTGGAAGCTTCTTCCAAATTATCATCTGGTACATGGCCACTGTGTGCCATCAGAAAAGCCTCGCACATCTCAATTAAATGTAACAGGGAAAATACATGACACGCACACACAGTGGATTTTTCTTTCTTTCTTTCTCACCTGTTCCTTTCAGACACGTGAGTCATGCTTTCAACCCATTGCCGGCTGAGCATGTGGAGTCTCTCTGTCTCGTTGTTGTTAAGGGACACATAGCCACTCATATCTCTGACGTCAACCAGTGACGCAAACAGACCGCTGAGGTCCAAAAGAACCTGTTAACACATCCAAGGTACAGAGAAAAACAAAACACACACACACGCACACACACACACACACACACACACACAGACACACACACACGCACACACACACACACACACACACACACGCACACACACAGACACGCACATTAGGGCTCTGAGTTTTGAAATACAGCTCCCATAATTTGGAGGCTTTCAGGCAAACAGGAACTATAATTTTGCAATTGATTCAGCTGTGGGCTACAATGTGAGCGCTGCTTTTTTAGCATCTACAGAATCTCCTACAACCTTTTATCTTTTGACCAAATAAAAGTATAAAAGTGCACTAAATGAGTTGTTAGTGGTTCTTCTGTTCAGTGTGACCATGTATGCACAGACAGCTATCACTGGTTTACTTTGATGCTGAAGAAAACCAAAAGTTGTGGAGTTATAAGAAGTGTCTTTTTGTCTATGGATTAATTGGATTTCTAAGATAATCAGAGATAATTCAAACACACAAAATAATTCTGGGATTCTGACAAACCTTCACAGAGTCTGTGTCATTCAAGCTGGCCGTCAGTTTGTTCTGTATGTTCTGTGTCTGCATTTCAAGCCCCTCCAGTCGTGTATGAAATAGTTTCTGTTGCTCCAAATCATCCTGCACACAGACAGAGATATTCAATTTTTATTCAATTTTATTTGTATAGCCCAAAGTCACAAAGTACATTTGCCTCGAAGGGCTTTACAATCTGTACAGGGAATGACACCCTCTGTCCTTAGACCCTGACCATTGAGTAACAGATTTACATTAAACTAAATTAAAAGGTAAACTCGTCTCTAAGTCACTGTTATTAAAAATGTCCTCACCTGGAGACTTTTCTTTTTCCCTGATGTTGCCTGGCACAGCAGCAGGATGTCACGGGACAGAAGCCTGGTCTGTGATTGGATTAAATTTGCAGCCAGAGGTTCTAGTTGTCCAATAAGAGGCTTGGAAGACGCGAGAACGTCTCCCATGCTGCTTTGCAAATCCTCAGCAGCAACCTGCAACTGCTGCTGAAGAGTGTGAAAAAAGAAACAAGCAGTGTAATGAAGGAACGGGAAGAAAAGTCCAGCAATGGAGGAAGTCTATTCTGTAATTTATATTTTCCATGTTTTGGTTTTATTGTGACTTTAAACTGGATTAAATTACTTTCTATCATCGCACCAACTGTTCATCAGTGCACCAAAGATTAAAGCTCATAACATGGTGGCTGCTTTTTTCCCCTGATGAAAAATTGAAATTAAAATCCTGTTTTCCATGAAATGGTTCTGACTAAAATAAATAAATGTACATTTGGAGAGGGCAGAAATGGAAAATAACAGACATGTTTTTGGGCATGAATGTGAAAAACATGTAATTCGTCACCTGGACACATACAAGAGCTAATATCATCACTGATATTTCTGCTTTCAAGTGCATGCTGACCCGTTCCAAGAATGGAAGGCCAGTCATTCTCTGAATCAGCACCATGTACAGGATGAGTCAAGCGGAAAATTAAATGATTCAAAGAAATTAAAACACGCATGAGTGGATAAAAAACAAGCACTGGTGCTCGTGCGACTTAAATAAACGAGTCGGTGCTGCCGACATGAATGTCCGAAGACGTGACACCAAGTGATAAGTGGCACCCTGAACTCACCTCCATCTGTGTGTCCTGCTCCTCCCACTGATGCCACAGTTTCTGCAGCTGAAGGGAGCATCGATCAGAGAGGCGAGCGTACTCCTGCCAGAGAGAAAGTGTCTCCCCGCTCTTCATGTGCTCGTCCTCCAGCTTCTGCACCACGTCCTTCCACCTGACACACAGTACATCAGTAGTCTATAATGTTTGAGCGCATACAGCAATTCAAATTTACTGACACTGATCACAAATCAGCTTTTTAGTTATAATAATTATGTATGCATAAAAAACATTGCTATAACCTGAAAATCATCTAAGCAAATCTAAGCAAACTTAACAATTCATTTTCAGATAATCCAGAAATATTTTTAAATTTCTGCAGCGATGTTGAGATTAAATTTGATCCACTGATCTGTTCTGCTAATTTCAGGTGACTGACCGTATTCTCTCTCCTTCCATTTGATCATTCAGAGCCTCGGCTGTCGCACCATGAACACTCTTCACAAGACTCTGATAGGATTTGTCCACGGACTGCCAAAGCTCTTCTCCCTTTCCCGCCTTTTCCTGGAGGAGCTGTGCATAAAAAACAACAACTTTATAATAATAACTTTGTTTTTAAAAAAAATAGAGTTTACAGTGCTTTGACAGACTGGATACTCAAGAGAAGCAGAAGAACCAACAAAGCAGGATAAAGAAACGATTAAGAATGAAACGTGAATTACTGTGATGATCATCATGATCAAATACAACATCACTCCTTCTGCTGCAGCTGTAAAGCCATTCCGCACAGGTATAAAAGATTTGACGGTTCACCTGGAGGAGGTCCATGTGTCCTTCTGCCTGCTTAAGTGACAACAGAGGCTGTTGCTGCAGAGCACAGCGCACCCTAGTGGTGTGCAGAGAAGCCTCCCTCAGATCTCTCTCGAAACATCCCCACTGCTCCACGGTCTGTTGCAGAGCTGGTCTCAGGGCTGTCACCTGCAAACGATCACAAAAGGAAGACAGGACGATGTTTGTTGATGCAGCATCCATGACACTTTTAATCTATATCCCCTCAAGGTATCCCTGCTAGTTCTGGTGCTTCATGATAACATTTATCGTAACAATAATACTGTGAATTATAACATCATAGGTGACTTGTATTAACATATAAAGTATGAAGACTACACTTGAGTGAGAGGGTATTAATTAGAGGCATAGAGAGCAATACATGTTACTAATTATATATCAACTGTTGCTGCGTTGAAGGTTATTTTTGGACTAGTGTGGCAATTTCATACTCTACTACTGATTTTACACATTCAACTTTCGCTTCTTGGGAAAAGTGGTAAACTTTCATTTGTATTCTATTTTGTAAAAACTACAAAAAGCAAAACATGGACAGATAAGTTTTACCTTAGCTTTAACTAAGTGTACTTTTCAGCCACTTCAGATTTCAGAGAGTTATACTTGAAGCAGAATTAAGTTTTAGTGAACATCACACATGTATTATGGACCTAACATGGCTAAAGCGTTGCCTATTATACATCCAGCAGACAGGAAGCTTGTTAGACGGTTCCACTGTGTTCACCTATTTGCCTGCTATTCATTGAATATGTCTGTCCTCTGCTGCTGGGTTACTATACTACGAAATATTATAAACCATGAAGCAACAGATCTAGTTTACTAGATAGGAGCAGATGGTTCTGAAAGACGCCATGTCTGAAAAAGTCATCTTAAATATCTTTATTTCACTTCCTTTTGCCACTATTTTTTTTTCCATAGGGGATTTATTTTTACCTGCTGACTAAGATCCCCACAAGCACGACAAACACTCTCTGTCTGTCCAGAGAAAGAGAAATCGCAGGGGTGATCCTTTTCAACACGGACCCGTGAGGCTTTCAGTTCCTGCAAAGCTGCAGCCACCTCCCTGACTCTGCCCCCAACAGCCTGGAAGAAAAAAAACAAATAATTTTCACATCAGGGGAAAGAGTTCGAACAAACACGTGCTCACATCCTGTTACTGTACCTCCAACTCCAGCAGAGCCTTACGAGCCAGAGTTTGACCGGTGGGTTGTTTCCTCTGATTCATTTGCTTTTTCTGCTGCTCTGTCCAGCTATGAAGATGCTGTAAGCGCCTCTCTCTGTCTGCACAGGAGTGATGCATCTGTTCAGCTTCACAAATCTGAGGAGACAAAGCCGTGAATCATCGATATTTGGAGAGTAACATGGTTCTTTCATTCTTGTTAACATCAATTGAATTAAATTCCAAAAGACTCCTTTGACTTGTTTTTTTTGGAAACAGGCATCCGGATCCAGATGTGAACAACCCAACTGTGGTGCTTTTTTTTTGGTAGCTGAAGAACAGACCTGGCTCTCCAGCTCTCTCTGAAGGAGCAGCCACTTCAGCCTGAGAGCGCCGAGATTCTCCGCAAACATTGTGCGCTCGTAGCGAAGAGCCTGGACGTCCATGGCCATCACCCGGGGCCCGGGCTGGCACAGGAAATCAAGAAGGAGCTGCCCATTGGTCATGCCTTCCTTTAACTCCTGAGAAAGAACATATATATAAAAAAAATCATACAAATACTAATAAAAGAAGAAAAAAAAACATACTATGAAAAATCAGTATACATCTGATGTTATGGAGGCACCTTTGTTTTTCATTGAAAATGTTTGACCAGCAACATTTCCACTGTAATACGTTTATTTCATACATTTCTTTGTTGTCGCTCTGTATCTCATTAGTAGTGCTTTTATTGTATTAATAAACAGTTGCTTTGTCCTTCATACTTATTATTCCCAAAGTAAAGAAAACATATGTAGTCATGCTGGCTTAACGTAACTTAAGGTAACCTAAGGACAAACAGTAAATGTCAAGTACATTTCTCAAAATGTAGTAAACGGGGAAAGTTTTAAATAAAAGCACTTTATATAATTAATCATAATCAAAGCAGACGACGAAGGTATGAGTACCTGGCAGTGCTGCAGGATTTCAGCCATCCGAGCAGCGTCTTTGGCCTTGAGAAATGTTTCTTTCTCCAGGCTCAGCCGAGTCTCCAGCTTCTCCAGCCAGTCCTCGAGGTCAGACAGGAGCTTCACCGGTGGCCACGCTGCCAGCAGCCGCTAACGGACACAAGACAAGAGAAGAAAGTGATTAGAACACTTCAACCTTTTATTTCTAATTTTTTTATTTAATTCACTTATCCAGTCAGGCTCAACATCAGTTCTATTACAATCTGACATCGGTCCAAAGTTTTCTAATCTTTGATAGATGAGATCTCTTCAACCAAGTGTGAGACAACAAAATGAATCTTCTCAAAGCCACATCTGATACGCTTGGTGTAATCATTGCAATATAAAATATCTGGTTCCAATCACCGGTGATAAATGGTGAGGAAAAATTAAAAACTTTAAAAGTCCTCCCAAATTCCCTGTCCTCAATCACCCTAAAGCTGATTTGAAGTTTACACTCCCCTTCAGGAGGAGGAGATTTCTCAATGCCTAATTATTTCTGAAAACCAACAGCACTTTGACGGGATCGGAAGACTAGTTTAATTCATTGGCGGGCTGGAAAACAGCAACGTTCAAAGTTCATTTGGTCCAACGTTTGGAAAAACTGAGCCACTAACAATGCTGCTGGTATGCGATAAGGCTGAAGATCACCGTGACCACTGAATCATTTGTTCATCAGCACAGTTCAAAACTCCCTCTTTGTGAATACCTGCTGCAGCCGGTCTTGTATCTTGGACAGGTCAGAGGTCAGCTGGCTCCAGTCGACCTCCAGCTGGGCGAGCTGCGCTCTCAGCCCGGGACAATCGGCGTCTCTCAGGTGAAGGAGACGAGTGGCCACCATGGATAAAGACGCCCTCTTCACCGACATGGCTTTAGTCTCCGTGGAGAAATCCTGCAGAGGTGATGTCGGATAACATGAGCACAGTGTGTGATTAATGTATTTTAAACTGAGTTCATAATAAATTAGTTTTAATATCTCTGTTTTCCACGTTTAGAGCCTGAGTCAATAATACAAATGCTGACAGTTTATCGAGTATTGTGAGGTCATTTCTCTTCCGATTTATGCCAGTGAAATGTGAGTCAGTGAACTTCGGGAGACCTTTTGGATAAATCTGTCCTGTCAGCAACGTGACAGGATAAAGAAAATTTAAAATTGAAATACAAACCTAAGAAAACTGATGACTATGTTTTATCCAAAAATCTCCACCAAATGATTAACAGTTTTTTTTGTTGTCTCTTATAGCCGACAGATTATATTGCCCTTGGATAGGACTTTGTTTTAAAATTTAGCCTTTTATTATTTATTTTGTTATAACTTTCTAATGTTTATACTGATTTAATGGATTGAAATCCAGAAAAAAAGGACTGAGAAAACATGCTTTTCCCCCTGGGTGAAATAGTCATCTTCTGCTTATTGTGTGTAAATCTGCTGAGCAGATGACGAAGCTTTACCAGCAGCTTGATCAGATGGGTGTGAACACACTCCTGGTCCAGGTCAGAGGTGTCGGCCAGGTTTGACCAATTTTTCAGGTGTTTGTTGGCACCAGCCAACCATTCACTGACCGAGGCAAAGTCAGTCTGGAATCTGTGGGGAAGATGAGAGACACAGGGCTGTTCTTGCTTCTTGACAATAAAATCTGTGCTTAGGGAAACTACCTGACCTTCACTGATAGATAATAAACTCCTGGTTGCTGAAAGCTGAAAGTTAGTGGTTTTGATCCTGTCCCACCTGACCCGGCAGTCCTGGATATCTCTGCAGCGTTGAATCTCCCGCTCTGCCCGCCTGTAGGCGTTCTGCCATCGCAGCTCCAGGGCGCCTCCTGTATGACTGACTGCGGCAGCAAAGTCTGGCTCGGTTTGCAGCACCTTCCCCTGATCTATGAGCAATCCCAGAGCAGCTCTGCTCTCATCCAGCTGGACCAATGTTTGCTGAGTGAAAAAAGGAGAACCAACAGTGCTTTAGGCTGAGTTTAAATCAAGCTCCGTGAGATTTCATTTGACAAGCAAAGGCTGCACTAACATTCGAAGAGAGAGCATAGGAGGTGATTCGTAAATTAACAGTAGGATTCATGGGCCACTAGAATCTGCCAGCCTGGTCATCAGTCTGTCCTTTCTTACTCGCTAAGGCAGTATACACACAATGCTTCTTTTTATTCTTTCCACACCAAAACAGATCCAAACTAAAACTAGTTGATGGCGCTGTACTTAATGTACTTAATGTGCATTTTATAGAAACCCTAAGCGGTCATTCATACATTTTATTTCCTCTGTTTTCACATGATAAAGAGTTTTGACAAAATAATGGGATCATTTCCTCGAGATCTTGAGTTAAAGTAACTTTGTTTTCTCGAGACTACATAATTAATACAAGATCAAGGATATAAAAGGACAGTTGAGTTTAAAACATTTCTTTTTTATCATAGAAATGAACAGTAAACTTTAAATTTGTCAAAAAAGTGCAACTTCACCTCCACATAAAACTAAACATATAAAGTAGTTCAGGTACGTTGGCTGCAAAGCAAACACCGTATTGCAGACAGTATTAGAGTAGGCTGTGTTTGTGCAGTGTGACAGAGTTTACCTTGCAGGCATCCAGTCGTTGCTGTACTAACTTCTCATCGTCCCCCTCTGCTCCTCCACTGCCGATGAAGGCTTCGGTATCATCCAGCAGCCGGCTCAGTCGACTACAATTATCGTCCCACCGGGTCCACTCCTGCAAGCGGGTTCAACCGTAAAACCCACTCGTCAGTTTTTATCATTTGGTTTGTCAACACAAACACTCAATACACTAAAGATTTCCGCAGGTAAATTCAGTTTTGTTTATGTATGAATTCATATCCGGCCCTCAGCAAAAGGTAAACTACAAACCTGGATCCTCCTTTGAGAAGCCACTTCCTGTTCCAGATCCTGTTGCTGCAAAGCTTTGGCTCTGACTTCCAGCTGTACCCACACAAGATCCTGACCCTTGAGTGCTTTCGGCTCACTTTGGAACAGATGCTGCACGAAGGCCAACTGAGACCTGAGGACCTGCAGGAGCTTCTGGATCACAGAGAGACCAGATTTATGACAGAAATGAAGTAGTGTAAGTGCAAAGAAGGCCTGAATAAAGATACGTGGAAACAGACTAAGTGTAATAAGTGTAATCATTAGTTGTTTTAAGTTATTTTAACACTGGACATCTCTTTGAAAAATATCAAGAGGCTTCTACACAGTCTTGGGAAAGTGTCTAGCTTAAATCTGGCCTGTTGAAGAAGTTGTTGAAAAGCACAGTGAGGTACCCGGTGTCTGCAGAGAACAGCTTGAAGTCTGCTGCGGCTGTGAACCTGGCTCATCTGCCCTTCTGTTATGCATTCTTCACCCAGTTCCAAGAGGCGAGTTATCCCCTGAAGCAAGGACCGGGAAGCTTGCTGCAGCTTGGCTCTTTCCCCTGTACTCTCCCTCAGATGTCTGCCCAGCACACACTGCTGCGAGATGCATGAAAAGCACAAAGTTTAAAGAAAATACTATTATCTTTTAAAAACGCTGATCCTGCATCACTCTTGCTCTGATATCAGTCTGTAGTTAAGTAAGTCAAACCCATATTTTAGTTTGTATTATTAGATTATGGTAGCCATTAATTACGATTTGTCCATGTGCTATTAAAATCAGAAACCAGAGTTAATTAGAAAGTATTCGATGAAGATTTACCAGGTGTTTTATACCTTTGTACATTTGTACAAACACACACACACAAAAGCAGCAAAGCACTGGTTACCTCCAAACTGGGAGCATCCTTTATGCTGGGAAACATCTCACTTTGTTCCAGTTCAAGCTCGTCCAAGATGCACAGCTGTTTGGAGGAGAGCTCCTGTTTCAGAACAGAGGTATTTAAATAATGTACTTCAGTAAAAAGTATCAATACCACAATGCAAGTAAAAGTCCTACAAGTAATATGTCAAGTAAAAGTAAAAATACATGAAATTCAAAGTAATAATTTATTATTGGATTATTAGTACTGATGCGTGCACATGAAAGCAAAGTTTAGAATATTGTAGCCCGATGTTTGCTAGTTCATGGAGCCTTGCACCACAGCCTGAGAACCAGTGATCTATAGCAATGTGCCATATTTTATTGACTGACTGTATGTAGTACAGTAAAAACATTTTTTAAATTCAGTAGTGTATGATACACTCAAAACTGGTACTTAAATGTATTACAGACAGTGTATACATTAACATAAAAGATCAGAATGACCATTAAGCTGGTAATCATTTCTTTTACTAACAAATTACTTAACGTATTACTGGAATATATTTAAACTCGAACCTGATGTTGGTACGTGACGCCCAGGTGTTCAGCGAGCTGACTGCGTGATGAGGTGAAGACCAGCTGGACCGTGTGAAGACAATCCTGAAGGGAAGTCAGACAGCAGAGAACTTCGGGTTCGTCCCTCGAGAGTGCCGGTCTGGTCTTTGACTCCACTTTACTCAACAGCTCAGTCAGAGTCACCAGCTCAGTCGATACACACTACACAGAGGTTTCAAAAGCAAAAGCAAAAACAGAGAATGTGGAAGAATCCTTTCCTGTCAGTCTGCCTGCACCTGTCCTACATAATACAGAGGCACTAAAATGTGCAGTAATGTTGGTTGTATTATGGTCTGTTACCTCCTGCTGTAGCAGCCTCCACTGGGGGTCGTCTTCACCAGTGTCGCCAGGAGTCAACAGCAGGTCTGTCAAAGCATCCAGACAGAGGAACACCTTCCGCAGAGCCTCGTACAAAACCTCATTCACATCTGGATGTGAAGTGTCTGCAGAGCACACCTGGGAAACAACCAAATGCAAAGTGATCACTATCGCTCAACACAATGTTCGTAAAAAAAACCTTTATTTTTCACAGCAGCCTGACTTCTTTAAAGGACCAGTGTGTCATTTTTAGGAGGATCTATTGGCAGGATTGAAATACAATATTCATTAGTGTATGATCACCTGAAAGTAAGAATGGTGTGAATGTGTTTTTATTGTCTCAAAATGAGCCCTTCATATCTACAGTGAGAGCGGGTCCCTTGCCATCTGCAACTTCACTGATAGGTGCCACTTAATCCTACACACCGGACCTTTAAAAGGTTAGCTGATCATTTGTGGGACAGTTCATCAAGTCCTCTTAACTAGGAACACACATGTATGCTAAGATTTAACCTCTGTCACTGTCGTACATACCGTTTGTCTCAGCATAGTGATCGACTGATGTGTCCGCTGGAGGACAGCAGAAGCAGACCCGGTTGATATCAGCTCCCTGTCTGGGACCTAAAAAACCCCATAAACTTGTAGTTTGTTTCTTAGTGAGTGAAGGAAAAAAGAAAGAATGCACTGTGGAATACATTTTGACTTTGACTCTCAACTTATTGAAAAAAAGGACCATAACTTTCCTCCTTGTGCAACAAAATATTTTCTTTATCCCTCACCAGCATGCACACTATTGGTCCCTATCAATATATTATGTAAAACTCGTAATTTTATTATTAAAGCCAAAGGAGCACAGATAAATCTTCTCTTATCCTCCTCCTTTACTGCCTGCTCACCACTGTTGCCCTGGAGTTGGGCCAGCATCCACTTCTAAGAAATAATTATGCTTCTATCTATCCTGTTGTGTCACCCATCAGGCCGACTCCAAAGCAAAAAATAAATAAATCATGAACAATCTTAGTGTTTTCCAACCTCATCTTGGGTCCCTCCTTCCTCTGGGCTGATCAGGGTGTGATGCTCCTCCTTGACTTTTGTCAAAGTGGTCAGTTTTTGAGCGATCTGGGTGTAAAGTTGACTCCACCTCAGCTGCTCTTCATCATCTTCTTCGTGTGTAGTCAGGCTAGCGACCACAGGAAACACACAACATGAGTCTATGGTATGCAATGTGCTTGTAAGATGATTCATTCCTATGACCGTCACTCTGTCTTTTACCTGATTGGCACTTCGGACGACTCCAGGGCTTGTTGTGAATCTTCTGCCAAACTACTCTGACCAGTGCTGACTTCACTTTGCTCCTTCAACACATTACAAGTAACCTGGACATTGAAGAGGAAACAAGTTGTTTACTATTTTAATATCACATATCTGAAGCATCACATTAGCCAAAAATCACGTTCACTTTTTGTTTTTAGACTTTCTTAGACACTTACCAGATCTTGACAGGGAGCTGTGGACAAAGACAGATCTTCGTCTTCCTCCTCTATAAACTCTGCTCTCATGCCAGTGAATGGAGTTATAGGTCTTGTAGGAATCAGTCTTGTGATGTCTTCCACTGCAGCTGCTGTCTGAAGGGATTTTATACGAGGGTTGGAGGCAAAGGATTCGGGTTTTGTTTGGTTCAGTGTAGCAACAGCAGGAGCAGTAAACTGTTCTTCAGCTGCAGCGATGAATGATTCGGCCGTCACAGATTCAGGACTGAATATTTTGCCAACAACGGGTTTGGAATCCATTGTGATTAATCCAGTTTCAACGATTTCTGTTTTTTTTGTATCAAGCCCGGACTTCACCGTTAAAAGCCCAGTTTCAGCAACTTTTGAGCTCGTCTCCACTTCAGAAGAAAACTGACCAGCTGAACTCCTCAGTTCCTGAAAGACAATTATAGATAATTAGGATTTTATTGATCTGAATAGGTGTGAGCTTTAACCCTGAGGATATATGTTTAAAAACACAGCAAAGAATTGAGATTCAAAACAAATATATTAAATGTCCAACAGGCTCATCAAACAGGTCCACCATCTGAGAAATAAAATAATATATAATTTACCTTAACTTCAGACAGTGGCTTAATTTCAGAAGCATCCTCACTTTGCACATCTGAAGCGTTGAGCGTCTCCTCTGGGTCCTATCACATGAATTATAGAAATATACGGATACAAATGGGATCGATGCACACACAGACACCCAGGTATACATGCCATACTCATTGTGTGTGTGTGTGTGTGTGTGTGTGTGTGTGTGTGTGTGTGTGTGTGTGTGTGTGTGTGTGTGTGTGTGTGTGTGTGTGTGTGTGTGTGTGTGTGTGAAGGGACAGGTTTCTGAGGAGCAGCATATTTGAAGCAGCTGCTTCTGACAGAGCAGCAGAGAGCGGATTCATCAGGTAACAGGACAGAGTGTCGGACACGGCTCCATGTAAACATGCAAAAATCGGCTTAAATCATCCGCAAGAAGCAAAGAAGAAATATTAAAGCAGAGAACTATGAAGTGAATCGAAAAAGAAATAGTGGATGGAAAATATTAGGAGCAGGAGCGCAAGAAATTTTGACTTTCATTGCAAAAGATTTTTTTTAGCTAAAATGTATTTTCAAGTGTTGAATTCATTTTTTTATTCAACAGCTTTCAATTTTGGAATCAAAGCCAAAATAAAAAGGAGGCATCGAGAAAAAAAAGCTCACTGCTGTAATTATTGACTTAGATTTACCTCTGGAATACTGCATGTTAGTGTGTCAGAGGATGACGAGTGACAACTCTGGTTTTCCTCATCCTCCTCTTCCTCTGAATAAGACACCTCAAAAGCGTCCTGCTTTTAGTGATAAGGGTGAACGATATGATCAAAACTGTGATTTACAGGAAAATGGAAAAATATTTTGTCCTCAGGATTTGAGGAGAATCTTTTTCAGGATGCATTCCACCACGACTCCATTAGCAGTCATCCGATAATTATAATAAATTTAAAGATATCATATGTTTTCTGTATTTATCACTTCTCATGTTATTCGTTTAAATATAATCTGATAAATGTAAAAAAAAAGTTTAATGAAGTAACAAGAAAAAGGCCTGATTAATGGAGTCTAATGGAGGAATGTCATTTATGTTGGTTTATTTATTTCCTTAAACGAAATCTTCATTTTTTGGGGAAGATTCAAAACAAACAAATGAATTCTCTTCTTATTGAGGATTTTTCGAATCAGGATGACTGTTCTGAGCTGCATTGAGTATGTACAGTGGGACAATAATAAAATAATTCCCCAAAAAACAAAGTATGAGTTTGTAGCGTTTTGCTTGCGCCTGCCTCACAGTCCAGTAAAAAGGATAACGGATGTTTTATGATGAGATGGGAGTATGACAGGCAGGCTCAACCAATTCCAGATAACACCGGGATTAAAGGGATTGTCAACATGCCTGACTTCACTGAAGAATTCACCAATACCTTATTTTAAAATTTGGCAAACTAGTAGGAATCCTGGACTTCAACAGCTCAAACATCACGCTTGTGTTGTTTTAGCAGAATTTAGGTGAATTCTACCTTATTGTGTTTGTGTCTATTGTTACCTGGACCAGGTGTCTCTGTGGAGATCTGTGTAGCTGCTGCATCTCTTCAGGTACTGTTGTGATGCCAAGATCTGCCTCACGAATCTTGTTCTGTGTCAGTTAAAGAGGCAAGAGGATGTGACAAGTGAACAGTTGATAAAAGAGAAATTCAAGGTCGTACTGCAGACTGTTATGTTTGTCACCAAAGGCCGAGAGACGACCAGAACAATGATTCACAACCTTGATTGTGTTGTAAAGAAACAAACTGGCTTTATCTCCCTGTTGCTAACAAAAAAACTTCCTTGATTACCTCAAGTTTTCAAGTATAATTATTGAAACACCTGTCGAAATGAAATCTGGTTTTTTTTCTATGTGTCCCTGATTCAGACTTCATGCTGTACCTCCAGCAGAGCGGTTTGTTGCTGGGTGAGTTGTTCGAGCTCCTCCAGTGGCTGCCGGAGCAGCGTGGCTCTGGAGAAGACCAGCAGGCTCTCCTCTGCTCCCTGAGGGAGGTGAAGCTCTCCTTTGCATCTCTCCATGTCAGCTAGTGTCCTCTGCATCGACTGCACATTGGCTAGGATGACCTTCAGACCGAAACAGAAAAAAAACTTTTTACATTTTTTGTCTTTGTCATGTTGAAGGAAGGCAGAAAAACTGGAAATTGTTACCTTTATACTTTAGATCATAGAATAGGTCATAGTATATACTGTACTACATTCAAATACAACTTTATTTCAGAGAGATAAACATATAAAAAATGATATATGTACGATGAAAAACACTTGAAGTTGTAGAAGTGTAATAAAGTCTAACTCCCACCTACCACAGAGCAGACTCTTTAACACCAGCATGACTTAATGACTTTTCGATATACTTATTATTTATAAATCCTTTCTTATCCACCTTGTGTTTATACTCACTCTACCAGTTGAGCCACCAGGGCGTCCCTATTTATGAATATTTTTCTTATCCACCTTGTATATTTTCATCCTCTGAAACAAGTAAATTATTAAAGACTATCTTATCTTTTTTAACTATTATACCACTGTTTGCATACTCTATGTGTATCTTGCTATCAAAAGTACTTCCGTGAAATTAGTAAATATGAATATGTGTTCATAAATGCATGGTATCACCTGTCGATTCTGAAGATGCTCTGTCAGAGTTATGCTGGAGTTGTCCATGGAGGATAAAATCGCTCTGACTTTCGGGATATTCTTCTCTATCGTCTTCAGCTCCGCCTCTATTGCCTCCACCAGCTGAAATGAAGAAACTTAGCATTTCACACATCAAGATTATAAACTACCCATAAAACTAGTTTGTCGATTAAAAAGCAGTCCCAAGAGGCCAAATAGGAGTCAGGTGTTAAATTTAGTCTCTTTACAAAGGAAAAAAAAAACATCCCGGCAGTTTCCTCCCTCTGCAGTTTGGCGTCACCAACAACCTGAAATTTGTGTATTCCTTACCACAACAGCCTGCAGCAGCTGCTCAAGTGGCTCTACGATCTTGCGTTGCATATTTTGGACTTGCTGGTCATTCTGGTCCAGCCTCTCCTCCTGGGTCGTCGTGTCACACACAGCAGAGATCTCATCCAGGACTGGCCTGAAGTCCTGCAGATTGTTCCTGAGCCTCTCAGAGTCGTCCAGCACGAGCTGTAGTTCAGGGTTTAAAATGATGCAGTATGTCAAAATGCTTGTGTCATAAAGCAAAATAAAATAAACAGAATGTGAATATAGATAGAAATATAATGAAATAGTGAAATTGAGTCTTTGGCATCTCTGACCTGCAGGGAGTTTGCGTGATTCTGGAGGCTTCTGGATGTTGTGAATGAGCAGGAAGCATTGAGCCACGACTGGGCCTCATTTAACCAGCAGGTGGCGCTGTACATGGTGCCTTCAAACTCCTGAAGACAGGCCGGGATCTGTCAAAGAAGCAGAGAAAATATGAAGAAGCAGAATGGAAGTGTTAAAAACAGATTTTCAGGTTTTTCAGGTAATGATTCAAACCGTGGTTTCTGTTACGTGGCGTAAACATTATATGCCTGACCTTGCTGAGGAAGGTTGTGCGTTGCTCGGCCTTTTGCGCTGCGTTCTGGTAGAGCTGCAGGGGTTGGGTGAGTTGGTCCATGAGTAGGTGGGCTTGATCTGGATGCTGCTCTGCAAGATCCTGCACCTCGTTCTCCAGGAGCATCAAGCGGCTGTGCCATGCATCCAGCTCATCCCACACATGCTGGAAAACAAACAGCGTAAAGTAGTCACAGTGTGATCCTGCATTGCCATCAGCTCAGTGGCTGCTCCAGTTGATTCAAGTTATCTCATCAGATGCTGAATAAGGAAACATGTTCAAACTTGCACACAAACAAACACCTTGAGAACATTTTCTGCTTGGCTGACTGTTGGACTCTTCTTCTCTAGCAACAGTTTCACTTTCTCCAGACCTGAAGCGAACTCCACCACCTGACGGTCCAGCTTCTGAACTGGGTTGCTCTTCTCCATGAGCTGTAGAGTGACCACACACACAAACACACAGATGCATACACATAATAAAATAAGAGGTTTGGTGGGAGACGCTTCGTGTGGCTTTAAGGGTGGATTCAGTTACCTTCTCCTCCTCTCTTTGCAGAGACAGCTGAACTTCTTGTAACCTTCTGTTGATATCAGCTGGTATCTGAGCATAGCGGCTCTGCACACCGCCCACGATATATTTTAGTTTAGCCTTCTGGCAGGATAAATCCTTTCTGAGCTCCTGTCGGTGTGAAAATGAACGAGAAAACGTTCAGCAGGACAGGAAATATGAAAGACTTAGAGACAGGGTCAAAAGTTGAGCTCTGTCCAAATTTGTTTAACTTATTTTCCAGTAAAAGGATGAAGGAAAGCTCACAGCAACCCGTTATATGTGAGAAATCTGCAGCACAGTAAAGATGAACTTCTGAGACTTTTTACACTGACACTGACTTGAAAAGACATCCTTTAATCTAATTATTGAAGCTATGTGTGGTCTGTAATGTAATGCACTAACAAGAACTGGCTTGTGAACACAATTCAGATTTCTCTCTGAGCTTCTAATCAGACCCTGACATAAAAAGAAGAGTAACATCATAGTTTGTCATTATTTTGCTTGTGTATGTCACATTTTGTATCTTTCTAAATGTCACTTCAGCTGCCCTCTAACACAACACAAGCTCATTTTTTCAAGTGTGGACTTTAAGGCATTAAAAAAGTGGCCTGACCTGCTGTTTGCATGGATTTGAACAGGCTTCCAGCGAGGGAAGAATAGCAAACATGTGTTGCTCCACCTCTCCTATCTCCTCTTGGACCTGCTGCCTCTCTTCTTCCTCTGCCTGGGCTGCAGCTACCACCAGCAGGTTTCTCTCTTTCAGGCTGTGGAGAATAGTATCTTTCTCAGCATCTCACACATTCATTATAGAGTTATCACTTCCCACTTGTGTATAAAACAAATCTTACCTCCTGACATTCTCTTGGATCTTCACTAGGGTTTTGGCCACAGGTCCAGGGCTAATGGGATCCTCTGTACTATATAAGCTCAGGACGTGCTCCAGTCGATGCTCCAGGGAGGCTAAGGCCTGCTGCTCCTGCTCCAGCCCGGCCTGATGCATCTCTGCCTGAGCCAGAAGCTCCTGGGGTTCTTCCTGAGTGAAGCTCACAGCGGAGGAGTCGGGAACGTCCGCCTGAAGACTGGCCAAAACACTGCAACACTGCTCCATCTAAAGTCAATATAATATTCAATATATACTTATGCTGTCATTTATGCCCTGTATTTTATCTGCAACATTCCAGTTTTATAATAATAACAATAAAAGTCACAGTCACAGTAAACCTGTCTGAAGAGGAAAGGAAAAGTGGGAACTTCAGTGGTAACCTCACACACATTTGTTAGACAGAAAATACAATCTATAAAAAAATACATGAATAGTTTACTATTCTAGTTTTGCGTTTATTTACTCGTTTGTAAAACTCACACTTGTCGTAATATCCTTCCATTCACTTCCTCTTTGTTCTATGTGTGCCATCAGGAGTCCGACCCCACGTCGTAATGATATCCATCGCCTCCACAGGGCTCCGAGCTCTCTGTCCTTTCCAACCCCACAGCCTTGCATCGGACATCCAGCTCTGAGTTCTTCGATCCTGCCAGCGAGGCTGTGAACATCTTCCATCAGGAGCTTTGTGAACACATGAAATGAAGTTGAAAATTGAAGTTTAAATCAGGCTGTATCCGTTCCACATGTACCTGCACGTGTGGTAACAGTCAAGTAAAAACAGAAGCGTCTGCAGTGGTGGCTCTGTGGGGCTGCGCTAAGGCATAGAGGTATGTTAATAACTAAAAGCTAATTCTCATGATTAGTAACATGCTGATGTAAAGCAGATAAATGCCATTCGTTTTGCTGGTATTTTATTAAACTGATGTTTGACTTGATTGGTAAAGTAAAATAAAAGTAAAGTAAAAGTGAAGGGATCGTCAAACTGATTATAATCCATCCTGATGGGGGCATGAATGTCGATTTTATCACTCAAAAGCAACAAAGTCATTGTCGCAGTTGAGGAGAATTACCTCAGTCACTAGGGAGTCATCGTCTGGGCTCTGTGGATTTCTGTATTAAACGTCATGGTAATGCTTCCAATAGTTGTTGACTTATTTTACTAAAAGAACAAAAGAAGTTAGCCTGCAGGTGGCGCTAAAGAAAAAGTCAGGAGGTCGCCAAAGTCAATAGGATTGGAGAATACTTCCATCTGGACCAAAGTGGTGGACTCACTGAGCAACAGGCTAAAGAGCTGTTGTTCTCTCAAATCTATCTAAGTAGATGCAGTGTACGTGAAGACTGCTGAAGGGATGGAAACATCATCACCAGCAAACTGAAGCTCAGTCAAACCTACCTTGGCTCTTTTTTGTTGGGAATCACATTTGTCAGATGACGTCACTTGTTCTGCAGAACATTCTGAAAGCTCGGCTTCAAGCCACGATAGACGCTGACATATGTCTTCGTGACACTTCCTGTGGCTTTGTTGTTTTATTTCACACCTGTGAGAAATTTTTAGGTGTTTTAACATGTTTTAAAATGATGAACAAAGCAAAGCAAAGATATAATCGCAACAATAATTCAGCGAGGTAAGAAAAGCCAGCACCTCTGCAGGGACTGTAGCCTGAGTTGGGCTTGGGCCTCCAGCATTGCTCTTCCCACCAACAGCTGACTGAGGATAGTGATGTGGAGCTGCTCCGTCTTTGTGCGGGACAGGCAGGGTTGTTGGGGCAACAGTTCCACAAGGTGACTGATGTGAGCCTGAAATCCATCTTCAAGGGTTTCTAGAGCCTGCCGAGTCTGTCTTTGCTCCTCTGTACAGTCCAAAAAACCTCCAGGAGCTGATAAGAAGGTGGCTTCAGCATTGTGAAGGAAGCTTATTGCTCCCTGAGCAGCCCACTGGTAGTCTTTCAAGGATTCTCTAGCCTGGGATAAACTCTCCTGTTGAATACATGTTATATGATTAAGCAGAATTTAGAGAAACAAATGGAAAGCTAAAAATTCTCAAACGTCGGCTCTGTTGATCTTACCATTCGTAAATGGCACTCTTGCTTGGTTGCATCCCGAAGAGAGTAAAGTTCCTTGTATTTTTTCAGATTAATTTTTTCTTTCCGTCCTAGACCTTCCAAAACCCTCATCCCAGATTCCATGTTTCTCCAAATAACCCAGTACCTTTGTAGTGCAATATCTATGGCTTTTTCATCTGGATTCTCTGGTTCAGCTCCCTCCAGCTCTGCTCTCGTTCTTTGGAAAAGCTCCATTAAGGCAGGAAGCTCGGAGGAAAAACGCAAACCTAGCAGAAGCATGGCCTCTAGGTTTTTGATGTTGTCTGTTACAGAATGCTCCCAGAGGACTAAAGTTTCCACAGTGCTGCGGATCCTTTGCCTCTCTGACTCACACTGAGATGGTTGCAGCTCCTGAGCTATGGCCTCCAATTGGTCCGCTGCTTCTTGGCACTGTGTTTTTACCAAAGGAAGCTCAACCAAGAGTGTTTGGCAAAGTCTGAACCTCTCCCCCATGCTGATTGTTTTACCTTTGGCACGCTCGACTTGCTCTTTGGCAATTTCCCTAGATTCCTCCATTTGTCTCCTCAGGTGCAGATATTTGTCTTGCTCAAAGGCATTGATACTAAGAACTTTGCACTGGTCTTGCAGTTCCCCAATTGCACACAGCAGGGACCTTCGCTTGGCCTCCTGGCAGTGCTGAAGTTCTTGTACTTCACACTGATGCTCCACGAGCTTGTGCTTCAATTGTGCAATTGCTGAAAGTGTTTCCTGTCTTAAAGGGAAGCTTTGCTGCTTCAGATCCGAAGAAATTTGCTGTAAATTAGCCTGGATAGTCGCTAACTCCTCATCTGAGGAGGTTCTCTCATGAATCAGTTCCTCTAATTCCCAGCTGGTTGCCTTTTCATGAGCTAACAACCCATCTAATTCTATCCAAAGGCCTGAATGTCTGTTGACAAGGTAGCGACTCTCTCCTGGACTCAACCCCGCGGCTATTTCCCTGCAACTTTCTGCCATGGCTTCTGCCATTTTCAGCTTGCTCTCTATCTCCACTATGGTTAATTTGTGACTTTTCAGCTTGCTCTCCAGCTTTGTGAGGTCAGCTTTTGAAACATCATCGACGTGGGCACAGGGGTTTCTTTTAGCATGTGTTTCTGCAAGCCAGGCATCCATGTTAGCAAGCTGGCATAACAGTTTCTCCCTCTCCTCAAGATTTTTCTTCATGATGCCAAGAACATGATCTGAGCTGTCAGCAATGGCTTCATACAGGTCCTCTACAGTCTTCAATACTTGATCACTTTCATTCTGTGCCATACCAGAAGCTACATCTTTCATCTGCCCAACTTCTAGTCTCAACTTTGACTTTCTAGACCAAATGTCAATCTGAAATTTCTTCATCTCAGCAATCTGAATACGAGCCTCCTCTGGGAAAAGAGCTAACTTTTTCCCAATAGAGATGTGGTTTTCCGCCTGCTTGCCCCATATGATCAACTCTTGCAACTGCTTGTTGATCCTAGCTGAAGATGTGCTGCATGTTGAGGTGTCAAGCATGCTCTTGGTGACATTAAGCAAAGATCCCAGTTCCTGAAGGCTACATTTGATCTCATCCTTCTCTTTCTGACCCAGAGAGAAACAAACAAGTGCATCTGACTGCGACTGTAGGTGCAGAAAAAGCTGGTTGTACAGTTTTAGGTCTGTGCGCAGACAAACGAGTTCTAATGCGCTTTTGCTGTCGTGGCTTTGAAAGTTGGATTTCTGCAGAGCCTCAAGCTTGGCTTTAAGCTCTTCTGCCTCTTTTATTAGCAGACGTGATTGAGAGGTGGAGCTCGAGGCGTGCTGCAGATCTCTTTTGATACTTCCTTCTAAAAGCCTCCATTCTTCCTGGACATCTCCGAGCTGGGCAAGAAGAGCACCTGAACTTTCAGCATCACTCAGGTGGACTGACAAGTGGCCACTTAATTGGAGGAGCTCTTCCATCAGGCTTTTTTTCTGTAGCATGGTTTTCAGCAGAGCATGGAGTTTGTCGGCTTGAAGTGCACTGCTTCCCAAAGTATTTCTGACAAAACCCACAACGAAAGAAAATTAATGCGTCACCGTTTATGTTTGCAACAAGTTAACTAGATTACTTTCGAATCAAAGGACTACTCACAAGCTCATTTTGTCCTTCTCACTCGCTACAACCTCCAGGAACGCTCTGATGATCCTCATCTGCTTATGATACTGTTTGACCTGATCCAGCTGTGCTGCTTTCACCTGCACTGTGGCTGAGGCATCCAGCAGTGCAGCAGTCCACTGTGCTTCAACACTTTTCAGGGTGTCTGGGTCACAAATCCTGGCAGCGCTCAGGCTTTTCATAGTAGCTACTTGTTCCTGCACACAGCGCCTGTAGTCCTACAGGAGACACAGCAGACATCAGGTTAAAAAAAAGATTGGACATTTTTATACATGACTGATTTTTGTGATGGTGCATTACATGTTAAAGGTGCAGGTTTATATCGTTTATATGTTGGTGTACAGTACATTTTGTCATGATGACAGAGACGAGGAATAAGTACCTCTGCCTCCTGCAGTTGTTGGGACATTGCGCTGACGTCGAGTTGTGCTGGTTGATAACGACATACCAGAACATTTTGGACAGTTCGCATCAATCGAATCTCTGGTTCACCAGGAGAGGACTTCAGGTACCAGCTCAAATCAATGTGTGGTGTCCGCTATAACATAATACACACAATACAAATATCACGAAACAAAAAGAAGCTTGATACAGCACCGCATTCCTCTTTTTCACGCGTGTACATGATGAATAGCTTTCATTTATTTAGTGTTAAACTTAAATGACATTACATGTGACTGTGCAGGACACAAACTAAAATGTGAGTAATTAGACCCCCTAACGACCTGACAGGAAATCATCGTCTCTCATCTTTCCTGTGGACTTTCCTGTCAGCCGCATCATGGGAATAAACAAACATCAATCAAAACACTTTTATCTGTTCACTGTTTAGTGCAATTATGATTGACCTCTTGATATTTCTGGACACTTGAAGATAAGCAGTTATATTTAAAATAATAAAACTCAAGTTCTAAAATGATGATTTTTTTTACTTTAATTCCTCCAACGAATTCAATATTTTAACCTTTTCTACATATGTTAGGGTTAAGACTCACAGCAACACAGACAACCTACAGTACAGTAGCTCTAACTCAGAGAGGTGCATTAAAACTAAATGATACTCACATTTATTATGTTACTTCTTTCCACCAAGCCCTGGATCTCAGACAAGATATCCTGCATGCTGAACTTGTGTTTGGAGGACTCTGATGATCCACCTGCGCTCCCTCCAGCCTGCGGATCAGCTCCCAAACCGAAAACTGTCCTCTCGGGCTCCATGCTTTCTTGAATCTGTGGCTACATGCACAGAGGCAGAGGGGTGGTGTCGCATTTTAGCCTTGTTCTTCCCAGTGTTTGTCCACGGATAATAACAGAGTTTCCTGTTCTTACCCTGCTCCACAGTGGTAAATATTACTATGTTGACGGTGGCCCGGCGAGTCAGTACAGTTTAACACAAGAATGTGCCTGAGTAGGGAGCAGCCTGCCCCCGAGGGAGGAGGACTCAGTGTATTCAACAACAAAGTGCTGCCTCTCTTGTTTTTTTTAAAGAAATAATTGATACGTTATAACTCGGTTAGAGAGGGAAACACCAAAACACGACTTGAACTGCTAGGCTACTAGACTACAAACAGGGGAGGGGCTTTTTTGAAATACTTTGGGCATGACCAAGGTGTGGCTTGTACCGCAGTGTAGGTAAGCGTACAGCACGTTTCTGATTCTCTGGAGACAAAACAGCAACAGCTTTAAGTGTAAGATGATGAAGGTGACACATTTATTTCTAGAAGCTTAATGTAGATTGAAGTAATCTCATAGATCAGATTTTTTTCATAGGTTGGATATACTGTTCACTTTATCTCACACGTTTCTGAACACTACATAATGTACTAGTGTCGTGTTTAGTCTTGATTTATTGGAGCTGCTCTCTGAATTATGATTACTTAAATTTTCAAAAGTTAAACTAAGGTTGGAAAGCCAATGACTGATTTCTTCAAATACAAATATTTTGGTATTTGGTGGACGCTCAGCAATCATCCTTGGAAACAAATATCAGCTGTTTACAGAGAGAAGGCTCTGGTGCTGTTATTACAATAATAGCAGGTTGTCTTTGTGAGAAATTCCTCAATTCCTTTGAGCATTGTGGCCTCTTGTTTTATCAAAATGCATCAGGAGAGTACAGAGCTCGACATGAAAACATTTTTAGAAAATTGCCTTTCCTCGCAGCACAGCATCGCCGGCATTATTTTTGACCGGCCCGGTGATGACATTAATGCCAAAGAAAATGATCAAGTGAACCGAAAGATAATCATGTTGCTTTCATTTCATATGATGACTTGAGAGCTGCAGGCTGAGCTGATGGGGGCTCTTTTCTGAATTTGTGTAATTAGTCCATGTTTTAAAACATGGTGGTGTATTAGTTAGGCTTATATTAGTTACTGCATTGCATCCTCATGTAGTTTATAATTCTTCTTCATCCTGTGCTATAAGCAGGACAATATGCAACATGGATTTCATCCATTTGTCAGGAGAAAAATACATTTCTTTCCACAGAAAGATGCCGAGGCTGCATGACCTGATCCTGGAAAATGTTGCGACATTCAAATGCCAAATGGTGGGAGGAATAAATACACTTAAAGCAAACAAGTTTCAGCTAAATTTAGAATTTAATTTAAGATAAATCACATCTTCGAAATGTCAGAATACTTCTCCACAATGGAGGCAAGATCAGGAAAAAAGAATGGTTTATAAATGTCGACATTATACTTTTTGACAAGTGTCATTTAGGAAAAGCCTTTGGATTTAGTGTGGACATGTGAGTTATCGTAAGTTTTTAGTAACTTACCCAGGAGGAGCTGTGCACTAATTATCAAGTTCATTCGGAATAAAGTAAGTCCCTAACTGACGATGGTTAGCGCGGTACATTTTTGTGATTTACTGGATAATTAGTTATTTCTTTCTGTGTGTTCACTCCTGGTAGACGTGTAAATGGTAAAGAAGATATTTTTTTAAATCAAACTCAAAACCTCTTTTTAGTCTGACTTTTACTTGAACTATATGTGAGTTTTATTACCTGGTATGTCCTTTACTTATGTTGAGTTTTATATAGTTGTTTTGTTGCCTCCGGTGTTTCTTCAGTTTGTGTTTTTGTCTATAAAGGGGAATGTGTAGAAACTGAGTCTGACGGATGGATTGAAGATCAGACATTGCAACTGAAGGGTCACAATTTAAAAAAGGTCGGGAACCACTGCAGTGAAAGTTTTTCCACGAGCGAAGCAGAATTGTGAGAAGGTAATTCAGAGAAGAAGAGTAGAAAACCCACCTGCCCCTGTGTCACCTCTGCGTCCTCCAGCAATGTGGATACCTTCCACTCGCTTTCTTCAATTGGCAGCTTTGCTTCGTCTCGTCTCATCCGCGCTGTTGAAAGTTTGGACTCTGGGTGTTCTTCACTTGCTTCTTCTGTGATTTCTCCCACTGCCATCTCTGCATGTCCTGTACCTGTGCTCTGTGCAGTGTCAGCAACAGTCAGCTGTTTACTGTCACCAGCAGGTATTTGGGTTTCAGTTGAGGCATCTCCCTCCCCGGTGCACAAGACTGAGCTCATTGTTTGCTCTTCAGCGTGACAGAAATGTGTCACCTCCTCTTGTTTGACATCCGGAAATGTTGTTTCTGCTGCATGTGCACCGGCGAGCTGACACTCAGCAACGCTGCCACATGATTTGGAGGAATTCAACATGTCATTGTGCATTAATTCGTGGCCTTCTGAGTTTTCTTTGCATGATAATTTGGCACTTGTGGATTCTACTTCCTCCGGTTCTCTGCTTAGTGATGCTGGAGGGGTTTTTGGCAGCGAGTCTGCGTCGTGAGACTTGTTTAAACAAAATATTTTGAAGTCCGTCTCATCTGATTCAGGACTGATTACCGCTGTACAGAGCCCAGATTTCTCCTCAGGAATGCATGCGACTTCTGCATCACAAATCTCTGCCCCCTTCGAACACGTGAGGACATCTGAACCGCTCTCTTCAACATTTTCCCTTCGCTGCACGCCCTGTGGCTGAAACTCAGGCAGCTCCACGTCCAACACTATTGTGAACACTTTCTTTGGGTTTGCACTGACGTCGTCAGAGTGTTTCTCTTGTTCTTCAGCATACAGCACCGCTTTAAATGTCTCAGATTGTGCTGCTGGACGTTCAGACACATTTTCAGAGATAGAAGGAGGGAAGTTGTCTGGCTTTGTCGCTGAGGATCCATCCAGGGATGTGACACAGTGTGCAGAAGTGATTTCTTCGGTACTGTCTGTGCCTAACGATGACATTTCTAAACCCTGGGATGAGGTAGCGTCTTCCTGCGATGGTACAGGGGTCTCTTGCCAAGCTGTTAAACTCTGGTCGAGATTAGGAGATGTGTCACGCATTAAAGGTTCTGTGTTATTTCCAGAAAGTGTCTTGTGCCCATTGCTTAAAGGATTACTATCAGTGATCAATGTGCCAGGACCATCCTTTGATGTCTTCAAGTGTATTTCTTGTGATTCTTGTTGGGTTTCTGGACACGAGAATTCTTCTTTGGCGGTTTCCAAAAGGTCTCTGGCTTTAACTCTGGTGTCATTCTCGTCATTTCCAGAGTTTTCCTTGCTGTCTGTTGCAGAAAGGGAAGTAGCAGCAGGAGGACACGTGGCAGCAGCATCATCAGGTGCAGCTAAATGCGGTGCATCACTTTCACTTTCTTCAACAACTTTGTCCGACTCCGCTTGACAATGATCTCGACTAACCTGAGAACAAAAATCATCATCATCATCATCATCATTACATCTGATTGCGCTGAATGTCACGAGGAGAAACTCACCAGGCATTTAGATAAAGCTTCAAGTGCAGATGAACTCCCATTTAGAGCATCTGAAGCAGTTTCCTCCAGTTTCTTTGTCTCTTTTGTTCCCAGGCAATTCAGAAGAAAGTCTCTTTCTGAGAGCACTTCACGGAGAGTCTGCTGACGCCACACGCCCTCATTAAGAGCAGCCTATGAAGGCACAGACAGATATATAAAGTTAAGAAAAAAAAAGCTCTTTACGCAGGCACGTTATCTTTTAGGAGCATTCAGAGTTTTGTATTTTTCTGACCTTAAACTTGAGAGACTTCAGCCAACATCAGCATGCGAATATGCTCACAATGCCAATGTTAACATGCTGTTTACAGTTGTTCTAAGTTAAACTGATGACAATGGGAATGTTATTCCTTTTCAAAACAATATATTGGCATTGGAGGACAAGTCGAGGCCATTCAATCATTACGGTTCATCCCCTGGCTTCCGTATTTGTAAAAAATGTCATTGCAATCAATCCAACAGTTGTTGAGATATGTACCATGCAGCAATCCGGGTTATGAATCATATAATCTGTCTAGCTGACATAACGGTTACATATACAAGCTGATCATTTTAGCACTAATTAAACAATTGCCATATTATTTCATAGACATTGTTGTAATTATCGCAAACAGATCACGACTGGCAAAACAGGAAAAGAGCAGCTGGAGTTCGGCTTTCAGAGTTTCTGGCAGTGGCAGACAGTAAGGCTGATGGAAAAATGAGTCACAGCATGTTTGCGATCTTTAGTGATGCCAAAGAGCAAACCTTTTAATAAATGCAGCTCTGTGAGGACTATTATGTTCAGCATGTACCACACAGAAGAGAAGGTATTGCTTTTATGGTAAGAGAACAGAAGGAACATTTGGCATTTTGAGAAGACGTGAAAGTCCCTCACTGAATTTAGTTCTAAGTCAGACAGCAAACGATAATAGTCTTGGTATTAAGACAAAGTGAAGGCACCAAAAGTTGTTCAGATGGCTCATTGTTTTACTGTAGGAACCAGACAATGGCATCAAGGTCTGGTTCAGATCAAACATGCTTAGTCACTTTATTTCTTATTATTCAGAACCGACAAAACAAGATACGTAGGCTCCACTGTCTTATTTTATGTAGAACAGTATTGTTGAGAAACTATAAATATGCTGATGTGGTTTATAGAGTTGATTTACTAAAACTTCATATCGAAGGACAAAACTGAAAACTAAAAAGTTTTCTGCATATTAAGTCATTTCACTAAATTTATTGCAAATACGTCAAATAATATAAAAAAAAGTTAATAACATAACAGAATAGACACACATTGTTTGTGTGGCTTGTTATTTAAATGTGCATATTTGTTAATATTCTGAATTTGACTAATAGATAAATGGATGGACACATTAGTTTTTAATTACCTGGCTGGGGGATGACGTTTCAGTTTGTACCGTTCGGCTCCACGTCTGCAGCTGGCTGACGATCTGTCTCACCATGTTGGCGGTGTTTGCAGCACAATCCTGCTTCTTCTGTAGAGAAATGGACCTGAGACTAGAGAGAAAACCAACAACGATTTTCAAGAAGGTGTTTTGTTCAAATATCTATAGAGCATTACTGTCCTCTCCATCCAAACCCTTTTCTGGGCATTGCCATGAATCAGTTTTAATAACTAGACTGGAAAAGACAATCCCACCATAGGCCCAAAAACTTTAAACGAGGACTCTCTACCTGATATGTGGCATAAAACAACTTGATTTTGAGGTAGCTTTATGTGCAACATATAAAAATGAGTTTGTAAAAAATGACTTTTGTATTAAAAGTAATTATACCAGTGTCTTAACATTCAAATGTACCTTTAAGCACTTGATCTTGGAATAAAGATTTGAATGATTAGTCTTTTTTTTGTAAGTACCTGTCAACGTCTTTAGCAATGGCATCAACAGTCCAAATGACACCTGCAGGAAGCGTTTCTCGCGTGACGCTCGACTCTCCGGCCTTCTGCAGGTCGTGAACTCTCGCAGCCAACTCTGTCAGTCTGGTTTCACAATCCTGAGAGAGAAAAATCCGTCTTTGATGAAACCGTCTCCCATATGAGCAAGTTTGAGGCAGGTGTGTAAACAGATTGGCAAATCTATGAACTTGTTGTAGGATCTTTTAAGAGTACCTGTATTGTATGCCACTGCTGTTTGAGCTGGCTGATATCAGGCAACACTTCACTGTCCTCACACAGTTTTCCAACATTTTCAGCCAGGTCTTTCAGTGCTGTCTGCACACAGGAGACCTCTTCCTCCACTTGTTGAACTCTCTGGTTGCTGTCCTCTGAGAGCAGTGCCAGATTTTCTCTGATGCTACTGTCTAGTGCCCTCTTGTGTTTTTGGAGGTTGCTGACTTGCTGGCAGAGGCTGGCCCGGGCCTCGAGCGTGGAGCTGGCTGTGATAGAGTCCTTCAGTGTGACAATCTGTAAAAGGTCTTTCTCTGTGTCTGTTACTTCTCGTAGCAAAGCCTGGAGAATGGAGAGAGTGACAGATAAGCATGCTATGTTTCTATAAATAGAAATACAATATAAGTTCTGCGTCTTTTTCATGGTTTCTATGCAGAGCGGATAACGGCGGGTTTGTACGTGATTCAGCCGGTCAGTTTACTTAATGGACCTCACCTCCAGAGCTGGTACATCAGTGATTGGTCCAGCTGAGCGTTCTTTCTGGGCTTGACAGGCTGACATCCTTTCCTGCAGGGACGTCAATTTATGGTGGCAGTCCTGCAGTAACTGGCCAAAATGTTCCTCATTACACGCAGCTTCCTCGAGGCGGGAACACACACCCTATGGACAATTCAGGCACACCAGATGAGCTCATCATTTCAGATTTATTGTCATTATACCAAACCGGTGGTTCCCAACCTTTTTAGTCTGACATTCCCCAACACATCAGGTGAACTCATGAATCCCTTCACTGAGCCTGTGTTACGTTCCAGCTGTGTTCGCTTCATTTGATTTTGTGCATGTTAACGCTACGTAAACATCTAAATAAAGACTATATCCAAAACTTTTAGCCAACTTTTTTTTAGCTGTTTATTCAATATTTTTGGGGAATTGCACCACCTGTTTATACATTACTTCAGGATAAGTGTTTCACCTGTTTACCAATACTTTTATCTAACTACTGTATGTCAACTGAAAGTGTCAGCTTTGTGGGGATTTTAATTTTACTTGCCAAAACGTACTTTAAATTTCGCTTTTATCCATTACTACAGTTGTCCCCTCGAAAGTTTGAACTTTAAGAGTTTAAATAAGAGAGAAATGTGAGAAAATGTTAATGCCTGTCTGAGAAAAGTGTATAAAATGTGTGGTTACGGGTTTTACGGCCTTAAAACATGTATAATAATTGTATAACTTACTTTGCGGATTTCGTCTATTGCGGGTTATTTTTAGAACGTATCCCCTGCGATAAACAAGGGACCACTGTATGACTATAATCTGTAGGTAATCATTTGAACTGTTTATCCATTACTTATGGCTACTGTATCTTTTTAAAGCAATTTTAACTTGTAACTATGGTTTTTATCCAAAATGTAGCTTTATGGTGTTTCAACTGCTTCAGGTTAGTGGAGGGAAAACCTCCTGGTTAATAATGATAATACATTTCCTAGATCAGCACCAATTTGTGATCCTATATGGATATTTATTTTCCTCCTTAAACACAAATATGTTTTTTTTAAATTAGTTAAGCTGCTTGACAAGCTTTCTATGCATTTCCTGGCAGAATGGGATGCAGGTACACAGTCCTAAAACACGTTGAGACTTCACCTGAATCCCTTGAACATGAAGTTTTACCTTCAGCTCTGCCATCAGTGATGACCAGCAGGTCTCCAGCTCATCCGACGAGGAATCCTTCCACGTGTTGTCGCTGGTTTGTTCGGCGAGCTGCCTCCTCTGTTCTGCCAGGCTGCTGAGAGTTAGTTGCAGAGATTCGGTCTCATCCTGCAGTTGACGGGCTTGATGGTGGATTTGTCTGCGTTCAGCCGTGCCCGGCCAGGGGAATAACGTGGGAAGCTGAGCCGCTCTGTGCTGCAGCTCCTCCACTCTGCGAGACGCCTGATGTCTTTGGGCCAGGTAGGAGGAGGTGAGGTCCAGATCAGCGTGAGGAACACTGAAGAGGAACAAAGACTAGACTTAGGAGGAGCAGGTTAAAAGTTTAGGTGGGTGGAATGATGCAGGTCTTAATCATAAGGAGCAGATCGTAGGGTGGAGAAAGCAGGTGGTGCTAACAGTATGAGTTTGTTCTGCCACCATGATTGTTGTAGGCCCTGACAGTGTATCATGTATCTAATTTAAAGGCTGGAAAGAATGATTCACTCTCACATCTGAAGTTGGTTGGGACCCCCACAAAGTCTCACCACTGTGACCTGATATGGAAAAAGGGATTTTGGAGTGTAAATAAAACAAAAGCATGATTGGACATGGCACTGTTGACCCAACGGAGGTTTCCTGGAGCTCAGGGAGAACTTGAGGGGATATTGTAGGGAAAGTACAGCATGAGTGTGGGCCATTTGGACTGAGCACAGCTAACAGAGGCGAGAAGATGAAGCTACATGTGAGAGAGCAGTCTCACAGGCAAAGCAGGCCCAGTGGGAATAAATTCATGCTACGAGAAACTGATCATGTGCTTTCATTTCCCCAAAATCTTCCAACAGCTCCTTTATATTTATATAAATCTTCACTTTAACACATTCAGATGCTGGAGTGTCTAATATTAGCCACTGTGTGAGATAACCTCTCTAAATGTAAAAAGGAAACAAGATTTTATTTGTGAATTTGAGAATTACCAAGCAGAGTATTTGCATAATGCAGCTCAGCATTTCCAAAATTAAGATTTATAGTTCCTCACCTATCTATTTTACTCAAGCTTACTGTCTATGTTTAGTCAGTAATCGCTTCCGGCTTGCTCCACTCACCTGTGATGAGGCTGAGCTGACTGCAGAAGGTCCCTCGGCCGCTCGTCTGCCGTCTGAATGGTTTCCTGAATGTCTTGTTTCAGGTCGTCTCCATCACACGTTCTGTCAGAGACTTGAAGCTCTTCAAGGTGAGCCTCGCCCTCCGCCACCGTGCTTACCGCAGCCTGAGAAATATTTCACAGATGAGTCGTTTAACTCTACTCTGCAGTCGCACCGTTCTGTTACTGCACGGCCTGAAGAAAGTGTCGCTGTGTTTTTCTACTGTCTGCAGACTAATCCGCCATTCCAGAATCTTTTTGTTTAACAAATGGACACTCCTTATTACAGAACAAGTAGAAACTAATGCAGATGAAAAGACAACACATCAGTGTGACCACACCCTTTACACACCGCAGTAACAACTGCCAGTTTAGCAGCGGTGGAAGAAGCAGTCAAATCCTCCACTTAAATAAAAGTACTAAAACCACACCTGTAAAAATACTCCTGCATTGAAAATGCTACTGTAAGCATAATCAGAAATTTTTACTAAATGTCTATGTATCTCACTCATTCATTATTGTAAAAGAAGGATTCGACTGCTAAAGCTCATTTATAAAAATACTGAAAATAGTGAGAAATGCCTCAATTACCTGGATGCCGGAGTGACAATGTTCATTAATAAGTATAAAAGCAAAAGTAGCAAATCGTCACATCTGAAGAGCTGGAACCATGAAATGTTTTTGCATGACAAATCACTGAAACCATTATTTAAATGGGTACAAATTAATTTTCTGTCAATGGACTAATTAGTTAATCTACTGATCATTTCAGCTGTACTTGTAAAAACTGTTGCTCGTTAAAATTACGACAAAACATCATATTTTATAAGCTCTGCATGTGTTTTGTATGTACAAATTTGTCAGGTCAAAGTACAAGTACCTGAAATTTATACTTAAATGCAGTACTTGAGAATTTTAGAACTGCTTGACACTAAATTTAAAAAATAAACTATTCATTTTGCCTCATTGTAGCGTGTCCAAACAGGGACTCAGCTCACGTGTGATTCAGCAGGTTACACTCACCTCTCAGACATGTAGAGAAACTGAGCATATTTTCTTACCTGAGTGCTGCGAGCTTTCTGCTCTCCACCACTCTGGAGACCGAGGTTTTCAGCAGGTGGCGAGTCAATAACTTGTTTCAGATCTCCAACCGAGGACTGAGTCTGAGACACCTCGAAGTCCCCGGTCAGAGCGCTCTGCTTCTCCGTGGAGCCGCGCAGTATGTTGGCGTAAAAGCTGTTGCATCGGTGCAGCAGTCTGCTGCTTTCTTCCACCACAGCAGACTGCTGAAATGTGCTGCTTTGTAAGGAAGACACGAGCTGAGCGAGGGCCTCTGTCCTCACCCTGCAGGGCGAAAAAGACATGCTTAGTTACACGTTATTTACATTTTCAAATATTAGTGAAGGGGACTAGAACTGAATAGTGACTTGTCAGGTTACTAAATATAAAGTCTTGACCTGAAGACCTTTGTACAAGATTTGCTACCTTTGCTGAAGTGCTTCCTCCTGCAGGAGACTAAGACCCTGCTCCTTCGCTGCCTTTTCTTCAACAGCTTGCAACCATTGTTCCAAATGCTCGCTCTCCGATTGCAGCCTATGACACATGCACAGTATGAACACAAAGCGCTGTAGATTAAAGTGACATCATGGTGAGAAAATGGTTCTGCTGCAGAATAAAAACACAGACTTCAAAAAAACAAGTTGAACTTGTCCTGCTGTACTTCTGAACTGGATGAATCTCTAAGACAGAGTTTCAGTGATGAGGACTCATCCTACACTCCTGCATACACTGTCCTGCTGCTGTAAATATTCAGTAACGTACCGAATCTATAGCCTCAAAAAATCACCAACAAACGACTATTCACTTCTGTTTGAGCAACATTTGCTAAAAACTACAGTACCCAGCTATTTTAAGAAATGATTCACCTTTTAAAAAACATAAAAGTATATATTTATATATTATTTGAGCTTTACTATGAATCTTCAGCTGTATTAAATGGCTGAGTGCCACAGAGTGCCTGAGGATGTCAGAACGTAATGAGAGACGGATTAACTCTGTTTTGGTCTTTTCATGGGATTTGTAGACAAAAACAAAAAAATGCACTTTAATTCAATTTGACGAAACTAAGAACAGAGCAATAAGGTTGTTTTATGTAAACTTTCAAAATGTTTGAATGAGTTTTTGTTGCCTTGATTTCCTGAAATCAGCAAATTTTCGTTTAAAACACTAAAAACACGTGTGAAAAGAGTCTAAACTCTAGAATCACCAATTTAAAAAAAAGCTTACTGTAGATATATTAACATAAAGACAACATAAACATGTCGCTTCTTATACTCTTATACTTATACTCTTACGTATGCTCTTATACTTTCAGACTCATTAGTTACTATGTTCAGTCTGGTTCAGTCTGGATTTGTCTGCTCTTTCCTTCATGTGATCCCCTGATGACAACTTTTGAAACACGGTGAAATGATGAAGCAGCTGTTAGACAAAGAAACAGAGAGCCTCAGAACTCCAGAAAAACCCGCCCAGCAGCTTTCTCGAGCCATTATTGTAACGTGTAACTGTTGCATGTTGTGTTGATGTGTGTATGCATGCTATACGGTTACAGAAGATACATTAATCAATGTTTTACACATTACATGACAGTGACAATGACAAAGGAAACATCTAAACATGATGCCTGTTACCTGTCGAGAGCCTGGATATTCCTCTCAGTGTCCTCTCCCACCGCAGAGAGGAGCTGATGAGTGTTTCTGACTTTGTCCTGCAGCTGCATCCCGTCCTCAGACAGACTCTGTAGGCTGGATGAACTCGCTATGGAGGCCAGGACACGCAGGTCCTCAAACACACTCTCCGCCTGCTCATCCTGGGTCTGAAGCTCAAAAAGTAGATCCTGTAGAAGAAATAAGATACCATCAATATCTTCTCTAATACAGCCACTTCAAACACTAACAAAGACAGCATGGGTTCAGTTTTTACACGATTAAAGCTCCTCTCAAATTATTTTGATAGTATCGTTGGTAAGTCTGGGTTTGAGTGTAAAATCAAAAGTTTTTAAGTAGCTTAGAATAACAAAAATGTGTTTAAATCTGGAAAAAGGAAAGTCACAACAACACATGGAACACCTGACACCAAGATGTATGCAAAATGTTTTAGGTTCATTTAAATGTATTTCGTATGTATTTATACAAATCAGTCTCATTTAAGCACTCACCTTAAGTTTTGCAAGGACTGTGGCAACATCTGAACCGCTGAGAGTGAGGAGGGAATCCTGAATCTTCTGCAGGGAGTTAAAGCAGTCAGCCATTCTGGCAGTAACATGTTCCTTAGCAGCCACCGTCTGCCTGTAAACGTCCTCGGCTTCGGAAACAACCTCCTTCAGCTGCTCTATCTTCTTCCTCATCTGGGTCTCCACAACCTGGAAACAAAATCAATCGAGACCTGCTGTTATCTGATCCACGACTGATGGGATATTGAGGCTGTTCTGGGCCTCACAAAGTTAACCATAACCTCTTGTAGCAAGGCACCAAAAAGAAAATGTATTGTGTGTATCTGTCACAGAAAACTGAATCTCATGCTGTACCTGCAGCTCCAGAGGAGGCTCTGAGCTTTGAAGCAGCACCTGAATCTCAGTGGCTCTTCGGTGGAAACGGTCCATATTCTCCTCTTGGGCCTGAATCTCATTCTGGAAATAAAGTTAGAGGGAAATAATCACGGTTTAAAGTAAAAATGTAGAGAACATTCAACTTCTCATGAGACGGCCCAGACCAGATCTGAACATACGTATCAAAGAGTGAAACATAAAGTTTTACCTGCGAGGCTCTGATGTCTTCCTCCGTCTGAAAAGATGGAGACTGAGCAAATGCCGCTAATTTATTGGCGCTCCAGCTCTCCACCTCTGCTCCCAGCTGGAGGACCCCATCCCACAGAGTCAGGCTAAGATGTAGGTTTTCAATGTGGGAATCTGTTCTTTCTGATATCTGCAAGAATGAATTAAAATATGACACAGGAAACAATAAAAGCAAATCTCTAAAGTTCTGTAATAAAATGTTGAAACTTTGGCTGCACTCACATCCAGCCAGCGGTCCATGAGAGCATCTGCTTCATGCTCGAATGGGATGACGGTGCACTCTGGGATGTGACGTAGATGAGTGTGAAGATGTCTGCAGACACTGCGGACCTCCTCTATGCCGTCCCCGAGGCCGTTTAGTTCTGCTTTTGTGTCCTGAACCTGAGAAACCACAGAAACACACACATTTATTCACAGGGAGACACAAACTATTTTGTTTATGTTGTATGTCTTCATAATTTTAGTGTGATCCACCTTAGTGTGCAGTCTCTGCAGGTTGTCTCTCCCCATGTAGGAGGCTTGTTCACTGATGGTGCTTTCTGCGCTCTGCAGCGTCCCATTCAGCTCCCCGCGAATGCTCTGAAACCTCTTCAGCAGCTCTGTTAGGACGTTACACCACTCCAGCCTGCGTGTGACCCAAACACAACACAAACTCAGGAAAGTGCTCGTAGTAGTAACTCACAAAGAAGTGAAACTGCTCTGTTTACCGTTGGGCTACAGCTTTTGTCGCCTCGTCCAGGACTTCCTCCACCTCTCTGGTATGACTCACGTCAGGGATTCCTGATTGTAAACATGCGTCTTGTATGTGCTGCAGCTCAGCCAGGTGTCCAACAAGACGACTTTCCAGCTCGGTCAGGGCCCGTGTCCTGCAGCAGGTGACACACAATGACACAAGGGGGGACCGAGATGAGCTGACGTTTATTAAAAGTTTAACTTGCTTTCATTTTGATGCTGTAGTGCAGCAATAAAAACACATAATGTTGGGTTATAATATTTCCCAAACGTTAAGCGTCATATAGCAACAACAATGTGCTGCAGCAAGCAAATGCAGAAATATATATTTGATGTTTGTATGCAAATGCCAAAAAGCTTTACAAAGTCACAGTAAAATATCTAAAAGTCAGTCTAGTTACATAATGCAGTCATTGACTTCCACCAATCAGAATGATTTGTTTCTGGACTCAGGTCAGTGTTGTACCTCTGCTGCAGAGCAGGCAGGGAGGGCTCCTGTAACCCCAGCTGCTCGGCTGCTCCCATTATCTCCCTCAATGCGACTAACAAGGCAAATCTCCTCTGGATCAAACTCTCCTTTTCTTCTCCCTCTTTCCTAATTTGGCTGATTCTCCTTCTTCTCTCATCCTTGGCTTTATAAACATCCTCTTCAGACTTGCATGTCTGAACCTCCTTCTCACTGTGTGTCTTTGCAGCATTGTTTCCTTTCAGCCAACTCGTTTTGGCCTCCGTTCCTGACTCCTTATCCATCCTACTTTCTGTGGGATACTCCTGTTCCTGTGGTGAATCATCCTCAGTCTTCATCTGACGTATCTCAGTAAGATTCAACTCCTGGATTTGTTCCTTTCCCATCGGAAGCGGCTCTGCTTTTCTCTCCCTCTTCCAGACTCTCATCAGTTCTTTCTCCACATCCACAGCTTTCTGAGACAATGATGTCACCACATCCTGGCATGTCGCTGTTGCACCATCTATGCCCAGAGTCATCCCCACTGCCTTTAAAGTGCTGTCAACACTGTCAGATTGTTCCGCAGCAGTCTGCAACTTCTGCTGCATTGTCGCCTGCCAAGAACGTCTCTCCTGCTCCAAGTCTGCCTCATTCTGCTGTCTGCTGGGGTCCTGGTTTGCCAACAGTGTTGGGATCTCAGCCTCGACTTCCCTTACTGTGGCCAGGAAGCGATCCAGGTCCCGGACAGCTGACTGAACCTTCTCCAGCCGCTGTCTGAGTTGTTCAAGATGATGGACACTGTTGTGCAGAGCCAGGAAGAGGGGTGAACGGGATGTGGCGTCCGACCCTTGTCTTTCCTCTTCTTCTGATAGCTTTCTCATCTCAGATCGCAGTCTGTTGTCCATCTCCTGAGTAAAGCGAGAGAGATTGATAATATTCACAAGAATTTAAGTTTAAAAAAAAAAAAAACACACACACATCGATCTACCTTCAAATCAGATACTAGTCCAGTATCAGTCAAGGTGAAGGAGGAGACGTCCACAGACTCTCTAAGGATCTCGTCTAGTTTTTCTCTGATCAGTGCCGTCTGGTCATTTGCAGACTCCATCAGGTTGGCAGTATTCTCTACAGATGTCATCCTGACACAAACAAAGTAAAAGAAACTTTATTTGTTAGAATACGTGTAATAAGATTGAAAGCTGCTAAATGGACTGTACAGTGAGACAGAAGAAGTGCTTAATGATGCTTAAAGAAAATGGAAATTTTTCCATAAATACTCTGCAAACTTGATGTGCTGATGAAGATAATGTGATGTGATCGAAAGCTTCTAGTTTTAAATTCATCTTATGTTACATTTACAGTCTTTCTGAAATGATTTATATCGGAAAAGGTGAATGATTAAAACCAGTAACAGTATTATTATGTGTCTAGACACTTATGTGCCAAAAATGTAAAAATATTAATAATAATAACAATTAAATCTGTACCTGCTCTCTAGGCACACTTGTTGGCTTTTCCACTGCTGAGTCAGCTGTATCCAGTCTCTTTCCACTTCACCTTTATCGTCTGTGGTCATCAGATGGGATCGCTGGGACAGCTGGCCATGCTGGAGCTCAAACTCAAACCACAGACCCTCCGTCTCCTGTTTTAATGTCTGTCGAGGAGAGACATGTTTACAAACGATACACAGCTTGAATAATGGTTGAATATGAATGTAAGGTGGTGAAGTGACGCGTCATTGCCTGTAGTTGCTTCTCTTGGCTCGGCAGGGTGGTGATGGTGACTCGGTCTGGGATAAACGCCTCCAAATGTTGCTTGTTCTTCTGGAGTTGAGACTGAAATACTAAGCAGGACTTTCTGTACCTGGAAAGATTCACATTGTTTCAAGACAATGTTTTCTGAGACTGGCTACATGGAAACACAGCCTGCTGCGAAATCTGTAACATCAAGTTCATCTTATACTGGTTTCCATTTCACTACACTCAATATAAGACACTAACTGTTGGAGGGTGATTTAAAGATTTAAAGTAAATTCACAGTAAAATTGTCACTTTCAAATGATGCTGCTGATCCCAGTGACATCCTCGAAGCCAAAGAAGAAGCAATAATTCAATTCTAGATTATGTCCCGCTAATCTGTCAACTTTATCCTGAGACTGTTATATAAGCGCACCTTTCCAGTACTTCCTGTTCTAAGGACTGCTCTTCCTGTGGTCTGGCAGCTGCCTCCGCGATGACGGTCCACTCTGCCTCATGCTTGGACTCCACAGTGTTGCCCCTGACAACCGCCTGGGAGATGAGAGAGAGAGAGTCGCCGGTAACCCGGCAAAGAAAAGAGGAAAAGATGGAGCAGCGAGCCTATCCAATTACGGAGGATTAGTGCCCTGCAGCAGCTGCTGCTGCACAGTGTTAGTTACAGCCAATGAAACGGCTGAGATTTAAAGAAAGGCCACTTTAAAAGCATTTTATAGATAAGATGTGAAGTTTATGTTTACATTTGTAATTTTCAGTGTGAAATTTGGAAGTATCCTGAAGGAAGTTTCTTCCTTCAGGATACTTCCAAATTTCATGTGCAGAAATAAAAATATCCAGGATTTCAAAATAAAATACTACATCCAAGTTATTTTCCCCATGTCATATGTCTTATTAGTTCTTATTATGATCTACTGTTGAGCACAGACCCTGGTGGACAATCATGTTCACACAAACTATGAGGTATAATATAAAACTTGAATGCAAGGTTTACATAAAAAGAAGTGGCAAATAAAACCTCAATCCTTACCACACAGTAAAAATAAACCTTTAATTACTTTTAAAAAAACAAATAGCTGCAACTGTGAGCACACAAAGCACCAAATCTATATAAAAGCACTTGTATGTTCTCCTCATACCTGTATCTGAGTTTGGGTTTGCTGTCTGCTCTCCATGATGTCCAGTAGACGAGCTTTCAGCGGCTGCTCTTTGGCTCGATGTGAGGGCTTTAGATCTTTTTTACGCTGTGTCAGGTCATCCTCGCTCTCCGTTGGGACGTCCTGAGCTCGCAGCTGAAGGAAATCACCGCTCGACCGCACTGACGCAGCCCGACCCAGAGGTGAGGGGTCTTGTTCTGGGCTGGCCCCACTTTGTTTCTGTGGGAGATCGTTGCTCTGCTGTGTGTCGCCTGACATGCCAGTCGCTCTCAGCGGGGTGTTTCCCCGGAGCTGCTGTCCCCTACTGAGTAAAGAAATGTTCATCAGTGGGAGGTCGGGGTCGGTCGGGCAGAACCACTCAGTCCAAGGGGACCCTCATTAAGATTAATAGACTTGAAGGATTACAGAGAGACACTTGTGAATAAATGCCTGTCTGCTTCAATTAAATGATGCAGTTCAACTTCATTCATAATCAATTCACAGTTTATAGACCAACTTTTTTTTTTAAGTTTATAATTCAACTTTTAAATAAAATGTTCAAATAAAATTGTTTAATGTGTTACCTACCAATAAAAAGCTTTAGCTTCCTTTCTGAAAAATATATTTTTTAATTTTCTCCAATTTATTTCAGCAGCAGAAAAGACCTTCATTTTTATCTCTAATTTTAAAATATGATATATTTTTGATAAATATTTCTCAGGCATAAAATACATATGTAAAGTCTTAAATACCTATGTACAGTACAGCCACAGTGATTACAAGGTTATTAAACACAATTATCTGTATGTAAAATTATTTACCAGCTTCGACAGTTATTTCAATATTTCAACTTATGAGTCTGTTTGTGTCTTCGTGTAAACGTGCACCTACTATACTATAGTGGGAACTGAAGGTGATATTAAGTACTCTGCCAGGTGTTTATATGTTTAATTACATTGCATTTAGCAGACGCAATGTAATGTAACATATAAACATGTTTGTGTTTGTGTGTGTGTATGTGTGTGTGTGTGTGTGTGTGTGTGTGGACAGATTTTGTGGATGGATGTGGTTGGACCCCAGTAGTCGTGGTGCAATGTAGTAATAACTACTAAGTACTCGTGGGTTGAACCACATCCATCTTGGAGCAGTTCGTGACTCCGTCTTGCAGTTGAGACACTATCACATTTACAAAATATGTTGACGGGCGTTGCAGCTGGTGTGATCCCATCACAAGATCAACTCAAGAAAAGTTTGACTTGCTCTGGTTCCAGAGAGATGGAGCACAGAGCTGTGTAAAAATCTATGTATAACTTTTGCTTCAGAGCGGATTATGTGTGAAAATACATTTAAGAGACACAGATCGTATTGTTTCCTTCTTAGAAGTGGTTATGTTTACTATGTCACACCTCATGGTGTCTCTCTTTTCTTCAGCATTGTCTTACCAGTCAGACGAGAGCACTGTGCCACTGGGTTGTGTTTCCTGCTCTTCATCCGACTCCTTCAGTTGTTTTGTTGCCAGGCAGGGGGATTTTCTTGGTGTTAGTGTTTCACACACTTCTTGGAGCGATTCAACACGTTCCTCGACCGATGCAGCTTCATCCATGACGGCCTGTGAGGAATGTGAACTTCTGAGAAACTGACACAAGTATCTTTTTCTTTCTGGCTGATCTGATTCCTCTCCCAGAGTCATACCACACAACACGATTAGATGTTTATGTTACAGAGTTATGCAAAATACCTTTTGCTGTAGCAAAGAGTCACGGTCACACTGGTCAGTGGCATCGTGCGGAGCGTTAGTTTGCGCTTCACATTGCACAACAGACAATGACCGCTCTCCCTCTGTGATCTTAGACCATAAGATGGGAACAAAGGCGGCTATTTCTCTGCGTACGTCCTGAGTTTGACACAAACAAGCAGACACTTTGTAATGAAAAATGTAAGTGGTTACGATGGTATATAAATTATATATAGCTGAAGTGAACACGTAAAATAAAAGAGTTAATTGGGCTTTTTAGTTGAGCTGCAGTGTTACAGGTGGGATAACCCAAAAAGTAAAACACTGTAAGTAAAAGTTACATTTTTAATATTGATGATATTATTTCAATCTATGTTTGAATGGAATAGTAGTGTAGAAGTAGAATAGAGTTAGATAAGAAGATTAATATCACATATCTCATTTTGTCCATTTAACATGAAGCTACAGCCAAGAGACAGTTAGCTTAACTTTACATGAAGACTATACAGAATTAACATTTTTACACCTTTTTACAGGTTAAATAATTGGTATAATAAAGGGTGTTCATTAGTGGTGTTGGTAAGCTGTTTTCTTTTTTTTATTTTTTATGTTTGGACAGAGATAGGCCAGCTGTTTTCCTAATGCTTATTGCTAAGCTAAGCTAAGTCCAAGCTGAGTTTAATTTTTAAAGCAGAGACTAGTATCAATCTGTTCCTGTAACTCTTGAATCAATACTGTAATATAATAAAAATAATTTTTCTAACTGATGAGAGAACAATAAACAATAAACTTTAGGTATTAATGAATTACTCTAACGTGCTGCATGGTTAACTGGTTTTAAAACCGAATTAAACCTTTTTTGTTATGATGTTTGAAGTAGCTCGACCCTTTCTTGTTGGTGTAATAACCCCGTCATACCTCCCACTGCTTTCTGACTGATTCACAGAGGAGCATCAAATCCTGGAGCTGGGGCTTAGTGCAAAAGGCCCCTAAACCCTCCACAGCACCCAGGAACTCATCGAGGATGACGGGCTGGAGAATCTTTAAAGCTCTCTGCACAGAAAGACATACAAGTAAAAGCTGGACAAACCTACACAGGCAAAAACTGGCAGCCGGTGCAAAGCAACACACAACAGACCTTCAAACAACGTGTCCCAATTCTGGAGTTACAATTTGAGTTTCTAAGGTCTGGAATTTTTCTGGATTTGACAAGCAATGAGTAACTAGACAGCAGACAAATCAGGTGCAAACATGTGTTTAGGGTTTGTGAAGTCCTTCATCATCGTGTACCTGTTTCCTTTTGGCTTGTGGCTCTGAAATTTCTCTGCCACTAAATAATTTGATGGCTTGCTGGATGCGTCCTTGCAGACGAAACCTGGCCTTCTCCAGTCTGCTCCTCGCCATAGACCGGGCTTTTAAACGAACTTCACCGCGGACCACGGCGGGTCGCTGTGGAGATTTTTTATTACTCTGTGGAGTGTTTGGTTGCCCTCTTGTTCTGGATGTTTGTGAGGCGGATGGGCTCTCCTTTTCCTGGTCAGGAACTGGACTTGTTGTCTGTTTAGACAGAACTGGACTTTTCGGAGACTTTGGTCCAACAGGGGACAAAACAGGATTTGATGCTTGAGCATGAGGTTTGGACAATGATTCAGCTTCTTTTACAGTTTGAGTAAGAGATTCTGGTTCCTTTAAAGGCTGAGGCAGCATCTGGATTTGGACATGGGATATAACAACGGTTGGTTCATCCTGTGTGTTCACGTGCCAATCTTGGAGACCTCTCGTCGTCTGTTGAGCTGTCTGAGATGGACTCTCAGGTGAAACCTGAGTTGGGTCTTGTGTTTGCAGCGTAACATTCCCAATCTGGTCTACATCTTTGGTTCTGGCCACAACTAATAACCCTGCGTCCGGCTGCCTCTGTGTTTGATGGACTGTTTCAACATGTCGCAGGAACCCAAGTGGACTAAACATCCAGAGAATCTCCTAAAAAATGAAACAAATCACATGTAATATGAGTCACTGTTGAAGAACTGAAAAGGGTTATCTACGTTAATTTACCTCACCTGGCAGAGAGAGTGTGCCTCTGATATTCTGTCCTGCATGCCAGAGGTGCTGAGGTGCTGCAGAGGAGAGGTTTTCTGTACTCGAGCCACAAGGTCCTGCAGATCCTGTCCCTCAGTTACCATCTGGCTCTGCAGCTGCAGGCCTCGAGATATCAGGGCCTAGAAAGGATTATATTGCAGACACAGTGTTATCTCTATTGTGACATTTGATTTTATGGACCTAAAACAAACATTAATATCGCTTTACAACTTTACAGGTCACATTTATATTTTATAGTTGCCCTTAAGGCGCACTTGAATGGCCTTGGGCCAAGTCACTTAAACCCAGTTTCAGTACTACTTCACTGCGCGCAAAAAGGAAAAGGCTGTCTCACTCTCACAGTAACTACACCATTTACAACAACGACAACCAGGTCATGATGCATAAGTCATGCATTCCTCACAAATCAGGATCATTAGCAATGACTTTAAACAACAAAATAATGCCTCATTAGAAGGTACACAAAGTTCTGGTTGACTGACTTTGGCTGTAGTTTCCCATGCATTGCGCCCTTTGTGCTTTTTCTCCTTTAGGTGCTGGTGACAGTCCAGGGCCTCTGTGCTCCAGCGGTCTAGCTCAGCCAGACGGCCCTCTAGCCTGGACGTAGCTCTCTGCAGCTCTCCACAGCTCCTCTCTGCATCAGCAAGTGTCTGTCATGCAGATACAAGCAATTAAGACTGAAGCTTACACTTAGTTTAGTCTTACTACAACACAGGAGAGCAGCTCTATGTACACAAGATAATACATTAATTATCAGTTTGAGTGTAGCGGTGTACCTGTGGGAGAGTTTCCTGGAGTTTCTCTATGTGACTTGTTTGAAAGTCTGGAGATGATGTGAGAGATGAAAGGTCCACGTCGGCAATCTTTTTACTCAGTAGCTGATAAAAAGAAGGTTAAAAAATAGAGAGAAAAATCATATATCTATCTTTATATCTATCTTTATCTATGCATCCTTCGATTCATTTGTAACTGTGCAAACCTGTAGTTTCTGTCTGTTAGCCTTCAGTGGGACCGATGCCACCTCTAGTGGTTGCCTCAGTAGCCGTGTGGCCTGCTGGGTCAGTGAATGCACCAGCTGAAGACACTGGGGACCAACACTGGGCTCCGATAACACTTCCTAAGAAAGACATGCTTCATGACTAACAACCTTTATTCACGTCCGTATGGCCTTCAAAATAAAATAAATTAGGCTTCAGATTAAAAACCATAACTTCTGTGAAATTAACATGAATTTAATCTTCATATAAAGTTTGTGACTCTGTGGAAAGAGCAGTGAGCACATTCCTACTTACAAACATTGTCCTCTTCATGCATTCAGCCCACTGCATGTTGACCTTGCTGAGTTGCTCGGACAGAGCGAGGCTGGTTGAAGATTCTGTCACTTCAATGAGCAAGTTCCCCGCTTCGTTTAACTTAGCCTGACATGACGTCCACTCACTCATATCCTGCAGAAAACACGTGATTCGAAAGCTTTTCTTTTGCAGGCTTAATTTGTGATTCGCTGCGAGGGGATATATAGTATACGAATACACGTTTCAGCTTTCAGACACTAGACTTCAGAGTGAACTGAGGTTACCTGTGTCCCTGCAGCAGGAGACTGGCCGTGTGAATGTATCCTCTGTGCTAGCCACGTCTGCAGAGAAGTGATGCAGCTGTTGTAAGTCTCCCACGCAGACACGACTCTCTCCATCGTCCCTCTCACGGCCGCCACAGCCTGTGTGAGCGAATCAGCTTCACTCTCTGCTTCCTTCACCTGACGAGCAGCACGCTGAGAATCTTCACCTGAGGAATGAAAAAAACTATCATCTACAAAGATTTAGATCGGATCCCTCAGAACTCTTATCACAGACATGGCTCATACCTAGCGCTGCCTTGCTAGTGTAAGCATTCGCCTTCTGCTTCAGGTTTTGGAGGGCGTCCACCAGAATCAAAAGCTGTCCTTGGCGCTCCACTGTTTCCTAGACAACAGACCAACAAAAAAATCATGTCTGCTTTTTTTTTTTCTCCCTTAATCCTTTGCATGTTTATGATTTTATGATATTACATCACTAGTATACTTTTGGAAATGAGGTAACGAGGTTTTATGTTCCACTCTTCTAGCTACTTACATGCCAGTCCTGCAGAAGCACAAGCACTGTCTCCTGAGAGCTGTACGGAGCTTTCCAGGTCTGAACCTTCGCACTGATGCGGCCCAGGAGATCCAGTACAGTGTGACGGCATTCCTGGTATTCCAGCTTGATCCCTTGATACTTGGATGTGACTCGGATATCTGTTAAACTGTTTTCAAATCAGCAAAGTGTTCCTGCATCATTTCATTGTTTCACTGGAACCAGATGTTTTTAATATAAGCGACTTGAAGATTTATGGCGTTATGGCACATACCGTCTTTTTATCTCATCAAACTTTTCAAGAGGCACTATCACATTTCCTGAGTCGTCCACGTTGTGGTAGGCGTCAAGGATATTCACATAGTGGCTCGTCTGCTCAATTAAAATCTGAAAAAAGCAGCAGACATGATTCTAAGCACGTAAAATATATGATGACAATGTTTTTGATAAGAGGAAAGATCAAATTTGCTCTTCAAAATAAAAAAATAAAAAACCTTTAGCGTGTCTTGTTGACCTCTTGCTTTTTTAGCAGCATCGGCATGATCTTTCTCTTTCCCTCCCTCTTCAGTGAGCGCTGCCTCCGCACGCTGCAGCCAAACAATCACTGAGTCAAAGGGAGAAGGAAGGCTCGAGTCCAGGTCTGCTTTACACCTCTGCAACTGAAGAATGATACACACATACTCACATGGTGACATTATCAAATGAGAGAGTAAATAAGCAAGATCCATTTTCCAGACTAAAAACAAAGTGAGCAAAACACCAAAAAACACAGCACAGGATGCGATAAGGGAGCAGGACAAGAGCGGGAGTGTGACCCTGCTGCTTATTATCCTCACCTCTTCTTCCAGACGATCCCACGCCGTCCTGAGAGCACACTGCTCTTGGCTCAGCTCAGGCCGGCGTCTTATTGCAGCAAGGAGAGTCATCACAGGTCTCCTTTGCTCTGTGAAGGAGCCAGCGAGGTTCTGAAACACCTGATGAGCCAAACACAGAAACAGCTCGTAAATCGCTGTGCAACGATACAAAATAACACACACCAGTGGAAGTTTTACCTGATATTTTTCGGCAAAGCTTGAGTTCTTTGTAGCCGTCCGAGACTCCGACAGCTCCTGGTAAGCTTGCTGCAGCCAGCAAGTCACTTCTTGTGCTCTCTCACTTGGAGAGACCTACGTTTTCAGAATTCAAACAATCTGTGAGTAAACCTCTGTGTTAACCACAAAGAAAAAACAAAGCTCTATGAAAAACACATCTAATTTAGAAAAGTGCTCTGCAGGAGTGAGCGAAAGACATTTAAAAATTGACTAAGTAAGGACTTCTATGGCTACCTCACGTAAGGGTGAGACAGCAGCTGCTGGAGTGAAGCGAGCAGGCGAGTTCACAGGTGAAAGAGAAGAGGTCAGGACCAGAGGAAACAGCTGCACCGCCGCCGCCAGAAAAGAACAGGGAAAATATTGAACACCACTCATGCGATTCATGCAACAGATTGTGGGTTCAAGCTCAAAGCAGGGAAGAGAAGCAGCAGAAACGGTAGCACTATAACTGCAATTTAAACTTTCAAGGGGGGGAGGATGTAGATTTGTCTAAAAGCAGTGCTGTCCCTACCTGCAGATGGTCCTCAGGTGCTGGCATGTCATTGGAGTACTGCAGAAACTGGGCCACATACGTCATAATTGACTTCTCATCAGGGTCTTTAACGTCAACATCTGAAATAATAAAACATAACACTTCTTTTACTCACTCACTTTACTCATTTGCTTATATTTTCTGACTGGTATTAGTAATTTGTCATTGTTATTTGGAAATACTGTAACTATTTAGGAAGAACGTAACAATACTACTTGATGAAGCCTCACCCTGCGGCTCGAACAGGCGGGGGATGTGGAGCACCCTTTCAGCCAGTTGAAACGCTTCTTCCAGGTTCTCCTGGTTGCTTCTGGACTGGACCAGTGAGAGATCCACAAGCTGTGGTCTGAGAGAGCACAGGATGGCCAAGAAGGCCTCTCCACTTCTCCAGCTCGACCTAAAGTCCCTTACGCTAACAGAGCAACCAACCCTGGAGGCAGAAAGTGCCAGAGGTCTTATAAAGTCAAGCAAGCTAAAGGAAAACATGCGAGCCTGACAAATAAAGGTGTAGGACTAGCCGTCGTATCTCTTTCTTTTTGTTAGATAACTCACCTCTTACATTGGTCCCTGACCCACATAAGCAGAGCCTTCTTGGCGGACACCCTGAAGCTTCTGTGGAGAGGCGACGCTCGGCTTGCAGGGACTGGGCTAGCCGGGGCCGGGCTGCCAGACCAGGAGTCCAGGCTGGACAGAGAGTCGAGGGAGGAATGACAAGAACTGTAGGAGAGAGTGTTGGCCAGCTCCTCAATCTAAAACAGACATAGTGAAATATCATTCTATCATACTTTCTTTCTTACAGTACAGGAGCAGGTTAATGTGTGGCGGCATAAGTTTGTCATTGGTACTCACGTGACAGTGGAGGATGATGGTCCATATGAGTCCGAGGATGATGGAGGGCCGTCCGTCTATGATATCTGAGATGTTTATGTTCACCAGTTTGATCTGCAACAACCGACGACAACAAGTGTTAATGATACAAACTTCAGATTCAGATTCAGCTGCCATGTTTTTGTTTTTTTTCTTACAGATTTTTTCTTGAGAAAGTTGAGAGCTGTTTCAATGTTGGCCCTTTGCTGGAAAAACCCACGACCCCTTTGTCTTTTCTGTGGAGAGAAATCAGCTTTATTGTGAAAATAAGATACATTTTAAGCACTCGTAGATCTCAAGCAGGGAATTTATTGAATCTGTACAGAAGCACATTGTAGTAACTCACCATGGGCTGACCGCTCATCACCTCCAACAGGTCGAGCAGCTGTGACCCATCTCTGAGCTCAGAGAAGAGATCTGACACAAATGAGGGAGGGCATCTCTGCAACAATGGACACAATTAAGTCTTACTTTTTTTTTTTATCTGTCTGGCTGTTAAAAATGAGCCATGAACGCACCCACTACATATCACAACACATTCATTCAGGGACTAAAAAAATAAATGAGATGACAAATTAAACAGCCGTATATAAATATATACACCCTTGTTTACTGTGTCATATTTGCTGCATAATTTTCTACAAAACAGAAAGACGTTGTGGTTTCATGAATCTTTCGAATGCTACTCATAGACCCTTCATAAACTCATCCAGAACAGAACTGAACTGGATTCGCTCAGAGGTTTCTGGGTCAAAGCTTGAGGCCCGAGTCATGACAGTGACATAAAGGAAGTATCTCCTGTTGGGGGTCGTCCGTGGACTCAGATTGGTGTAACAGATGGCAGGTTATGAACAAGTGATTTTTGTTGGCAGTCATGTGGACATGAGGTTATGAGGTGGTGGCTGGATTCAGATTACGTGCTGCTCTGCTTCACTGGAGCTCTATTTATACTCCGACTGAGAGTCACAAGCAGCTCCGGGATCTCTTTCCAACGAGGTCCATGGTGAACTGCTCCACATGCACCTCCCTGCCTGAACAATGAGTCAGCATGCCTACAGCTTGCTTCATATCACTTACAGCCCTGCCGCAGCATGACGTGGTGTAATTTTCCAACACCCCCCAGGGTAAAGTTCTAAAACAATTTTACAGTTTGTGTTTTCCTGAACTTTATGTAGAGTATAAACAACAAATATATAGAAAACGTAAAGTCATATAATACAGTCTCACATGCGGAGGTAGTAACTTTTTACTTAAGTAAAAATTATTTTTTTAAAGGAAGAGTACTCATCATGTTCCTTTATTTAGACTGTACTTCTGTCCTTACTTAAGTATATTTTGAGGCAGTAATCAACTTTTTAATTTCACTATATTTTTCATTATTATCTTCATTACTACTCTGCTCTAAATGTGCTGATTGAGGTTAGGGAGGGGAGCGCACGAGGAGCATCTACAGATGCCAAGTTTCCAGCTGCCTGGGAAGAAATATAAGCACCACCTGTCTTTTGACCATGATGCAATGATGACAGAGCAAAATCCAAAACAAGAAGCAGCTCCCAAGCGCCGGTCCCCGTCTACATCTGGTCACTTTTTAAAAAAATCTCGAAATCTAAAAATGCTTGCATTGATTCCAGAAACACACTGAGAACTTTTAAAACCTCCTCTTCAAATGTCCCAATGTTAAGTTATCACGTGTAACATTAACATAAGTCATTTTGTCATTTTGTAATTGTACTTTTACATGCGTAGACATTTTCAGTACTCTACCCACTGCTGCTTACATAAAGATCATTTGACTGATTTGACAGCTGAATGTACATTTTTGTATGAATGAAGAAAATATCATCTTTACAAACTTACAAGAATAAATTAGGCACAATTTTGTGTTCAAAGCATTAAATGTCATTTCTAATCTATGCGGGCCGTTTCTTTTTTCTTCAAACAAAGCAACAAAAGTTCTTGCTCATTTAACGTCACACATAAATATGCCAACATACCTTAGCGAGTTGAGCATTTACCCAGTTGGTGAACGTCCTTTTCTGAATCTGTTCATACTCCACTGTTTAGGAAACAGACAAAAAAATGTTTAATCTATACACATTTAATTGGTCTCCGGCATTAATACAGTTTAAAAAAAAGTACTGCATGCTGAAATCGATGATATGATTGCTGTAACATAATAAACTGAAATCTGCAAATGATTCTTTGTAAATTTTGGAAGATTGTGCTGGCTGGCTTTAGCAAATAGATTCATACAGTAATTCATTAGCAAATTGCATCCCTGTGTTATCTTAGACTACTTAATATGTCTATTTATGCGTTCAGATTTTGGCTTACACTGGGCATGTTTACTACCATAAAGCTGTACGATGATCACTAAGAGGAATGCTTTCATGTGGTTTTCCTCCAAAAATGAAAACACACTCCTTGCAGGCTAATTCATATAAAAGTTCAACTCATTCCAAAACAAAATTTTTGGGGACCTATCTCTTTTCAGCTGCAGCTGGACTCAAAACAACAACTACCCTGAGCTGATAATCTACTCACCGACATCAGAGGACTGAAGGACTTCTTCACCCTCCATGCTTGTAACTAATAGTCAATAAATCCATGTATAATGAGTAGAAGAAGCTACTTTAAACAACATATAAGTTGCACTCTCCAACACTAGATGACCCAGAATGTCAGGCTTTCCTCTTTAAGGCTAAAGTAAGGCTGCTGCCGGCTGGGATCTGACTACAAGACGGGAAGTCTTCCAAGGCAGCGACAGACATAGATACTGACGCTGTCACACACACACACACAGCAAATATACACAGAGACACACTCTCAGCCATAGCCTAGACAGACATATGCACACATACAATGAGAGGATTTTGATCATACATGGCTCTTCTTAGGTACTAGACCAGATCCTAAGCTGCTGTTGCCAAAACATGAACCTTTTACTATATATAACATTGTAAAGGCTTTCTTAATGGGGTGTAGTTAGTAGATCACTCCATATGGAGCATGGGCAGGTAGCTGGAGAGGTGCCAGTTCACCTCCTGAGTACTGTCGAGGTGCCCTTGAGCACCAAACCTCTAACTGCTCCAGAGCCATGCTACATGGCTGCACATCACTTTTTACCATCTCTCCACATTTGCATGTCTATGAGCTTTGAGTTTTTGTGGTTGTATTTCAGGCCTATATGTGTGTACTTTTATTATAGTAGAACAGAAGTGAAAGAGAGCTCGAGGAAATATGGAAGAACTTTAAGATAGTGCCTTTTTTATTTATTGTTTATTGGTAGTCAATGTATTTGTTGTAAAAAAAAGTTGGATGTGGCCAATAATTAGATGATTTGCCTGCATAATTTCCATAAAACTCTAAGCACCGGTTTCTGTATCTGTGCCTTGCTTCTCAAGAGTTGTACTCGATGAGTGTTTATGTTGCCATTAAGCATAAACTACAATTAAAACATTTACACCTCAGAGCTTCTTCCTCTGCAGAACAACCAGGACTACGACTACAAACCAGGTGTTGTAGCTTGATGTTTTGTCTGAGGCAAAAGCAACACAGTCACTTGATGAATCTGACTCGGCTGCTTATTTGTGAGGCAGCAAAGCAGGAAACTCCTCAGTGCTTGGCTCCACTGCAAACAGCTCAGTGCAAACAGCAGTAACAGGCTTCAACACATTCGATAATAACTTCTCACATCAGTCAGCATCTGTCAAACGTCTTTGCTCAGGTCAAATTACAATCACAGATCTTTACTCGAGTTTACAACAAACTGTTCTAGTGTCAAAACTGTTGATGTCCTTATTTCAAGTACATGACAGGTCACTGATGAAACCACAACCTTATTTCTGATTTATACGATTTATTGTCTTTAAAGAGGTTACGTACGCTGCTTACAGGGATGCAACACCTAATTCAACAAGCTAAGATGTGTAAGATGAGATAAACTAGATTAGGAGAAGACTGGAAGTACCAGCATGTTCAGTATCTAAGGGTGTAGTGGTAAATACAGTATAGTACAAACTGTAGTTACTGTAATTTGTTTCCTTTCATCAGTTGATACAGTTGATATAAAAGTTGGTGAGTAAACCCTCAGCCTCATTCAAAGAGGTGAATAAAAGTGCAAAATAAAAATTGTGAGTGTAAGTGTTGTGTGTCTACAGGAAACTGGAAAATCCCGTAAACCACCTCCACTCTCGCAGAACATTAACAACACATAAAACTGTCTCGTTTCCGACGCACTAAACTACCTTTAACCTGACTACGAACCTGCCTTTAAAAACCAAAACACTTCAGTCTATGTTCATCACTTTCATTCTCACTTTTTAGGCACGTCTTCAGGCTGTGAATTCACAGTACTTGTTATAAAGTGAAACAGTATCTCCTCGTGTCACGACAGCGACAAAAGTACGGGAATAGACCTGACCTTGGAGGAGCATGTGCACGTCGTCAATGTCCAATGGAACGCCTCCATCGTCTTCCTCTGCTCCACCTGAGGCCATGTAGTCTCAGTCAACCTCAGAAGGATCCAGGAGATACGGATTACTAAACCATCCACACAAGTGAAATCCACAATGCCACGACAGAAAAAAAATGCTGTGGCAAAGTTTCTTCCAAAACATTTAGGTTAGCTGTCTCGACCTGATTGGTCACGTTCAATACAGAACGCACCCATCCACACCCTTACATCAACTGACACACACAAATCACAGATGCAAGTCGACACATGCTTCAACAAAGAACTCAAAGAGGAGGTATAACTGTGTTACAGGGAAAGAGACAGTACCAAACAGCCATAAAAATAGAAATCTTCAACATACCTGTAGCAGGGCTGTAGTCACTGAAGACAGCTAGTGCAACATACTGCAGTACTATGAAGAACCCAGTAGAGTGTGTGCAGGATGTGTCCACAGCTGTGTCCTTTCATATTGCCATAACTCTTTGTTGATTCACTGTGTTGAGAGCCTTCAAATAGGACTTGGCCTTTAGGTGAAACAAGGAAGGTGCCTCTTGGCCATTGGAGCATGAGGATAAAAAAAAAAAAGGGGTGGAAAGTCCCGCCCACGCTTACTGCAGGCCCAAATCACTCCTGCAAGCTCACACACAAACTGTGACTCAAAGGTAAACACACACACCCGGCGGTCGATTAGTTTGGTTCTTAGTTTTGTTTGCAAAAGTAGATCGTTGTCACGGATGTTTCAGGAAAGATTCTCTACTTGTATTTCTTATTATGTTATCTTCCTTTCTTCCGTTTGCTTGTAAGATGAGAGTGCAATGATGTAACAGTTGAGAAACACTTGACAGTGGGAAAGACTTTTGGTTTGACTTTGCAATATACGGTGTCTGGTTTTCCTTCACTTACTTTACGTGATCACTGGGGGAAACCTTGTTTAAGTCTTGAGCTGTAAAAGATACTCATTAGTGAATTTAACCTACATCTGGAGCCAAAATAACTCTTTTTTTCTGAAGGTGCACAAACAGTAAGAGCATGTTACACAATGTCATCTTTACCCTTCAGAGCAGTGCCAGTACTTTTATTTGTTGTTGTCGTTTGAACAGACAGAGCTGGTGGACAGTCAGTGTGCCACGAGAGCAGCTGCACCCGCACCCAAACTGTCATCCACGCAAAAGCTGGCTACTTTGAATAATCTAAAATATGAAACACATTTCTCTTTGTTTACCACATAATTTTTATATGATATTTCATAGTTTTAAGAAAAATAACTCAAAATAAAGACAAAACATTGAATGAGATGTGTCCAAACTTTTGAATGGTACCAGACATGGGGACTTGAGACTTAGTGACTTGAACTTGAGTCGCCATTTTTATGACTTGTGACTTGACTTGACAAAAAATGAAATACTTGATTTGAAAGATTAGGACTCTGGACTTTTATTCACGTCATGTTTTTTAGTGTGAATATGAAATGTGAATATAAAATGTATTTATTATTATTATTTTTTAAATAAATAAAAAATGTTGATGATTACAGTGCGATCATATTAAGATCAGATTCTGCAGGTAAAATTACAACAATACCAAAGATGACTTGACTTGGACTTGACCTGACCTATTACAGGACTTGACTTGACTTGCCAAGAAAAAAATACTTGTGACTTACTTGTGACTTGAAGGTTAAGACTTGAGACTTGCATATGTGTGACTTGGTCCCATGTCTGTCTGACTGGTACTGTATAGCAGCAACACAGTCGCAGATGTCGTGTACCTCCATGTGGTGGCGCTGCACACCAAAGCATAAATGAAATGCCGAGACTTTCACTGACCGTAGAAGAAGACTTCCTCCACACGACATTGACGTGAAGCAGCGGTCCTGACCTTCCCTCCGCAGCGTGACAAACTGAAATGTAAGACGAAGAGTTTGCACCAATTTAGTGAATTCACTTTGATAATAACAAAACACGTGTGGCTTCACAGCATTAGAAGTGAAGCTGTCGTCTCTGCTCACTGTGTTTGTGCGCTGCTTTTTGCAGGTGTACCTGGCTAGTCAGCTAGCTCTTCTTGCTAAGGCTAGTTAGCCTTCTCTACTGGTTCTGCAGCAGAGGAGATGCTAACATGCTAGTCAGGAGTCATTCATTGACTAAATTAACTTTAAATGGACGTGATATAGATGTTAGCTGCCTGTCTGCTTGTAAATGTCCCTTCCCTTCGTTTAACCGACTTGTGTACATTCAATGCTAACCCTGACTTTGGTCGATCAGAGCTAGCAGTAACATTAGTGTTCCGTTATTTTCAGGTATTAAACACGTCAGTTAAAAGATAGTGTCTCTAAAACTACCGAGAGTAAAGATGAGAAGTGAAATGCTGTTGTTTCACCACCATGTTTTCATCTGTTTAGGTGGTCAAAGTCATTAGCCAGGGCCTGACACAGCTCACAGAGGGTCACGGCAACCAAGTTAGCATTATGCTGTGTAACAACATTAACTTAGGTTAGATATACTTTATTCATCCCACCACGGGGAAATGTACTTGTTACAGCATCAGAGGAATATGTAGCATATACTACAGAATTAGAAAAAAACAATCAACCTTCAAACAGACAAGTACTGAGGATAAAAGTGGCATGATATATCGAAAGAGTATTGTAATGTAAAGTGACCATAGTGTAAGAAATATTGCAAAGAAAGTGACCATGATACAAATAATAACTGCAAGGTTTAAATGAAATAAAATAGGAAAAAAAAATTGCAATGAGACATGAGCAGGAGACTACGACATGATCAGGTGGTGCAGGTGTTGTAAAAGTGTATGACCCTCCAGACTAAGTTCTTCCAGGTAACCACGGCATCAGTAAACTGGTAGAAATGTTAATGAAGTTTGGCGTGGCTCTTTCTTCTGATGAACCTCTGCTGAAATAAACTGTTTGTTTTTTGAGGTTGTGTCAATGCACGCTGACTCGAGCATTGTCTGACCCTTGACTGGTTGCTGTCTCCCACAGATGGCCGGCGCGCTTGGCATTTGGTGGACCAAGATGAGCCCTTACTACACTAAGGTGCACCAGGAGCTGTGGGTTGGGGTGGGCCTCATCACATACTGGTACTACAAAATCTCTTATGGGGGTGAGTTCAAGACGTGAGCTGTAAAACAGCTGCACTCCATAATACAAACCGAGTGTGGAGCAATGTAGTCATGATAATAAATGTAGCTTTCATAGTGCTGAATAAATGTGAATGGAAGCAGCTGCAGTTACTTAGATGTCTCAGTGAGTTAATGTGACTAATATCTGTGTTTCCTTCTATTCCAGGCAAGAAGGCTGTGAAGGACAGTAAGTAACCCAAACATTTAGTTTGATCATAGCACATAAGTCAGGTTGGTCAATGATTGTATATACTGTGAGACTATATAAATTTGTTTAGCGTACCCCACTGGGAAATGCTGCAAATAAAAAAACTTGTCATATATAGATGGATATATACAGAAGATAGATATGAGTAGATATATGCAGATGTGTGTGTGTGTGTGTGTGTGTATATATATATATATATATATATATATATATATATATATATATATATATATATATATATATATATATATATATATATGAGAGAGAGAGATGATAAAATAAGTCTTTTTCTATATATATCTAAACTGGATTAACATTCTAAAAAAGCAAAAGGGCAATAATTAGCAACAGCACCACGCATAAGTATTTTGAGATATTTTGTCTGCATCCCAATCGATATAATTGATCAAAGATTGTATAAAGGTTTGTTAAGAGGGCAAGTTGTGGAAGAAGGTTACAGCAGTAAACGTGAGCTATGCTGCAGAGAAAAAGGTCAAGAGAATCCCGTTAGATGTTGTGCAGCTACATACGTTTTCCTCTAGATGTCACTGACGGATGGATAATGATCTGTACGTGCTGTAAGGAAGAACCACAGGCTGCCCATGCCTGTTTGGACGGGCTTTAATTAATGTCATTAAATATGTTTGTTTCATTGTCCTCTCTTTTTGCAGAGCCCGCCCATTGAGTGTTCACTGTGCGGACCATCCCTGCCCTCCTGTGTAATAATGCCCCAGTCAATACTCCTACTTCCAGCTTCATATTAGATTTTTTTTTTTGTTAATATGGAACGAATAAAGTTGGTGTCCAAAACACTGATGTGATTGTTGTCTATTGTTACTTTACTCCATATAGTAATACCACTTAAAGATATTCAGTGCTGACTGTAGAGAGAAAAGGGTATTAACAAAAGAAAGGTATCTAAACAACAGTAAGAATACTTTATATATTTCTACATGGTAAATACATGTTTTGCCTTTTACAGTAATACTTACTCAACATTTGCACTTTGGGGATGTTAACATTTAATGCATGGATAAATATTCAGCTATACATGTACTACAAGTATAAATTCATTCTATAATCTGTTATTAAAGCTCTTTAGTTGGCTCCTGGGCATTTTTATCTTTTTATTTTGCCGTTTGCCATATCAAGCTGTGGCAGAATGAGTGAGCTATTGATGGAGAATGAATCACAGTCTGGGTTTACATTTTAACTAATTGAACAGACTGCACGGCCATATTTGGTGTTCAGTGAGTGGGTGTGGTGGGTCATTCAAGGAGCGCTGGACACAAATGTAACATATTTGTGATTTGGATGTTGATCTGCGATAATCAACCCTGTTACTTATTAGATATCTTGTATTAATACTAATAAATATAGTTCTATATACAAATTTCCAACAGAATATTTAACATCAGTTATATAATTCTCCTGAACTGCACAATCTAGGTTGTACCATCATCAACTGGTTTGTTGGCAAAAATCGATGTCGGTTTCTGTTTACAGTTTGGTGCACTAATCTGAGTGAGTTGACCGGAGTCCTGCCTGGGGCCAGAAGTTTAGAGTTGGATAATCTGAATCTGCTTCCGTAACATCGTTTCTGTATGTGTGCCAGTGATTGGACATGCGTGCACAATTTGTCTTTTGAATAGGATATTGTCTCTTGTTATAAGCAATGGTGTAACGACGGTTTGAAATTGATATGTCAGTTCAATATTCTGTATTTCTGGGAAAGTTGTCTTGTTTCAACACTGTCATACAAATCCTTCTCCAAATCAGGCTTAAGTGACTCCAAAAATATGAATGTACTGGTGATGTCATAGATGAGGTAGTCTTCTCAAGAGTTGCTCTCTTGGGACTCGAATTAATTGATTGCTTTTGATGCAGGGATGAGGTACTTGTCCGGTGTGAAGGCGTCATTAAATAAATGACTGCTGTGTGTGTGAGTGTCTACGCGGTGCAGTCATGGTCACTTCCTGCTCCTGGTGGCACGCTTACTTATGTAAAATGACAATAATTATTAATTAGTTTTTCACATTTATTTAAATTATGTTTTACTTTAAAGGTCCAGTGAGATTTAGGGCACTATATATAAAGGATATGGCAGAAATATAATATATGTAATAATAAAACAGTTTTTATTAGTCTATAATCACCTGAAGAAAAGAATAATTATGTTCTTATAACCTAGATATATCTACAGACGCTCTGGGTTCTCTCTGAGTCCTGGTGTAGACCGCCTTGTTAAGCATGTTTTGCACAATTTAGGGCCACCTGTAACAAGACGACAAAAGAGGGGATTGCAACGGCACTACCAGATGCCACTGAATCCTACCACGCGGCAGCATCCGTGGCAGTGAAGTCCCTCCAACGTCCACTTCAATCTCCATAAGTCCCCATGTTAAAATGTCCAACTTCACAGCAGAAATAAACATGTTTACAGCCTGGTACAAAAAACAGTTTTGGTCCCTATAGCTAATTTCCCCGTTCATGACAACTGTACTGAGGGTGAACTTATATAGAACTCACCTGTTCAAATTATATTAAGGCTTAAAGTTATGAAGAATTAACAACACAGATGCTTTGATTGACAGGTAGCTTATTTGATCACCCAGGTGTCATTGAGCTCACCTCAGCCCACTTACAATCCACAGAGGCGGAAGAGGCAATGAGGCCCGGGTGACATCATGGATACACTATCCATTTTTTTTTTTTTTTACTGTCTATGAATTCTACACACTGGTCCTTTAATTCTATAGTTTTTGTTTGGGAGCCACTGCCAGGGGACGCCATTAGGGGGCGATTTTGAGGGCCCGTGACTGACAGGGGCCCTGAAAAAATATCAGAACACTAGTTTATTTTTTTAATCAAAATATCATTTATTTATCTGTATGCAGGATGTTTCGTGTATGTCTACACAGTGTTATATTATCACAGCAGTGTCAGGAGATATTGTACGGCTAGTATCGGACTATAATAGCGTTGAAGTCTTCGCAGGTAGATGTGTGGTTACAGAAACTGCACATGGTTGGTGTTGCCTGTGTGTGATGATGGTGGGACCCAGTCTGATATCTTTTCATGGGGCCCAAAATCCCCGGTGGCACCCCTGGCCATTTGTTTTTACTCGAGTACATCATTTGAGTAACAGTACTCGTTACATTACAACCTAAACTGATTGGTGGTGAAATCCTGCATCCCAAAAAAAACCAAGTCCATTGAGCTCTCCACGCAGGTGTGTGGGTGGTTACACACCTCAGGTTAACCTCTGTGGACAAAGTGGTGCAATGCCTGCTGTGAAAACCTTCATTATCAAAGAATACGCTTTGTGACATCTATGTTTTAATATTTAAACTTCATTATAACGATAAACTGCAACAAAAAAATCAAAGTTGGACTGAGTGTGCTGTGTTTCCTCCGTGTGTGTGGGGGTGGCGGGGGATAAATACTCAATGACAGAGTGGGAGAGAGGGCTCGCGCTCCCTGCCTCCCTCCCACCGCTCGTGCGCACCGACTGTGACTGCGCTCCTCTTTTTTTTTCTCCCCCACATTCAAACATGGCGAAACTCTTTGACATTATACCACCACCTCCTCCATCACCCTCATCCACCTCCGCTTCATCATCATCACCACCACCGCCACCACCAACAACAACGACAACAACAACGCCAATATCACCGGTACCGTGATGACCCGGGAGGATGGAGAAGTTGTCGGCGAGCCTGTCGGAGATCACTTGGAGCCCGTTGGCTCTGCCGTTGGACGCGGTGGTCAGCAAGTTCCGTCTGCCCACTCTGGTCCGCCTGGCCCACGGTAAGAGACAAACTTTCAGAGACCTCCAGCACGACCGTTACAAACTTTTCCCGCTGCTGTTGTAGTCTTTCTGACAACTGTTAGGCTAGGGCTAACGCTCCTCCGTCACTAGACTTAAGATGAACCGTGAAAAATTACGATAAATATGTTTTTTTTTTCAGTCAGGAATTGATTAAATATTTTAGAAAGTGTGTTTCTACCAGGGGTTTGTGAGTATTAATGGCGCTGGGGTGTAAAGAGTGCAGCAATTTACTGAGAATCTGTGCGGAGTGTTTTAACGGTCAAGACCGTGCAGGAACAGAGCACGACTTCCGGTCAAATCTTTCAAAATAAAACCTCAACGATAGATAGATAGATAGATAGATAGATAGATAGATAGATAGATAGATAGATAGATAGATAGATAGATAGATAGATAGATAGATAGATAGATAGATAGATAGAAATAACAGTGCAGCTGCAGCATTACACACAGTGACAATAGACAACATAAGAATAAAAATATAAAGAACAAACTATACATAATAAAATATCAAAAATAGCAGTAGTAAATAATATATATTGTACAAAAATAAATCCAGCAAATTGACAGTGTTGATTTAGTGAAAAGTAAGAAAGGAGAAATGTGCAGTGACTGTAAATTATGACTAAAAATCTTTAGCTGTTAATATACAGTGTAAAACTTGTTTTGGAGATGTATTATATTTTTTTAAAATAATAAAACAAATAATATATTTACATATGTTGATAGGAATATTTAATTAGTTAAAACATGGAGTTTAAATGAGCACACAAAACTAGAGAGAAATTGGTCAAAAAAGCATTACTTAACTGATGGTGTCTCATTAATGTAAGATGAGATTTATTTACTCTTTGTTGTTTCTTCTGGTGTTTATTGGGGCGTTTTGTATCATTTATATATTGGTTACTACATATGCTGCAAGAAATGTTATTAATGGTTAACATTGGCAGAGTGATATAGTGTAAGACCCATGTCCTAAAAGTAGTTTTAGTTCAGTTACTCATCAACTTTCCAGTTAGTGCTAAGAATAACTATCAGTGTACTAACTAGAGGTTGTGACCACACTTAATACTACGCAACATCAACATGTTAAAGGCTAATTTTAACTTTACCACCAGAAATTCCTAAAAGCTGATTCGAGCAAACTGCACACTGTATTATCATATTTACAAACCAGTGCCCAATGACACTTAATTAGCCTGTATTATACTTAATTAACTAATCATTTCCTCGCAGTGCATGAACACTTTCCTCAAGTGACAGACAGCAGAAATCCCTTTCACTGAAGCTGTGAATTTTTGATTTTGGATGTGCTTTTGCTGTAGTTGCACCACCATGGTTCAATAAAGATGTAGCTCAGATTTTCTTTGAATTTTCGCTTGTCAAAATGTGAACAAGGACAAATTAATTTCAATTCAACAAGTCATTACAAGTGGTGCTCTTATTTTGAAACCCTCCGTATTTCCGTTATCGTTTTGGTTAAATGGCCACCTTGATGCAGCTGCAGCATTTATTCTCGGATACCGACTTTTTCTACTTCAACGCCAAACCTCCCACTCACTTCCATGAGGACAGTCATTATGCAACATGAATGTTTGGTTTCCTGTGTGTTTGTTTTATGTTTTGCCGCCATCAACATGATTATCTGATTCACCACATTTTGGTGTCTTCACTTTGGGAAACGCTCCGGTGGTGGTGTCATTGCCAAAGTTGTTCCAGTCCAGCGAGGCCCGGAAAGCCACAAAGTGTCTGTTGTGCTGCTGAAGTGCTGCTCAATTCTTTTCATATGTAAATGCTGTAATCTGTCGGTAAATGTGGTGAATACTAACGAGCAGCGACGGAAAACCACCAACTTTTTTTTCTTTTTTAGCCTCACACAAAAGCGCGCACCCGAGCCCGTGCCATGGTACCCAAAAAATTACGCACCTTTCCCCAGTGAGCGTGTGCGCATTGTAGGTGTTTATTAACCGAGCTGTAGTGACACCACAGATGCCTGCTTGTTTGCACAGTCAGCCAACCTCAGATGGTGGTTAGTTATTTACAATGATGTCAGCTTTTCCCCCTCTCTCTCTCTTCATTTCATAGTAACAACAACACAGCAACAACAGTGTGTGGAGAGACTGTGTTCAGTGGTATGTGAGTGTGGGGGTGTCATTGAGAGTGATGGGCTACGACATGAATGCTCCACACTGCATGCCATCAAATTAAATGCTCGCCTTACATATGAAGTACAGCCACGTTACGCAAGTGCATAGACCAAACTGAAGGTAACTCTCAATCTGTATGTCAGTACATGAACCCAAATCACATGAAATCAACATTTTATCAACCGTACTCGTACGTAAGTTACTTAAAAAGATCTCTGCATTAGGCTATACATGATATATAATAGCATTTTAAAAGGGAACATGTTCATCTCTGATACTTGAAGTACAGTTGCCTCCTGCTGAAGGTGGAGCTACCTTCATATTTCTACTGCGTGTGTGGTGTTGTTACTTGTACATGCTGTATTCTCAGTTACTGAAGATAATCCTCACCTCACCTTTTGGTGTAAAATAACTCCACTGAAAATAAACCAAACATTCCACAGCGCATACACCCTCGTTTATTGTCTAAGCCTTTTGGCCGAACACATTCTTCAGGGCTCCGATAATACACTGGGTGTTTGCGATGGATCCGAGTAGTGCAGTTTGAAATTATTTTCATTCATTCTTTCTCCATCCTGCGGACCTTTTCACCGGTGTGAATAGTTCCTGATGAAAACCGTTGACAGCCTCGGCAATGTTGTTGTGCGAGCACAGCAGTTAATGCATGTCTCACTGTGGGATAAGAGGGCAGTTTGTCTTTTGGGTGAACTTCGATGCAGAAAAAAACTTTGACAGTTTACTGCAGAGGGATCTGAGACAGACAGAAGTAAGGCGACAATCAGTCAGACACATCCTGTGTTTCTATTCAATCAATCCATCAGCATTATTGTTATTCATAAAGGTTTTAGTAGTAACAGCTGTCCGTCAGCAACAAGTACAAAGAGAGATGTGCGTCCATGTGATCTGTGTGTGTGAGTCTGTGAGAGTGAGTGAGCTGTGTATGTGATGTGATTGAGTTGTACCGCTGTGCAGCAGAAATCAATGCTGTTGTGCTGTGATGGCTCTAGTGAGAGCTGGAGAGCGGTGTGTGTGTGTGTGTGTGTGTGTGTGTGTGTGTGTGTGTGTGTGTGTGTGTGCGTGTGCGTGTGTGTGTGTGTGTGTGTGGGCTGTGTAATAGTGGGTTGCCAGTTGCATAGCAGGGTCCTGATGAGAAGGTTAGGAGTGTTGAACCGTCACTGATGGTGGTAATTATGGACACAGAACACTCAATGCATGTGTGTGTGTGTGTGTGTGCGCGTGTGTTGTGTGAGGGGGTGTTGTAGTGTTTTCCATTGCCGAGCTACTTAATGTGCCCTGAGAAATTAAAAAACCCTGTTGTGTTTTTTGGTGGTTGTTTATTCCTAATCCGTGTGTGTGTGTGTGTTCAAGGTGAATGTGTGGAGGGTCTGTCAGAGGAGGATGTGGTGCTGTTACACTCCTGTCGTCAGTGGACCACAGTGACTGCCCACAGCTTAGAGGAGGGACACTACGTCATTGGACCCAAGATAGACATCCCTCTGCAATACCAGGGTGAGTACCAACACACACACACACACACAAACACACACACACACACACACACACACACACACACACACACACACACACACACACACACACACACACACACACTGCATTTCTACACAAAATGTCTTAAATATTTTCCACATGCTCTGTTTTCGTTGAGAAATTAAAGCAATACTCGAGGTACATCCATCACTACGCCGTAAAGATAAAGTGGAAAGATCAAATACAGTTAGTGTTAGTTAAAGTTCAATACCCTTTTCCAGCGAGAACCTAAGTGATACTTTCTTTGTCTCAGTCCAGCATAAATAAAACAAGAATACATACTTAAAATAGAAATATATTTTAGTATCTGGTGATTTATCGTGAACTTGGCAGACAACATTCAGAAGCTTGGGCCTTTCAAGTCAGACACAACACAGAACCAAAATATGAACTCACAGAATCAAGAAAGCTTTCTTCACGGAGAAGGTGAATGAGTTTCACACACATTGTCCCAGTCGCAATGGATGATATAAACTCTTACATGTGCATTGCATATAGCAGGATCGTGACTGAAACCTTTCCTTGTATAGTTTGCATGTTCTTCCCGTGTTTGCGTGACCTCCCTCTGGGTGCTTTCTCCCAATAGACATGCGTGTCACATATTAGGAATAGCCTTATCTTATTTTAGCCTTTATCTTCAACCAGTCAGTACAAACTCTACAAACTTTGTTCCATTCTACAGGACATTGAAATACAGCAGAAGAACCTAACGTCTCGAAAGATAAACAATATGCCCGACCGAGTTTGGTGTATAAAACTATGCACAAGACATCTTGAAATAGTATAGACATAAACAGAATGGGGCCACTAAGTATAAACATTATATATAGTAGCTGCTGATACAGAATATATGTACAGTATATTGTCATAGTATGGAGTGAGATGATTTCAACCACCTGAAAAGTTTTTTAAAGGACCATTTAGTTACTGATCGCAACCCCCTCGCCTCACCCTCTCCTTCCTAGTGTAAAGGAAAACTACAAGCGCTGTGAAACAGTTTCCCAGCTGAGGATCAATAAAGTTTTATTTTATTTGATCATTTATTCATCATCATCATCATGATTTTAACAGTATGTAAAATCAGACCCCAACAAACAAATACGCTGGACCCACCGGCGACTGTAGATGCAAACTTCTCAGACTCCTCCTCCCCATTGACCTGTCGTCTTCCTGCAGAATGAGTCTAGTCACTATGATCTCACCGGAGCTCGATCCCCCCACAATCCCATTGTTCAGACCGTCCGACCAGTCACATTATTCGCTGTGTAACTGGATCCTAATGCCTCCTCTTCATTGTTTCCTTCACTGATGGACTGCTGATGTCACCTCACACTACCACCGCCTCTCAGGCTTTTCGGAAGTATGAAAGAACATTTGGGTAGGAGGAGGGGGTATGTTGAGATCATTGTCATTTTAGACATTTCTGCATCTCACATCGGAAGCACGCGACCGCCGATATTGGAAATATTAGTAGCTCAAAGTCGGAGTACTCAGACCACAGTTCTAACAAATATAAACGTAACAGAGACGCATTGAGTAAAATGTCTATTTCAGCAAGTTAGTATAGAAGACGACACACATTACAAGAGCCACATTAAAAAATGAATGGCCAGAATTGAAGCAGCAAAAGCTGGGATAATCTTTTATATGTATTTTTTTTTTAAAGACACTGGATCCTACATTTCCCATAATGCAACTCATTGATTAAAGGTTATTTTTCGAATTTTTCCAGAGTCACAAAAATAGTACTAGTAGTAGAAGAATGGACAGTGGGTTTCTAAAGACGGACTTCTGTCTTGGTTGGCAGTTCCATGGTCCAGCATTGCACGTGGCTGCTGTCAAAAGAACTGATAACTGTAGTTTCTTTTCATAAGAAAGTAATAAATATAATTTCACAGAGTTAGGATGCATTTATCTCCATTTTATTGGAGATGGACAAAATCGACCAGGGGGGTTCCGCTTACCAGTCAGTCGATTGATCCATACAGTGCGGGGTTTTTTTTTCTTTTTAGGAGGAAGTGACTGTAAACAAGGAACGAAAATGGTTCTGCTGGCAGAAAAAAGAGGACTGTAACAGAGTTTAATAGGTCTTACTAAACTGCCAAAGCGTGCTTTCAGACTGAGGTTTTTTCTGGCAAAATAACGCCTGAGTTCGCATTATTGAACATTGCATCAACACAGATTTGTGAACCGTTTAAAAGACGCATTCTGGTAGGCAAGAAAAAAGCCAGCCAACAAACTCAATTATAATTTCTACATACTTTTTTTGGCCACCTTTGTGTCTCTCTATAAATATGACAGGTGAGTAGTTGTTGAATCAGGAGGAGGCCATCGCCAGTGATGAGCTAATGTCTGTGTGATGACTTCATGCAGGAAGTCTAAATAAGCTTAGGAGGAGAGCAATATAGGTTTCCCCCTGGGGATGGACAACAGGATGCGCCCTCCTCCTTATCCTCTCTTTTCTGTCTGTATCCTTCTCTGTACATCAGTGAGAGGCAAGGATGACTGAAGGGGGGAGAGGACAGAACACTGAATGAATGGGATCCGAGGAGGCAAGTGGCGCCACAGCCACCCTCATAGTGTGGAAGTGGCTGCCAAAGTCTTAAGTGTAGGGGTTTAAAACGCTCAGAGTGATTTTATTTTCTCACAGACTCATAAAAGGCACGATAATATGTTGTTACATCTCAGTTCTGCTGTTGGTTTCAATAATCCTTTCACTCATAAGAGTTTCTGTGATGGAGCTGTGGCTTTGTTTGCCGTGGTGTTAAACCTATTTCATTTGAAACTCGTCTTCAGTCTGTCACTTTTTAGTGTAGGGGGGGGCTGTGTTGAAAAGTAGCACTTGCTGGTATTGTTCGGCGAGTGGACTGGGGGCTGTGTTTGAATAGGAAGGTGGGGGGTGGAGGAGAAAGAGGGGGTGGGGGAGAAAAAAAAAGGAGGAGGAGGAGGGAGGTGTTGGCAGGGAGGATGGTGGAGTTTTTGGTATTCTGCTCTGCCTCCCAGACACAAAAACTTTCTCATCTCTCTTTCACTCGCACGCAAACACTTTGACTCTGTGAGAACGAGAGCGGATTATAGTAGCGATCGGATGAACTCGTAAATAAGACTAAAGCATGATGTGATTTTAATGAGGCTGTCTGGAGCCTGGCGTGTGATCGTGGAAGGGTTCTTTACGGCATCAAAAAGTGACACAGACCGAAAACATTTACAGTTTTAAACACAGTCGCCGGAGCGCGCGAGTGTGAAAGACTCGCAGACGGACGAGAGGATGAGCAAAGGGAAAGAAAGGGCGAAAGAGAGAGAGAGTTATGTGTGTGTTTGTGCAAATGTGTGTGCGAGTGTCTCCATGGTGATGTGTCTCTGCTCTGCGTGAGAATGGGGGTCCTTTATTGGTTGCCATGCCAACCCCGTTGGCTGTTGATTGGCCGGGAGCTGGTGCCAGGTCACAGGTCACGGAGGTGTCTTTGTATTCTTCTCGTTCAAACGGTGTCTACTGCGGAGGAGTGTGTGTGTGTGTGTGTGTGTGTGTGTGTGTGTGTGTGTTTGCAGACTTAACAAAGTCATAAAACAAAACAGAACAAAAACAACTTTCCTTCCTTCTTCTCTTCCCTCCTTCATTCCTTCGTTCTCTTTCCTCGTGCTTTCCTTCACTTCCTTTTCCAACCTTCCTCTTCCTAACCCTCCTTCTCTTCTGTCTGTCCTGTTCTACTTCCACCCTCTCTGCAGGAAAGTTCAAGTTGTTGGATGAAGACCGAGACGTCAGGGATCCGATCCAGTATTTTTCCAGTGTGGAGGAAGTTGCAGGAGTCTTCCCCGACAGGGTCTTTGTCATGGAGACGATCACTTTCAGTGTCAAGGTTTGTGTTTCTCCCATTTGATCTGCACGCTGCCTTGCGTTTTTGTCTGCCTCCCCCGGGTTATTTCATCGTTTTTGAGTAACAGGAGACTTTAAACTTTAAGTTTCTGTCATGCGGTATCATGTCATGCGGTCTCCACAGGTGGTTTCGGGGGAGTTCAGTGAGGACAGCGAGCCCTACAGCTTCACTCTGCAGGCTGGAGATGAGCTATCACTCATGGGGAAGGCGGAGCTTCTCTGTGCCACGCCCTCTAAGGAAAAGACAGGACTGAGTGGTCTCCTGAGACGCCTGGGCAAGACTCCGAGAAGTAAGCGAGGCCAAACAGTTGAGACAAATGTTCTATTCTTAGAATGAGGATAAGGGAATCAGTGGAATCTTTGGCAACACTGTAGGGATGAGGAGGTTATTCCTCCTTGAAAATAAATGTTTGTATAATGTATTTCTGAAGTGATCTGGTATGCTTCAAAGATGTGGCTCATAAATTATAGTGAAATTATTACAAAAACAGGCCAGGCCTTTTCAGTAGAGCCCGATATGGGAATATAGAGAGGAAAAATAACTGGACTGTGCAGCGATTCTGCACCGTTATGACTATATCAAAGTATTCAGGAGTACAGGATTTGTTCAGAACCCTCATTAAAACTGTGACATCACATTGAACACAGCTGTGTTTGAACGCTTACTCCATGTTTCTCCTTTGTGTCTCTACCTCCTCAGGTAAGACTCCCTGCCTCGTCTGCATGAACCATCGCACCAATCAGAGCGTGAGCCTGCCCTTCGGCTGCCGTGGACGTTTTTGCACACGTTCCCCTCTGGAGCAAGGCATGCTGGGAGGGGAGCACACGGTACGCAGCATCATCGAGAGGGTTCGCCTCCCCGTCAACGTGTCCGTGCCTTCCCGGCCGCCGCGGAACCCCTACGACCGCCACGCGGTCCGAGAGGGCCACCGCTACAAGCTGCTCAACATCGTCAGCAAGACTGTGGTGCTCTGCATGGTACTCCGCCGACAGGAAGTCTCCCCGTCCCACTTCCTGCTGCTGCGTTGCATGCCCCGGTTCAACGTGGCCGAGGCCTCTGTCCACACGGCGGCATTAGAGAGCCTCCTGTTGCGACACGCGTTCGACCCGGACGCCTACTCTCGTGCCGTCAGAGAAACCCGGCCAGAGCTGGAGTGTATGACGGAGGAGTGTGTGAGCCCGCGACGCTCTCGCATGTGCGTTTCGGGTCAGGACTCCTTGGCACCGGCGCTGCAGCGCCTCTCCATGTGCGGGTACGGGGGTGGGGTTTCGGACAGCCTATCACAGCGCTGCAGGGACTCTATTGGAGAGCGTCTCGGGGAGGGACCAGGTGAGGAGCGGGAGTATGTGACTCCCGAGTGGACTGAGGCTGAAATGAGGACCAGTGAGGAGATCCCTTATGAGGAACTCTGGACCAATCAGAATGCAGAGGGCTTGGGGAAGGAGCCAAACCTCATCTCCTTCCATTCGTCTTCCTCATTGGACGGTTCTCTTGGCACCGTGTTGACAAGAGTGTCTACGCCGCCACCCGTACCTCCAAAATCTGATGCTGTGAGTTTCAGTCTTCACCTCCTGTCCTTGTTTGTGTCCTTCAGGCTCTCATCCTTCTCGTCTGTCCACAGCAGCATCCGGTTGTTAAAAGTCAGGATGCCTGGTCTGAATTATTCATACATTACAGCTTTTAAACCTCACTGACCACATTTACACACACACACACACACACACACATACAAACACACACTGACTTCCTGGAAAGGCTGCCATACACTCACAGTACATGAATACATGTGTCATCACTAAGGATGCAGATTCACATGTGCCGTCTGCTGGGTAACAATAATAATTCAATAATTCAATATATAGTGCAGAGCCAGTTCAGTCCCATGGTTTAGTATAATACTGATGGAGCCTTTAATCTTAAGAATGACCAAATTATTATTGGTTTTATGAGAAAAGGTGGCCACAACGCAACAGTCAAGCCATTTCGGAGGATTACAACAGAAAACAAAAGCTCCATAACTCTCGTTGTAAAAGTGCTAATCCAGAGGATTTTCTATCAGCTGTGCACTTCCCAAAAATCGCTTGTCCATCGAACACGATGGGCCAAGTGAAACACTTTGTCCAGCTGGGGCAATGCCACTTAAATTATTGTGCTGATCTGCTTCATATAATTGATTAAATATTTAAAAAAATGCCACAAGTTCCAAGAGATCGAGGTGGCAGATTAAAATAGCTGGTTCAAAAACCAAAGATATTCAATTTATGAATCAGAAAACGACACAAAATGACAAATCTGGGGTGAGAGATTGGCATCCAGTTCTTGGCCTTTGGATTCCATCAGTAGCAACTTCTTGACAGTAAAACAGCAAACCACCAGTTTTAATGAGCAGGGAAATTATCTATAAAGGCCAAAAGCTTCTGATTTAAATAAAAGAATTGACAATTTTAGATATTTTATTACATAGATTTCTTGATTTAATTAATTTGAATTAGGCAAAGTTCTTGTGCAGCTGTTTGTGTTTGGTCCACATTTGATATTCTGCTATTTATTTTATAGAGATATTTTTGTAAAAGAACACATTTATATTTCCCAAATTAAGGTATTAGTCAACATTTGGTGAAATGACTTAAAGAGACCAAAGCCAGGCTGTAAACATGTTTTTTTTTTTCTTGGACATTTTAACATGGTGACTTATGGAGACTGAGGAAGGTTGCCCACTTGGTCTGAATTGTTTTCAAGTATATTGAAATATCGATTATTGAAGGAATGATGAAAAGTATTAATCAACAGATGATCCCAAACTTTTGAACAGTGCAATATTCCCGTCATAGTGTTCAAGTGTAATGTGTAATATATGGTGTTCTTTGTCTTTGTCTTTGTTTTGTTTCTCTCTGATTTATTATTCTTTTTACTTGTAAGTTCAGGGTTGTGTGTTCACTGACAAAGCTCAGTCAGCTGCACATTATTTATTGCTTCTGTGCTCAGCTGAAGGAGCTCTTGTGTTCCTCGATGAGAAGACCAGGACTAAATGTCAGAACCAAAATGTTTGTCGTGTTGGAGAAAAGGTTTGTTTTTGTAGCTGAGCCGCTCGTTTTTTTAATTATCAGGTTGTTCGCCAACGTTTGTCCTCGTATGTTAGCATATATATACACGTCTGCGTTTGTGAGGGGGGGAATTATCACGCTTGTTTTGCTTAATTCACTTTTTTCTTTCAAAGCAATGGCAGCTAGCGGCGGTACAGAGAGAATGTGTGGGTGTTGACGTCTGCTATGCAGCTGGATTATACCCTGTCACACACACTGTTCTTCATTCCCTGATATTTAGCCTGCCAAGACACTGCTCGTGTGTGTGTGTGTGTGTGTGTGTGTGTGTGTGTGTGTGTGTGTGTGTGTGTGTGTGTGTGTGTGTGTGTGTGTGTGTGTGTGTGTGTGTGTGTGTGTGTGTGTGTGTGTGTGAAGTGCTTGCTGCTGTGTGTGAGGGAGTGTGTTTGAGGTGTAAAGGTCACCAAGTTTGACATTTACCAAGCAGAACATTGAGACAAGCCAACGCGCGCACACACGCGCGCGCACACACACACACACACACACACACTCCCATAAAACCTCCCGAGAAGTCAAGTTTTTGAGTTTACTTTTTTGCCAGCTCTAATTTTTCTGTGTGTGTGTGTGTTTATATGTTTGTGTGTAGGTGAGAGAGGAGTGTCGCTACTTGATCGCCCCTCCGGTTCCCCCTCGCTGCTCTAAAGGAGGCTCCATCTCCAGTCCGGTCCCCAGCCCTCCAGTTCCACCTCGCTTCCCCAAAACCTCCACCTCCCCGAGACCCAACCTCTCCTTCTACTCCTCTGGACTTCAGGACAGGTACAGTTTTTACTCAAACATGCAACAAATTACTTGGAGTTATTACTGTATTTACAGCTGGATGCAGTTTTACTTCGGATGTGCTTGGATGGTCAAAAACATGTCATCCTTTCTTTTCTCTTGATTTAATTAAAATTCCAATGTTTTGTTAGTTTTACTACTGGTTAGTGCTAAAACTACTGATTATTATTATTATTCGTTGCCCTTTGAGGAGCTGAACCCAGCCAACATTGTGGATTTTTCCAAAAAGCACCTACATGTTTCATTGATTAGAAGTTGTCAAATCATTTTATGTCAATAGTCAATAAATTAATTGACCAAATACTTCTGCTCTATATCTAGTTAGCAGCCTGAATGACATAAATCTGATCATAAGTGGGCCGGACCAGTAAAACCAGCCATAGTAACATTAATGAATAACAATATCTCTAAATCATTCCCTTTCTTTTAGCAAACAACAAGAAGTATAAGAAGATTAAAAGTCTGCTAAATTTGAATTTTAAAGTTCTTCCATGATTTCACAAATAAGTCTCGCCAAAAGTCTCATTTAGTAAATGTAAAAAGTTTAAATTATTGGTGTTTGGTGTCATGGAAACTAATGTGACTTTCTCCTGCTCCGTCTCAGCTGCTCGCCCTCTCCGGATGCTTCCCTCTACTGTTACCCGTGCTCCTGGGCAGACTGCCCTGCCCCTAACCCCGCCAGTCCTGAGCCAGCCTCTGCCGTCCCTGCAGACAACACGGCCAATCCTCAGCCAGCACAGGCCACCTGGGCAGAGCCGTGGGTAGATTCCTTCACCTCCTCCGGACCCCGACTGCGGCCGCCACCCCCGCAGAGTCGATTTGCCCCCTTCGGGGCGTTAAACCCCTTCAACCGCCAGTCCCCGTGCCCCTCGCCCGAGCCCGCTGCCAATCCAACGACAGATTCCTCCAGAGGTGCAGAAGGCGGAGGGACGTCCACAGGGGTCACTGAAGGGTTGTCTACGCCCCCTGACCCCACCTGGCGGCCTCCTGCCGACCTATCTGTGCTGTCATTGGAGGAAGTGTCGGCGTGCCTGCGGTTCATCGGCCTGTCGGAGGCAGCGGTGGCCGTGTTCCAGAGGGAGCGAATCGACGGCAGCCTCCTGGTGCAGCTGACTGAGGACATCCTGTCACATGACTTCCATCTGAGCCGACTCCACGTCACCAAGATCACACAGTTCATACAGGGCTGGAGGCCCAAGATCTAACACACACACACACACACATCCACACACACTGTCCTGATAATGTGCCTATTGGCTATGGAGCCATCCTGAATGTGCCTTCCACTGTGACCAAGGCCGCTGAGCCCCCACTGACTCAAGCTAAGACTTTCCTGAAGGAAACCACGCCACCCTGTGGTCAAACTACAGAACTGACACTTGAGTCTCTGACAGACTTTGACTGCATATTTCCTGTCTGAATCACAGACCAGGACTAGTTTACTAACAAATGGCTACGACAGAGAGCTACGTGATGAAAGTTGCCCCGTTTCAGTTCGTCTCTGGGGCAGAGCCACAGCGCATCGTCATGCTTCAAGACAGCTAAAAGGTTTTAAGCACTACATAGAGGCTGTGGTCCCGCAAAGATTCTTATAAGAGGGAACAACATTAAAAAATATTTTTAGTTTTGTTTTTACATATTGCATTGTCCACAGCACAGTAAGAGTTTTGCAATATAAAGGGCATTAAGGGATTTACAGCCTCTATTGTTGACCAGTAGGACATGTTGATGTAACACTGAACCTCTTCCCTGCCTGAGTGTCTCTGCACAGCCTTCTTCATCTGTGTCACTGAGCTTCACTGGCCTGTAATTGGCTTAAATAATGACGTGGTTCTTACACGAGAAAGTCACAGGAAGTCTGAAAGTCAGAAGTACCCGATTAAGTAATTACTGAGTTTCTGGTACAAATATACAGTATTCTGCATCGAGGCCGTTTTGTGCTTTGACATTTGAATTAACATTCCCTTTAACGGTAACGAGATGTCCTTCTGTACGTGTTGCCGTGCTGTAACAGACTGTTCGACTGCCTCAGAAATAGAGTTCTCAATCTGTACCTCAGAGCACTTGTTCAGATGTTTGATTTAGCCGTGCATAATAATAAATGCAATTACACTAAGAAACGTGTTCACGTAGATATTTGTTTTTCCCTTTAGTTACGCACCGCTGGACAAAAACACGCCGATGACTGCCTGAAAGTTAAAAAAAAAAAAAAACAGCACAAGAAATGTAAATTTGAGGAATTGATCATTAATCCAAAACCTCAATGATGATACAATTATAACGGGAAGAACTAATGTATCAGATGTTAAAACTGTCCAGTTATTAAATAATAATAAAGGAATCATTTCATAGATGAATTTTGATGGACATTGTTTTTCCAATTGAAAAAATAAGAAATTTATAATGAAAATAATTATTACTTGCAACCCTACAATTAAATATATACCTCTGCATACTATCCAAAATAACTGAAAAAAATACATATTACATATTGTATCTGTTGTAGATATAAATAATGATTTATGAGAATGATTTATAAATGTTGTTTCAGACATCAGCCCATAGAAGGATAAGAATTGAACATTTATATATATATATATATATATATATATATATATATATATATATATATATATATATATATATATATGCAGCTTTAATAGGAGTACAAGCTATTTATTCATACAGGTTCTGATAAAGTAATTTTACATAACTACAGCCTCAGCTAATCAGAGTTATTTTCAAGAGAGCCAGATAACTGTGAACATGCAATTTATGTAACTGTCAAAGTAAACATAAATGTATTAGCTCTCGTGATTCTCTTGTTGCAATATACAAGCTGCTGTTCTCTCGTAATGTCTGAAATAATCCCAAAACCCAAAATTTGATTAAAGGCTCCTCACTCATGACTTCTCAGAAACTATGTAAACCCTCTCTCTGTCTGTGTCTGTGTACCTGCAAGGCCAATGTAAGAAGAGCAATGAAGAAATAAAGGAGAGAATACAAAATAAATAGAAACGTTATGACCTCTGAAAATCAAGTTATCCTCTTGTTTTTGTGTCATGGCAGCACGCAGACGGGAGATAATGAGGTTTACTGCTGGATACAGCCGCTGTTACTGATAGATCAGTCACTTATCAGAGACACGGGCAGTGCGATGTCAGGCCGTGTGTAATTGAGATGATTCAAAAGCTGATATGACAAAGATCAGAAGTAGAAAACATCGCAGCTTTCACAAAGGGAATAATTCCTTGTCCCGATCGACGTGCTGAACGATATCATTCGTACAAATCCTAAAAAAGTTGATGCTTCAGTGGTAAGCAGAGGCAGAAGAAATACTCAGAGTAAACGCAAGACTAATACAACAATGTAAAAATACTACAAGTCCTACATTTAAAATCTTACTTGAGCAAAGGTACAGAAGTACTATCAGTAAAACTTAAAGTATCAAGCTCTCATTCAGCAGGAGAATATAATTGGGGCTGATTATTATAAATATTATAAATGACATTATTAGATCGTTAATACTGATGCAACAGTGTGTAAGCAGCAGCAATTTATTGATGTAGCTGTCAAGGTGAAACTAGTTTTAAAAGGTCCCGTGTGTCAGATTTAGGGGCTCTGTTTACAGAATATGACAGAAATGGAATTTAATATGCATAACTATGATTTTAAAAATATAAACCATTATGTTCTTATTACCTTAGAACGAGCTTCTTCCTGATCTACAGACACTGCGGGCGGCTCTGGATGGGGCTTTACTTTACGCACGAGGCAGGAGGAGGTGAAACGTCTTAGTGTAAATGTGTAGAGATCCAAAAAAATGGCAGCTTCCGAAACTGAACTGAAATTATTGGACAGCGCAGTAAACGTGTTGTCATCAAGCTGTTGCTTGTTTGCAACAACTGCGGCCAACAGGCGATAGACATACATCATAGATTCTTCATATACGGTCAGTGATATCCAACTCAGATTAAGGAACCATCAGTATGTTTAAGAGACACAAAACATGCAATTCAGATGCATGGCTCTGGGTTCGGAGGTGTGTGTGTGTGTGGTTATGTATGGGACCTACCACCCAGTCCAAACACGTCTCCTATGTCTCCCTCTACTGGGTTTCTTGGTATTCCCTCCAGGACACGGAACTGCCTCTTTTATAAAAGCAAGACAACAGCCGGCACTGGATTTCAGAGTCCGAAGAACTGAAACAAATGATGTTCTACGATTCACACTCATGTCTTCCTTTCCATTTCCAGATTAATGACACACTCACTGAGCTCTCGGTGATGCAAGAGGGTTGTGTGAGCATACAAGTACTGCCTGAATTAAGGAGAATAATTGTAGTGTTTTGGAAAATAGACAGAGAGAGCAACTGATTTTAGGATGAGGGTCTAATGATAACATAGACATTCAATCCTTAGTGACGCTGACTCAAAAAAAAAAAGAGCCAATAAAAGTGCAATATTATGCAGTATGTCAGATGAATGTTTAATGTACACATTAGTGGTATGAATTACCAGATTAGAAAGTTCTAACTATGTTAATGCTTTCATTTAGGTTTCACCTTTAAAGGAGGTCGTGGTCTCCTCCTCCACAATGAGAACCACACAAACCAGCCAGATCCTGTAAACCCAACTACAGCTCGACTGCATTCTGTAGTAGCCAATAGCCAGACAGCATCACCGACTGCTTTACATGCTGCTTCTGTGTTTCTGTGAGACAATCCTCAGATGTTTCAGAGGCGGGAAGTGCTAAACCTGTGTGAATATGTTTCAGTTATTCTTTTGCCTCATTTAGAGGATGTTGCATAGACTTGTGTTTCGTGGTGTTTAAAACCTCCAATCCTTTCATTCAAAATCACCCCACTGTTGCTGCGGTTAAGCATCCGCACGCAGACATCCATCCCTGGCTAATGCGTCTTCAGATGAATTCCATTAACTTTAATGTGTTCTGAAATTTAATTTAGAGGAACGGGAAAAAACAATCTCACAGATGCTGTGTTATATCTGTGGTCTATAACTTTGTTCTGAGGGAAGTATCTCACTCTTCCACTCTGCCAATATGAGAAACTCTGGTTCCTCCTGTGGCTCAGACAGAGAGAGGATAGGACTAGATACAGACAAACACACCGAGTGTAATAATATTAATGGATGCTTGCACACTGAAGATAAATATTTGAGGCATGTCTGACCTTTTCAGGGCATTTTCCAGTAGCAGCGATGTCCTTGACGAGAAGAGCTGAAGTGTTAAAGTGAAGGAATTTGTTGTGTACCATGCAACATTAATTTACCAGTGAGTAATTACTAAATAGTGAGTCATAAGATCTGGTGACGTGAACAAGATACTTAATATTCCTTTCCTCCACAGGTTTCAGATCAGGACCTGCCAGTTTAATCCCATCACACCGGCGGGAAAACAGTACAGTGAAGAAATGCCACACGAAGAACATACCCAGAGGGTCCACAAGCTGGTACACTGGACCCATCTCCTTGGCTTCATGTGGCCTGATGTTCCTGCCTGTCAGCATCCATGTCCGATGCTTCAGGGAGACCCACCTCCGCACACGGATGCAGATATTGTGAGTAGATATACCCCCGAGTGAGGCTCTTGACCTTAATATACCCCCAATGTAACTGAGTAGCCACTAGCACAAGACTCTGGCAGTGCTTTCAAGTTATTACGTGAATAACTGATTAATATGAGTGTGTGTATTTATACCATTTTAGACAGTCTCTGAGTTCCACCTGCTCCGGGCAGCGGTCCCAGCGCAACCTCTGGTTCCTCCCAAGACCGTTTCTTATGTTTCTTGAGGAGATTCGAGCTTGGCAGGCTACTGCAGACTACAGAGAAGACATGACATCAGGACTTAGTGGTCAAATGTAATCAAACAGAACTAATCTGGCTCATCCTGTCACACACACACGGCTGTTGAGGTGGAGGTCCTGGTTCTTGAGGATCTGAAACTAGCAGTAGGCATGGATGGTAAAGTTTACCACGTTTTCTCTGCTAGAAACGCACCCCAGAGGGCACTGAACCATGTTTTCTCCACCGGATAGACATCCTAGAGTTCACTTTATTATGTTTTCTCAACTGGAAGTGCAACCAGAGGTCACTTTACCATGTTTTATCTAGCACAGAACTATCCAAGAAAGCACTTTATGCTGCACTTTATGGCCAATTAACCCCCCTCTCGAATTCACCAGCGGTGTAATTACTCAGCGTTTCAGTGACCACATGCACAATATGTCTAATTGATATTTGCCCCAGCGATGAAGCAAACCGGCCTTCCTGGAAACGAAGGCGGCACTTTTCCATCCCCTCCATCAGCTCAGACTGCAGCGACAGTGCGTTCACATGCATATACAAGAAAACATGCGCACACTAATGCACACGCTCTGATTAGTCATGTCACATCTGTCTGTGAGAGACAGGTAGTCAAGGCTGTCACAAACATAATCTCTCTGACATGTATGTACTGTCTCACACTCTCTTCCATAAACACACACACACACACACACACCTCGGCTGCCGGATCACTGAGTCGTAGAACTGCCACATCATCCTTGAGCTCGTAGCTGACGTGTCTTCAAGCTTGATGGAGAGAACGGTACAAAAGAGGAGAGACCGTCAGACAGAGGGCTACCATTGTATTATGCTAATGTGTGCTGGCTTAACATTATTTCTGGAGAATGTTAGTATAAATAGTACATATACACTCGAATGGTGTCCTTGCTCAATGACACTTGGGCATACAGGAAACAAACCAGCTGGATGGCAGCTGAACAAACATTCAAAGCTTTTAAAGAGTAACTAAACCCCAAGATCAAATCTCAAAGCAGATTCTGAACTCTCTAACTTCTTCGCTGGTCTTTAAGGTCAGGTGATGTGCTCTCCCACAGACGATGACTCAAACATCAACTTCACCGTTTAGAGTAAGAGGTTTCAGTCCAAAATCCAACATTTTAAAAAGGTATTCTTTGGGTTAACACAAACTTTTTAAAATGGTTGTCAGGCTGGCAACACACACACAAAAAAAAACCCCAGCTGAAACTGAAAGTACATCTGCTGTCATTAGTCACATTATATTTTGACTAATTAGTCATTCCCAATGACGAATAACACTGTGAGGCTGTGCGTTACACAGTCATGAGTAGCTGGCACATTTAACTTTTTCACAGCAGCCATTTTGACATGGAATAGTGGGGTCAACACTTGTTTCCAATTATACTAATTAGAATAGAATAAAACTGAAAGCTTTTATTCTCATTGTACAACACACATGCTGCAAGCCCAACGAAATTACAGGGGGCTTCGACAAGGTGCTGGTTCTAACATAGGTAATAGTACAGGATAAAATAAATAAAAATAAAATTAAGATAATGAAGAAAACAGAGGGTATTTATAAAAAGTGAATGCTGCATCTTGGCACTGTACCTTGACTGAAAGTCGCTTTGGATTAGAGGCTGAACCTTAATTAGTTTAATTGGTAACACCTGTGTCTGTCCAACTTTTAATGTCAGAATAGCTGCTGTGAAAAAGGTGTTACAGTTTTTTCCAGTTGCTAACACACTGAAATGACATGGATAGCAGAAACATTTAAACTGACACACAGCGAGCAAAACCTCAAATCTCCATAACTTTAAACACATTTTCTGCTTCACACACATTTTGCAATTCGAAGTGGCTCTTTTTTTAAGTGTACTGAACGCGGTTCTCTGCATGAGACACAACAATCTGACATAAAGTCACATTTCAAAACACTGCCATTTAAAATGACACTACATGAGCTCATTGGCCACTATATGTGCCACCTGGCCAAACATGGTGTTATGTAAATGTTAACACTTCAGTCAGGAATAAAAAAGCACAGGTGACATTTTTTCTGCAATTGTATTTTTCAGCTTACTGTTTTGTGAGCATATTTTACTTCACTCCAATGTAAATATATCTGCTGTGCATATGTTGCACTGACTTGTTTGGTGAAAAAAAAAATCAACACTCAGCGTTTCACAGGGAATGATAATGCCTTATTTATACTTTGATTCATGTTACCGGTTCAGAACATGTTCTGTCATCCTTTAAAGTTTACAAAAGAAATGTAAATTCATTATTTTTGTGGTTTTCTTAAACTTTCTTAAATTGTCATTACCACCTTTCTTTTAAAAAACAACAACTGTTAGTCTCTAAGGTGCTGGTGTTACTATGTGCCAAAGGATAATGCATAATAATAATAAAAACGATTTGCCAGTACACAAATGTATCCGATTGTGTTGATTTATCTCTCCTTTTGGGAGGTTTTCCATCTTTTTAAAGGGTCTAATTGTTGAGGATGTAAAACCCTCTGAGGCAAATTTGTGTTTGATTTTGAGCTACAGTATATTAATAATGACTTCACATGTGACAAGGAGGAATATTATGTCCTAAATGAGTAGTGAAGGCACGCGAGGCATCTGAAAGGAGAATAATAGTTAATTTAATAATAAATATGAATAATTATTATTTAAATAATAATTATAATAGATAGTGTATAGATAATAATAATAGAAAAATGATCAAAACTCTGCGGTCAGTGTCCGGAAATGGAAGAAAAGAGAAGAAGAGGAGGAAAAAAACACAACAAAGACGGAGGTACAGTGAAGATAATGTCATTAAAAATGATTTGTCTATTGCAGAACAATAATAACTGTTAGTCTATCGCAGTTTGCTATTCAATAAATAGCTGTTAGCTTGTTTTAATATCAGTTAGGTGTGATGGAGGGGCCTGATGGCTGTTATGGAAAATAATAGTTAGGTAACTACTCCCACCTTACATTTATTGGGGGGATTTATAAAGATTAGATCTGTTCAGCAGGTGTTTATACATTTAATTTGCTGAATATTAATGTATGCAAATGAGAGTTCCAGTTCCAGTTCTCTTTAGAATGAAAATGGTTCTGTGTTCTGAAGATGAAAGAGAGAAAGAGAGATCAGCACTCATTCCCGGATGACTTTTGGAGAGGAAGGACTGCCCTGGAGCTGGTTTAACAAGTCGTTTCTTCAGTCTACTTTTTCTGAATGGCATCGTCTTGGAGAAGGAGCACGCGTGTTTTTCCTGCATCGGCCATTTAAGCTAAGTAACTTTCACGGTTTACATTTTAAGTAAGAAGTTGAGGTTGCAACTGCAAAACGATGTCTTTAAACTTTGTCTCACTCACTCCACATGTGCAAAATGTACTGTATTCAACATCTTTCTTTACGGGACAGGTGCTTTCATATTAGGTTAAAGCTTTGCAGTCATTTCTCTGTGTTTTCTCAGCTCTTTCAAAGAAACAGTGAGAAGGAAATATTATTTCATGTTAACCTGCTGAATATGACTGAAGCTTAGCACTTATTCTGTACTGTATTGTGTGTAATGTGTATTGTGTATCGTGTTGGAGGAGGAGTACACATACTCTCTTAGCTAAATAACTTTAGCAGGTTACATTTCCAATAAGCAGGAGGTAGATTTTTGGAGTTGCAACTAGGGCTGCACGATATCAGAGGTACGAAGGTGGGCTGCAACTTATCTAATGTCCTCGTGTAAAATGACCGAACTGATGAAAAAAAAACAGTGATATGCCTCATAAGAAAGGGTCAAGTATGGAAGGCTGCTTCACCAAGGACGGGTAAGATCCCCCTGAAAACTTTGGGACAACCTAAGGCAGGGACAGTCACGATTACTTGACCTTGTCGCACACTGTGAGCAGGCACAGTGTGCGACAACTCTGTCACCGTGCAGTAGCACAGCACATGTTGTGACGGGAGATACAGAGAAACAAATAGATGTCACTGAAAAAAAAAAAACAGTGATATGACTCTAAAATTAAAAGGTCACGTATGGAAGGCTGATTCACCAATGACGGGTAAGATCCCCCTGAAAACTTTGGGACAACCTAAGGCAGGGACAGTCACGATTACTTGACCTTGTCGCACACTGTGAGCAGGCACAGTGTGCGACAACTCTGTCACCGTGCAGTAACACAGCACATGTTGTGACGGGAGATACAAAGACAGGCTGTGTCCGAAATCACTCACTCATTCCCTACTCCCTACATAGGGAACTAAATGTAGTGGACTATATAGTGAGCTTAACAGAAGAAATGTTCGGACACTTCTCTTGGCGCAGGTAATTACGTCATTGCTGTCGCATAATTAAAACGTACCACATTAATGTCGTCTCACGTAATACTTGTCCATTTACTACTGCATTGTTATTAAATTACAGTCTTTTGATTACTGTCCTGTACGTTTTATTTTTGTGTTTTGTTTTCTATATTTGCATATTTTTATATTTTGGCTCTTTCAGAAAGTTACAGTGTAATCTACTGCAATGTTTAATTATATGCTGTTCGTTTTACACTTTTTTTAAATGAACGTAGAAAGCAATTTTGCCTAGTTTTGAAATGTGTAATAAAATAAACAATATAAAATAAAATAAAATAGTTTGTGTTTTATCAATAATTAAATTATTGATGATCAGGAGAACTAGAATAGTGAGAGGGAGAGAGAAAGGAGAAGATGCGCTGCTCTTCTAAGACTAGCAAGACGTCATCAAATTAGAGCCTTTTAATTAGAGTAGATATCATTTTCTTTAATTAATTTAATAAACCATCCTCCGTCAAACTACACCCCCTGCTGACTCCCGTCCATCTGCCATATTTATGTTCCTTTCCGCGCCCAGAGAACTTCTGGCAATGCATGATGGGATATCTTGCTTCGGTTAGGGACCATCGGATGTTCACTACATTTCGCGGTGAATTGTGGGATACATTCAGTGCACTATATAGTGGACACTAAACATTCGGACACCACTACAAAATGGCGTGGTCACTATATAGTGCACTACATAGTGGTTAGGGAGTGATTTCGGACACAGCCACAGAGAAACAAATAGATGTCACTGAAAAAAAAACAGTGATATGACTCTAAAATTAAAAGGTCAAATATGGAAGGCTGATTCACCAATGACGGGTAAGATCCCCCTGAAAACTTTGGGACAACCTAAGGCAGGGACAGTCACGATTACTTGACCTTGTCGACACTGTGAGCAGGCACAGTGTGCGACAACTCCGTCACCGTGCAGTAACACAGCACATGTTGTGACGGGAGATACAAAGACAGAGAAACAAATAGATGTCACTGAAAAAAACAAAACAGTGATATGACTCTAAAATTAAAAGGTCAAGTATGGAAGGCTGATTCACCAATGACGGGTAAGATCCCCCTGAAAACTTTGGGACAACCTAAGGCAGGGACAGTCACGATTACTTGACCTTGTCGACACTGTGAGCAGGCACAGTGTGCGACAACTCCGTCACCGTGCAGTAACACAGCACATGTTGTGACGGGAGATACAGAGAAACAAATAGATGTCACTGAAAAAACAAAAAAACAAAACAGTGATATGACTCTAAAATTAAAAGGTCACGTATGGAAGGCTGATTCACCAATGACGGGTAAGATCCCCCTGAAAACTTTGGGACAACCTAAGGCAGGGACAGTCACGATTACTTGACCTTGTCGACACTGTGAGCAGGCACAGTGTGCGACAACTCCGTCACCGTGCAGTAACACAGCACATGTTGTGACGGGAGATACAAAGACAGAGAAACAAATAGATGTCACTGAAAAAACAAAAAAACAAAACAGTGATATGACTCTAAAATTAAAAGGTCACGTATGGAAGGCTGATTCACCAATGACGGGTAAGATCCCCCTGAAAACTTTGGGACAACCTAAGGCAGGGACAGTCACGATTACTTGACCTTGTCGACACTGTGAGCAGGCACAGTGTGCGACAACTCCGTCACCGTGCAGTAACACAGCACATGTTGTGACGGGAGATACAAAGACAGAGAAACAAATAGATGTCACTGAAAAAACAAAAAAACAAAACAGTGATATGACTCTAAAATTAAAAGGTCACGTATGGAAGGCTGATTCACCAATGACGGGTAAGATCCCCCTGAAAACTTTGGGACAACCTAAGGCAGGGACAGTCACGATTACTTGACCCTGTCGACACTGTGAGCAGGCACAGTGTGCAACAACTCTGTCACCGTGCAGTAACACAGCACATGTTGTGACGGGAGATACAGAGAAACAAATAGATGTCACTGAAAAAAAAACAGTGATATGACTCTAAAATTAAAAGGTCAAGTATGGAAGGCTGATTCACCAATGACGGGTAAGATCCCCCTGAAAACTTTGGGACAACCTAAGGCAGGGACAGTCACGATTACTTGACCTTGTCGACACTGTGAGCAGGCACAGTGTGCCACAACTCCGTCACCGTGCAGTAGCACAGCACATGTTGTGATGGGAGATACAGAGAAACAAATAGATGTCACTGAAAAAACAAAAAAACAAAACAGTGATATGACTCTAAAATTAAAAGGTCACGTATGGAAGGCTGATTCACCAATGACGGGTAAGATCCCCCTGAAAACTTTGGGACAACCTAAGGCAGGGACAGCCACGATTACTTGACCTTGTCGACACTGTGAGCAGGCACAGTGTGCGACAACTCCGTCACCGTGCAGTAACACAGCACATGTTGTGACGGGAGATACAAAGACAGGCTGTGTCCGAAATCACTCACTCATTCCCTACTCCCTACATAGGGAACTAAATGTAGTGGACTATATAGTGAGCTTAAACAGAAGAAATGTTCGGACACTTCTCTTGGCGCAGGTAATTACGTCATTGCTGTCGTATAATTAAAACGTACCACATTAATGTCGTCTCACGTAATACTTGTCCATTTACTACTGCATTGTTATTAAATTACAGTCTTTTGATTACTGTCCTGTACGTTTTATTTTTGTGTTTTGTTTTCTATATTTGCATATTTTTATATTTTGGCTCTTTCAGAAAGTTACAGTGTAATCTACTGCAATGTTTAATTATATGCTGTTCGTTTTACACTTTTTTTAAATGAACGTAGAAAGCAATTTTGCCTAGTTTTGAAATGTGTAATAAAATAAACAATATAAAATAAAATAAAATAGTTTGTGTTTTATCAATAATTAAATTATTGATGATCAGGAGAACTAGAATAGTGAGAGGGAGAGAGAAAGGAGAAGATGCGCTGCTCTTCTAAGACTAGCAAGACGTCATCAAATTAGAGCCTTTTAATTAGAGTAGATATCATTTTCTTTAATTAATTTAATAAACCATCCTCCGTCAAACTACACTCCCTGCTGACTCCCGTCCATCTGCCATATTTATGTTCCTTTCCGCGCCCAGAGAACTTCTGGCAATGCATGATGGGATATCTTGATTCGGTTAGGGACCATCGGATGTTCACTACATTTCGCGGTGAATTGTGGGATACATTCAGTGCACTATATAGTGGACACTAAACATTCGGACACCACTACAAAATGGCGTGGTCACTATATAGTGCACTACATAGTGGTTAGGGAGTGATTTCGGACACAGCCACAGAGAAACAAATAGATGTCACTGAAAAAAAAAACAGTGATATGACTCTAAAATTAAAAGGTCACGTATGGAAGGCTGATTCACCAATGACGGGTAAGATCCCCCTGAAAACTTTGGGACAACCTAAGACAGGGACAGTCACGATTACTTGACCTTGTCGACACTGTGAGCAGGCACAGTGTGCGACAACTCTGTCACCGTGCAGTAACACAGCACATGTTGTGACGGGAGATACAAAGACAGAGAAACAAATAGATGTCACTGAAAAAACAAAAAAACAAAACAGTGATATGACTCTAAAATTAAAAGGTCAAGTATGGAAGGCTGATTCACCAATGACGGGTAAGATCCCCCTGAAAACTTTGGGACAACCTAAGGCAGGGACAGTCACGATTACTTGACCTTGTCGACACTGTGAGCAGGCACAGTGTGCGACAACTCCGTCACCGCGCAGAAGCACAGCACATGTTGTGACGGGAGATACAGAGAAACAAATAGATGTCACTGAAAAAACAAAACAGTGATATGACTCCAAAATTAAAAGGTCAAGTATGGAAGGCTGATTCACCAATGACGGGTAAGATCCCCCTGAAAACTTTGGGACAACCTAAGGCAGGGACAGTCACGATTACTTGACCTTGTCGACACTGTGAGCAGGCACAGTGTGCGACAACTCTGTCACCATGCAGAAGCACAGCACATGTTGTGATGGGAGATACAGAGAAACAAATAGATGTCACTGAAAAAACAAAAAAACAAAACAGTGATATGACTCTAAAATTAAAAGGTCACGTATGGAAGGCTGATTCACCAATGACGGGTAAGATCCCCCTGAAAACTTTGGGACAACCTAAGGCAGGGACAGTCACGATTACTTGACCTTGTCGACACTGTGAGCAGGCACAGTGTGCGACAACTCTGTCACTGTACAGTAACACGAGGCATATCACTCAATTTTGTTTTTCATCAGTTCGGTCATTTTACACGAGGACATTAGATAAGTTGCAGCCCACCTTCGTACCTCTGACCTCGTCCTCGCTGAATGGCTTCACTTACAGAAACTCCTGCTCCACCATGTGTTGAGCTTTGAGAGCCAGTCGTTTGCCACTTGCGTCTCTCTTCTGCCTTTTTCCTCTCTCCACCTGACTCTTGTTTCTCGCCTGGACAGCAGACTGTTTCTCCTCCTGATCATCCACCTTCCCTTACCAGTCTATCGTACAGGGGTGGACCAGCAGATAGTAGCAGGAAGATTTGCTACTTTCTGCTGGTCTACTTCTGTACAACAGAGCGGTAATTCTTCATCTCTTCATCATGTTCTCTTCATTCCTCATTCTTTGCTGTTTTTCCTTCATCCTAGCCCACAACTGTCTTCTCTTTGTAGTTCTGGACAATGGACACGACCATCTTCATTGTCTGCAGGTTTGCAGGTGTGTCAGTCCTTGGTTTGGGTATCATTGTTACATCCACGTCTGTGCTGCCCTGTTGTCTCCTCCGCTCCTTGTGTTTCTGCTGCTGAAATACAGCGGTTCTTCATTCACTCTTCGCCAGATCTTTACAGTTTCCCCCGTGGTAACTTATCAGGCTCCCCTTCGATATTCAATTGATACTCCTTGTGTTTTCCTGGTCTTCCTGTGTTTTTTCCCTCCCTGTGTTCCTGCCTTGTTTTTTGACCCTGAGCTCCCTGTGCTACAGATCACCTGCCCCTGCTCAGCAGCTGCCAACCTGGACCCGCTCCTCTCCCGGACCTGCTCCCCTCCCGGACCCTCACCCCACCGTCGTCCTCTCCCCCCTTTTTTGTGTCTCTCTAAATAAACACATCACCACTTGTTGCACAGCAAATTGTTGGTACCCTTCGTTTAATGAAAGAAAAACTCACAATGGTCACAGAAATAACTTCAATCTGTAAAAAGTAATAATAAATTTAAAAAATCTATGAAATTTAACCAATGAAAGTCAGACATTACTTTTCAACCATGCTTCAACAGAGTTATTTAAAAAAAAATAAACTCATGAAACAGGCCTGGACAAAAATTATAGTACCCCATAAAGTTAATATTTTCTTGCACAACCTTTTGAGGCAGTATATAGACACAGATTAAATGTTAAATATAAATATTTCAATATTTATCATCACAGTAACAGTGTTACACACATTAGTAGCTGTAAACACTCAGCATTAGAAAAATACATACGTTGGTTTGGTGCTTACATAAGGAGTAAACATTTATAATCATCACTTTAAAAGTTACATACGTTGTTTTTGGTGCCTGTTTGTTTCCCAGATATATTAGTGTGTGTGTGAATGGGTGTATAAGAGACATTAACTTAAAGAACTTTGTAGAAAGGCGCTTTATGAAGTTCAGTCCATTTCCTTGCATTAGTTTACGGGGCAGATCTGCCACATCCAATATGGCGGACCCGTTGACGTATCGCGACCAACGACCAACCTTGTCTATGGTTAGGGGGCGCACATGCATCAAACAGCTAAACAAGGAATAAGGACCTCAAACATTGCCGTATCTTAAAATATTATTGTACTCAAATTGTTACCTTTTTCTTGCCTACAGACAATATCTCCTATGGTGTTGGTATTATAATTTAAAGTTAAAATTTAAACACAAGCAGGTTTGTAACAATTCAAGCAAAAGCCTGTGCGTTTTATTCAGGCATTCTTCTGTCCAGCTATAACACTGCTGGGTCCTTGAAATCGTAGTTCATTAGTGCTCCTGAGTGTGGCTGTTTGACAGGGAAGCGGCGTCGGCAAAGACAAAACACAAACACAGGTGAGGTTAAACTTATTTGTTATTATTTATAATGCAGCTGAATGAGGGGAAAACACGGCAGAGGATCTGCTAATGCGTCTCTTTAACCCCGAGCAACGCATCACAACTAAAACTACAGCTAACAAGTAGCTACCTAGCTTCAGCTACCAGCTCGCTTTTTTTTTTTTTTTTGTTATTTAGATTATTTTCAGGATGTTTTGTGATTGTGTGAACTTCACTCTAAAAAGCCTCATGCTTAATCCGGCTGTAAACAGAGTCCTGAGCCGGTTTGAGTCCCGTGAGTTTGTATTTCTGTCTCTGTCATTCTGCAGCAGAGGAATCTAGGTGAAGGGTCAGAGCCGGTCAGGGGGGTTGGGCTGTGTGACCGTCACATAATGACACATTAAAACACATTTAATACATAGATGTGTAATGATACAGATCTTCTTTATTAAGTTTAAAAATGCACGAGATTAAAAAAACCCATTGATATATTATTGACAAATACCTATAGCCTTATATTATCATGTTTCATATGGAGCACATGTTCTCTATAGCAGCTGTTATTCTCTCTATGCTGTAAATACTGGCGTGTATTTCAAGCTGAATATAATTTAATCCATCACGTTTTATCAGATGTATTATTCTCACATCAAACCATGTAGTGAAATGTCATATTTTATCCCAGTTATAATAAGGCAGACATGCCTTGGGACTCACAGATGACTTTTTTTATTTATTTTTATTATGTGCAGTGTTAGATCAAATCCGATTTTATTTGTATAACACAAAGTACATTTGCCTCAGAGGGCTTTACAATCAGTGACACCCTCTGTCCTTAGACCCTCGGTTCGAGTGAGGACAAACTTGCCCACAAAAAAACCTTTAACAGGGAAAAAAGGTGGAAGAAACCTTAAGAAGAGCCACGGAGGAGGGATCCCTCTCCCAGGACGGACAGACGCGCAATGGATGTCACGTGTACAGAGCAAATCAACACAAACATATTGTACAAAGTGTGATTCACACACTGAGGTCACTGGTTGACCTTTTGCCTACAGGGGTAGATCTGAGTCTTAGCCTGACGGGCTGTGATGTAATGTGATGATGATGATGGGATATTGGTAGCACCGCGTGTACGAAGGCTCCTGTCACTCTTCAGCTGTCTCTTGTCAAAGTATAAAATCCCCTAAAAAATATATTTAAAAAATGGTAACATGTGGCATGGAGTTTCAGGAATAAAATAAAAAATGTTCTGAGTTTAGACAAATTCTCTGAGAAGGACATGGACTATCAAAGATGAGGTGACATGGGACGTATGGTTTATGAAATGCTGTCTGATACGACAGTCCTGCAGTAAGTGCTCCCTTTACAAAGGTCACCCTGAGAGGTGTTGATTCAACCCGCCCTCAGTGATTATAAATGGGATGTTCAAGTTGAAATCAAAAGTTTAGAACAGAACGTGATAAAGCGTAAGCATGTTATGCCGTGAACTTTTACATTTGAACCCTGGTAACACTCACACTTTCTTTCTCTGTAGAACAAAATGGCTTCCATGCTGCTGAACACGATGCGGGGCTGCTCGGTCGGCCCTTCCTGGGCAATGCGGCTCGGTAAGTCATCTACATATTTAACGGAGTCCCATTATGAATACGTTACACAATATATTAGTAGTTGTAGTTGGTGGTCCAGCCTAAAACACAAAAATCGGGCTGCTACATCACTCTTATCTGTTTATGTTGTTGTGTAATATGAACTGTTAACTGTTGGTGATGTTAATATTTTTCTCTGTGTGTCTCAGGGGCACGATCTCTCAGTACGACGGCACAGCTCCAGGCTCAGGGTAAGTCATTACTCCCAGTAATTTACATTCACATAAAATTTTTTTTAGTAATGTGGAGATAGTCATGAGAGACAAATGACAAATGTATTGATCCATTTATGTCAGTTATATCCTTCCATGACTCTAAATGGTTAAAAAAATATAGACTCGATTTGACAACATTAAAATCTGTCTTACCTGTTACTGTGTTTGTTTCCCTTCAGTTCAGACAAAGAGCAAAAAGACTCTGGCTCGACCCGGCGTGAAGAACATAGTTCTGGTTGAAGGTGTTCGAACCCCTTTCCTGATGTCTGGAACCACGTGAGTCTGCTCTTTTCTTAAAGTTCATGGTGCTGCTCCAGAAAAGATTTGTTAACCTGGAGATAATCAGAAAATGTTTGTTATTCAAATATTAAACTGTCAATGTAAATGACTTTTAATCTTGCTGGTTTGTCTTTTTACAGATATGCTGATTTAATGCCCCATGACTTGGCTCGAGCAGCTCTGCAGTAAGTGTGTCCATAGATCGAGCTAAAGTCTACTTGCTCCCAAGCACTAGTGACATTTAAGAGACATTTTCACTCACTATAATAAACTATCACTTGATTCTGGACAGAAGTCATGTCTGTTGTCATGAACTCCTTCTCTACTTCTGCTCCATCTGTCAAAGCTAACGTTAACTAGCGGATTACACCGCTCACACACCACGCTGTCAGAGACGGTGAAGATTTGAGGAGGGAAGTCACTTTTGCAGCTTTCAGTTTTAGACAGAATGAAAAGACACTTTGGGGTCTGAAATATACTATCACTTGCATTTATAACCACGGTTCGCTGAATTATGGGTAATATTCAGACAGGAAAGCGGTTCATACATGTCGGTTTGGACAGCATAGACACAAATATTGAGGAAAAAAATGCTCTAATGAAGGTGTTTGTGCCTTGCTATATTAAAAATTCACTCAGAATGGGTCTCAAGTCTCTTTTTGTTTTTGTTTTTTTGGAGTTGCTGTGATTTAAAATATTTAATTTGGGCTCCATCAGGGGTCTGCTGCACAGGACGGCTGTACCCAAAGACGCTGTAGACTACATCGTCTATGGAACAGTCATTCAGGAGGTCAAAACCAGTAATGTAGCAAGAGAGGTATGATCACACACAGACGAAGGAGCATGTTTGAGCCGCTGTTCTGTTGTGTATCGCCTTCATTTTTCTTTTTGTTTACTGTGATTTCAGGCAGCTTTGGGTGCAGGCTTCTCTGACAAGATCCCAGCTCACACCGTCACAATGGCCTGCATCTCCTCCAACCAGGCGATGACCTCAGGTATGTCAGGGAAGGAAATCTCCTTCATTTGATTGCACAACACATTAGTGCAGGTGCTGGGTGATGATTATTTTGAAATTTTTGAATCAGTTGTCCTTGTATTTGTTTGACCTTTGTTTGTCTCTTCCTCCACCTTCCTTCTCTCCAGCTGTTGGTCTGATCGCTTCAGGCCAGTGTGACGCCGTTGTGGCTGGAGGGGTGGAGTTCATGTCCGATGTGCCTATCCGTCACAGCCGTAAGATGAGGAAGACCATGCTGTCCCTCAACAAGGCAAAGACGCTTGGCCAGAGGCTCAGCTTGATTGGCAGCATCCGCATGGCACACCTGTCCCCAGAGGTACATATTCAGATAATAAAATGGCACCGCTTCAGTTTTAAAGTCAGTTCTCCTTTTAGACTAAGTACTAAGTTTCATTATGTGCATTTGCGTAGCTTCCTGCTGTGGCTGAGTTCTCCACAGCTGAAACGATGGGCCACAGCGCCGATCGTCTGGCTGCTGCGTTTGGCGTCTCCAGACTGGAGCAAGACGAGTTCGCTCTACGATCACACACTCTGGCCAAAAAGGCTCAAGACGCCGGTCTGCTGCAGGATGTCATCGCCTTTAAAGTTCCAGGTAAACACTGTTTTCAGCTTCTCTGTGTTTTATACTCACTTTGTGTCAGTGTTGAGTTTTTTTTTTTTTTACATGATGACTGTATATTTTTGTCTTTTTACCAGGTCGTGATATTGTTTCCAAGGACAACGGCATCCGCCCATCCTCCATGCAGCAAATGGCCAAACTAAAGGCCGCATTCGTCAAACCTCACGGCACAGTCACCGCCGCCAACTCCTCCTTCCTGGTGAACACAAACGCACACATCAGACCCCAAGGCTCTCTCAGGGTTTGTAAAACAAACAATTATCTTATTTGTGCCTCGTAAAAACGTGTTTTCTTGTGTTTGTCCTCAGACTGACGGAGCCTCTGCTGTGCTGATCATGTCTGAAGAGAAAGCTTTGGCCATGGGTTACAAGCCTAAATGCTACCTCAGGTATCTGCACCCTCTCTCAATTTCCCTGACGATGCTGTTTGAGTCGAGGTGCTGATTATATTTTATTTTTTATCCTGGCAGAGACTTTGTGTACGTGTCTCAGGACCCCAAAGATCAGCTGCTCTTGGGGTGAGTGTCTTTCCTAATGTCATATAAGATTCACAAGTTTAAGAGCTCGATGATAAATGTTCTATTTTCTAACTCTTCCAGGCCCACGTACGGCACACCAAAGGTCCTGGAACGCGCTGGCTTGACCATGAATGACATTGACGTCTTTGAGTTCCACGAGGCATTCGCAGTAAGTAATTACAGAGCGTGTACATTGATCTGTTAATAATCCTGTCAATCATCAAGATATTTTAAGTTACAGACGCATTTCTTAAATTATAAAACTAGAATCTCTCAATTTCTGCAATCCAGTTGAGGCCTGTGTTATTTATGGACATCGATGTTGGAGTAAGATTTGACCGGCCTACTTCATATCCTGCACTTTTGAATCAGGAGAGATCAATGTGTTTTCTGTTGGTATCTATGGTAACTTTGTGTGTGTCTGTGTGTGTGTGTGTTTCCAAGGGCCAGATAATGGCAAATCTGAAGGCTATGGACTCGGACTGGTTCGGCCAGACGTACTTGGGCAGGAAATCGAAGGTAAATTAGCTGCTGGTTAGCTGCTGGCTTTTTCTGTGTGTGGATCCATACGGTACATTTGGATTCTCGCAGCACGATGCAACAGATGAACACTGAGTTAATTTTGGGTGTAATCATATTTTTATATGGACGTTCTGTAATCGAAAAACATTGTAGACATTAGTTTCTTAGTGGTGTCTCATATTATACATAAAGTTTTACAAAGTACAGATTCATGAAAAGCATTTTATTTATTATTATATTTTATATTCTGTTATAAATTACTCACTACTAGCAGTGTGTCAATATACCGGTATTTACTTATTTATTTATTCCCCATTGTTGTTCTTCTAACTGTTGTTATTACGTCATTAAGATTACTTTTTTACTCATTTACTCCCATGACTACCATAATAACTATTATCATTTACTGTGTTTTCTCTTTGTAATATCTTATGTTACACTAATTTAATTAAACAAATTGTGCAAGCTTACAGAAATATATTTCACCATGATTGTATTCAATTAAACCGTGACGTATTTGTGGTTCAAACTATCTGTAATTGTTGTTTTTGCACAGTTATGGTTACAAACTCTCTCCACCTCCCTACCCACATTAAAAAGATATAATATATATTAAGATAGATATAAGTTATAATTGTTATCTTGAGTTCTTTTCCCCACAATAATCATTCACTGAAAATCTGATTTTGGTCACAGCCCTACTCCTGACCAAATATCTGTTTGTGTGTGTGTGTAGGTGGGAACTCCTCCCATGGAGAAGTTCAACCTGTGGGGAGGCTCTCTGTCTCTGGGTCATCCGTTCGGTGCCACCGGCTGCAGGCTAGTAACCACAGTGGCACACCGGCTGCAGAAGGAGGGAGGACAGTACGGACTGGTGGCGGCTTGTGCTGCTGGAGGACAGGTAATAAACACTGTGTGACGGCGAGAGACTCTTAGTTTAATCAAAATGTATCTTTTTATATGTGTTTATATGTGTTTTTTCCGTTTGTGTCTTTTCCAGGGCCATGCCATGGTGATTGAGGCCTACCCCCAATAAAGTGAAACACTCAAGCTTTAACCCGATGTTCATCATGAAGGCTACACGCTAACATCCAGACAACAGAGTGTACATAAGCACCACTTCGCCTTGATCAGAGAGCAGTCAGATACAGTCTGTAAGTGTGTTTGAGGAATCTTGTGTAAATTTGCTTCGAGGCCGTTTAAATTATAGCAAGAAAAGTCAGTGAGGAATGTTTCGGGTGGACTTTGATGTGCGCCGTGTCAGCGTTGTCACTGAGTCAAATGTAACATAGCAAAAATGTAAGCACTCAGAGAAGCTAGGAGTGATTCTAATGTTTATATACGCTGTAATATTTTTTCTTTTCTTACCAACTGTTGGAAATAAATGGTGTGATGATATCACACTGACGACTCTCATTTCTGGCTTCTCTTTTTTTTGTACCATGAAACTGAAGCAGCTAAACTCAATACAACAACCATCAATCATTTTTATTATTGATGTTTCAAAAACGTCCCATTAGCTGCACATGCACAGTGATTACCTGCAGCTGAACAACAATTCACTGATTCCAGCCTCTGTTGTGTGTGTTAGCATTTGATGGATTTCTTCTCATCTTATATGGGAGTAAGCTGAATTCTTTTTGACTGTTGCAGCGAACGATTTCAAGACTTTTGTTTTTATCCAATTTGCAGACACTGACATAAATGAGGTACAATCCACAGTCAGCGTGAATAAGCTCCAAATTCCAGCTGACACAAGGCTGCAGGTGCTTGAATAAAACAGAACTGAGAAATCTTTTTAAAGCAAATTAGACAGAGAGGAAAATGTTGAAAACATGTTTCGCTACTATTACAGATGAAATAATCTTATTGACAGTTTAAACTAAAGTGAAAACGATTATTTGTTGTGACCCAAATGTTTGTAACCCCACAAAGACTCTTAAGATCTTAATTCTTTCTTATAAAAATAATTATTTGTGCAACAATCAGTGTATTTATTAAGAAAAAAAATGAATCTGCTTCATCGCTGTGTGGACGTGGTTTGTTTAAGACCTGCAAAATTCTAAAAACTGAGCTTCAAACCAGTGAGAAAAGGAAGTAACTAAAACGCCGCTTTAAAATAGTTTGTGTTCATGTAAGAGACATGAATAAAAAGATTTAGTTAACCAGGTGTTGAATTTACCCCAGTAGAGATAATTCGATCATTGGTGTTTGCAGGCTCAGACTGAACACATCTCTCCATTTCTTTACACCGTGCTGATTGGAGGCCTTGATGCATGGACTTGAAGCAGCAGCTTTGATGGGTTATGTTTATAATTCAGCAAAAAAAAAAGGAAAAAGATCAATGTATACCTAGCTTTGTGCTGCAGATAACGACAACAGAAATAACCGGGAATTTGGGAAAAATTTGCATCGCCAAAATGTCTTCTGTTTTTCTTTTTGTCTCTGCATTTGCATCCTGTGTGAAGACGTGTCAGCAGCAGACTGTCTTTGGATTCCTGTGCACTTAATTGATGGTGAATAAAGAGGCTGTCTGCTTCTGACAGATGTTAATGAGGAGGTAAAAGATAGAGAGAGGATGCTCGGGCTTCCTGGTGATTTAAAACAACATGAATATGGAAAACTTTGGGAATGTGTCTGGCAGGTTTCTTTAAAAGTTCAGGTCGGATATCCGCTGTTCGTATTGTAGGGGGGAACCCCCCAACTTGAACACAGTCTAATTGATAGTGGATGGGTAAATTTCTATCAACACATTGCCTCTTTTCTGCTTTGGTGTGATCCCTTCAGCGCTCACCGGGGAATCTGCTCCACTTATCACACACATACACCTCAGGTTTGAGGATGGAGGATGGAGGAGGGGGCCTTGTTAACATAACTTCAGTCAGACATTCCCGTTTAAAATGTATTTAAAGATTTAATTCTTGCAGCTTAAGAAATCCTTGACTCTGAGCTGAGGGAAAGGAGTTGATTAATGCAGCCGTGCCTGTCATACGAGGCCTACAAGGCGGGAAGGGGAATAAAAACCAATGTTTTACTGCCAAGGCAAAACGGAGCTCGAATGTAAATAGCAAAAAGAGACAGAGAGAGGATTTTGTGTGTGTGTGTGTGTTTTTAAAGCTTCAAAACCAGACTCAACCCTGCGAGACACCGGAGAGACACACGCCCGACATAGCGGGCCGCCTTCCCCGCCTCTCTCCCTGCCTCAGCGGGGCTTTGATCAGACGGAACCTTTTATGGGGAATGACTGGCGAATGCACCCGCTGCTGTCACTACAAATCTACCTCACCGAGAGAGGGTGGTGGGTGAGGAGAGGGAGGGTGTTCACATGGAAGTGAGGGAGTCAGAGAGAGAGAGAGAGAGACGTGCAGCGGTGTCTTTCATCTCGTCCTAGCCGGCTCACGCGGGGCGGCACCTGCTGAAAGCTGCACTTGACTCGCGCTTCCTCCACCTGCTCATGCACTCAGTGTGTCGTGTGTGTGTGTGTGTGTGTGTGTGTGTGTGTGTGTGTGTGTGTGATGTGAAACAAGTTTCACTGTAACTGTAAAAAAACGCATGACATGGATATCAGGGAGTTCAGGGTCAACAAACACCAACACAAGAGAGATAGATTTTTTGAAAAATAAAGTTATGAAGCTGAACATGAGCTTTAAATGATGTTTGAAGACTGAGGTTGGTCTTTGAAGTCTTTAGTAGCAAATGTTTTTAAATGACTGTGCGGTCCAGTGTGACAGAATATGTCAGAAATTAAATATTATATGCAGAGGCGCCATATAGAGGGGAAAAGTTAGGACAGTTCCAAAGGCCCACGACTGATGGTAAACACCAATATAAAATGATTAAACCATCATCATTGAGTATATATATTTCAAATATAATAATGAAATCAATTAACTCTTTGTTTTTTTTACGTGTTTTGGGCAGTAAAAGTTAAATAAAAATGGCCTTTAGCACATTTTTACCGTGGTTTTTAATCTTGCATCAGTTAGTGAACTGCACTGTATGCAAACCTGCATGCATGTACAAAGCACCAGCAGTAAATATTGTGCTAATACTAGTATTGAACTACAAGACGCAAAACAGTCGCAAGCCTTTTACGAGTTACGTAAAGCTTAGTTAGGTCCTAGAGATGTGGTGACAACAGCGGCGCAGAGGGGGCCCAATTAGATTTTTTTGTCATAGGGCCCAAAATTCCTGGCGGCGCCCCTGATTATATGCATAATTATGTTTTAATTAGTGTATAATTACCTGGAAATAAGAATAATTTTGTTTTTGATGCCTTTCATACACAAATCTGTTTTTTTCCATGGAGTCTGTAATGTTGAACTGTAATGTTTCTACAGTAGCCCAGAATGGACACAAAGGGAACACTGGCTCTACATATACGGAGTTTTGCGGGGGTTTTTTGCAGGTTATGTGGACACCATAGATTTTCCTTCACACTTAGAAAGAGCAGCAAGTGGAGGGGGGTGCAATCTGCAACAACACCAACAATAAACCGTACACACTAAAGAAGAAGAAGACTTTATTAAAACCTCGATTGGTTATAGACATGTAAATGTGGAGAGATGTGATAGTCGCCATGTCGCAGCACTCTGGGAGCAGTTAGGGGTTTGGTCCCTTGCTCTAGGGCACTTGGGCAATGGCCAAGAGGCAAACTGGCAACTCTTCAGCTGTCCATGCACCATATGGTGGTCTGTGCTGGACGCCCTACAGACTGAGCTACTGCCTCCGTGAAGTCCATTCCCTCCTTCCTTTGCCGAGGTAAACGAGATCAATACCTTCGATATCATCATATACAGTAGTAGCTTAAATATGAAGCAGGTCACCAGCATGAAGACTGAAAAAGGTGACTTCCTGTTAAAGTCTGCCTACCAGCATCCCTGAAGTAAGTACAGCAACATACAGAGTCATGTGTCATCTTATTCCTTGCCTGGGAACTGGGATCTCAGAACATTGCCCGGTAATCTCACGGTAACAACAAATTCCTATCTAGTGTTACGGTTATAAATTGCAAGCAACTGAACACCTCTCGTGTTATTATTTAACCAAACTGGGAAGGAAACGGGCAGCGTAGGCTCTGTACAACCTAAAAACATGACCGTCTGCAGCACCTGCAAAAATACAAGGCCCAAAAACGAATGATTCTTATTTTTAAGGTAATTATACACTGATGAAAATACGGTTAGTATAAAGCATGTTTCATTCCATTTCTGCCATGTTCTGTACACAATGGACCTCCAACTTGCCACACTGGATGTACAACACTAATCTAATAAAAAAAAGTAGAAATACACAGCTGATCCAGAAGAGTAAAGATAGAAACAGTGAAGCGGTTGTGTTTAGCCGTCTTGGTTTTCAGCTGATTCAACCATCCGGTGTTTTAAATTTTAGTCATGGACGGCAACTTTTAGCCTCATGATCAGACCAGGGTTACCCTTTTTGTTTCACTTCAGTATTTTGTTTTTAAAAAATGCTGGAAAATGTGGAGACCTATGCAGCGACTCAAAAGTATAAAACCAGGCTGGAAAACTTGGTTTAGCCTCTAAGTAGATAAATGTGTCCTTTTAGATACATTGAGTATAAATATGGTTTTGTTTTTATTGATTTAAACAATAAACTCCGTCACAATAAACATGATCCAGGGTCCTTGTCTGGTTCTAGGCCTCCCAAAATAAAATAAAAGGACAGGCAGGATCCACCTCTGGGGTTCGTCCCTGCATTTGAAGACAATAAGATAAATGTTTTCAGGCAGATACACTAATTCACACCAATTCCTTTTCATTATCACGATCATGTTAATTTCTATCATTTACAAAATTATGGCACACGTAATGTAATGTTACAATTGGTCTGTGTTACAACACACACTCATCTGTGTATGTGACCTAAAACATGACACTACAGTGTTTAATCTGGTTCAGCTTGTTCTACCAATCTCTGCTTTACATTTGGCTTCACTGGCATGGCTATAATTCACAATATCACCAAAGCAAGTTGCGCAAGATTTACGTGAGCGTAAAAATTCAGTGTCATTCGTAACAGTACAAGCGAATAGTGTGCACCGTTTGTTGATAAGATTTTCCTCCCGTTCTCTCATCTCTATATGTGTGAGTGTGAGAGAGAGCGAGAGAGAGAGATGGAGAGTGTGTGAGTGATGCTTAACAGGTTTCCATATAGCCTACTTACTGTACAAGTGTCAAAATGAGTGTGAGTGGGTGTGTGTGATGTTAAAAGTTTTGGTATCTCTACTGTACAAGTGACAGAGCTCTGGCAGTATTTGTTGAAGAGAGAGTGAGTGCAACTTTTAATACTGCAGAAGTGGCAGAGCTCCACTGTATGTGTGTGTGTGTGTGTGTGTGTGTGTGTGCGTGGATAATATTAAACCAGTTTGGTTAGTCTACCAGTCAGAACTCCAGTCTGAGTACACTAGGCGGTGGTTGACTCCATGCGGTGTAGGCTGGAGAGCTCTGAAGAGGGATACAGCACCGGCACATAAAAGTTTTACCAAGTAAGCTATCTGGTTCTGTCCACTATGTGTTGACCCGGTCAACGCAAGTCTGCAACTTTTGAGTTTATAGACAACGACGTGCAGGAAAAAAAATAAGTTTGTCCAAAATTTAAAATGACTAAACCGGCTTTAGGAACAGTTTTTAGTCCATCTTAATCAAGCTTTGGCAGCTTTATGCGAGTAGCAGGTGATCACGTGTACGTTGGACAATGCATATGGCTGTATGAATCCGACCCTCAGTTATTATGAATTACTTGTGTTATGGCTAAAGCTAGAGTGTGATTTTTTTTTTAGGTTAGTCATGTTAAAAGAGTTCTTGTTTTGTCTGACCAACATTTTAAACCTTCAGATATTCACTTTATAATGACGCATCCTGGCATTAAAGAAGCTGGAAACTCCATTGATTAGGATATGAGGTTATGTCAGACTTAAGTCAGAGTCATGGACATTTACATACCTTAAGAGAGCATCATTAAAGTGTTTAATTAATCACTTGAAATTACCTTTCCTGCCGTCGAGCTGCTCAGTCTGGTTTAGCAGGTTTAGCACGTGTGCGGCTCCTGTTTGATGTTGACGCTTTAAAAGTAATGTTTTTGTTTTTTTAAATCATGAATTTTAAACCAAAAAAAATATCATGTCTATGTGCTCATGTTGAAAGGCCTCCAACTTAAATTCACATGCATAGATGATTGAAGATTTACTGTAACTGTCCATGTTTACAGTGTTAAGACACGCAGCCTAAATCAATCTCGGTTACGTGCCCAAAAAAGGATTTGATGGCTCAAAAAGTCTGTTGACATACATTTGTGGTTTGGTGTCATTGTGCGCGCTCTACTCTTTTCATTAATGCTGTTTTCCAGTCGCCTTGAACTAACGCGTGATGTGCCAACAATTGCTCTGCTGATATAACATGAATGTACGCGTGACATGAAAATACAAAATACTTGAGAACGCCTGGTAAACGTTTGATTAACTCGAAAGTTAAAAAGAACAAAGAGCATCTGTTTCATTACATTGTGAGCCCGTTTAGTTTTTTTTTCATGTTAAGAATTATTTATTCACATATAGTTGTTTTAACTTTTAGCCTTTAAGTGTTTTATGTTTCTGTTAATATCTGGGTGGAATCTTGAATTGAAGATTGAAGAGTTGGGGGTAAATCATTAGTCTTTTGTACCTCATTCAGTTTAACTTATTATTATTTTTATAGCACTAAATCACAACAGAAGTTATCTCAGGATATTTTCATATGGAGCTTTTTATATTATTATTTACAGAGATCCAACAATTCCCACCATGAGCAAACACGTGGCGACAGCAGCAAGGAAAAACTTCCTTTCAAGAGGCAGAAACCTCGAGCAGAACCGGACTCTAGGTGGGTAACCTCCAAACCTGCTGTAATATTATTTATTTTTTTACCAAGCCACAAGGTCACATTTTCTTTATCCCTGTGAGCTCACTTTGGCATCTCTCCTGCTTGCCGGGTTTCTTTTCTACCCCTGAAAACACCCAATCTAATTCCACTTCACACTTTGAAGCGCAATATAAACACATCTTGTTCCACTTTTTTTTAACAGCTCCTGCAGTGTTCGTCCCTGCAGGTACGACTCAATAAAATCCTGAGACATTAAATAGATAGTTCAGTTCCTAACTGGTGCAGCCAGCGCAGCGAAAATGTGGTAAACTACCAATGTTGATCTGATCAGGGGCCTGTTTGCTTAAGACGGTGTATCTTTGTGGATTCTGGAGGGAACTTTGGCATCCTCAGCAACCCACACACACACACACACACAAACACACACACACATAAACACGCTCACAAATACATCTCGACGTCTGTCGGTTGTATACACCGACTATACACAGGTGGATGGCAGAGGCTGTGTGTGGAGCAAGTGGATTATGAGGAACGGTAATTGGCTGTCCAGAGAAGCTGCCCATATGTATCTCTGTGTGTGTTTGTGAATGTGTGTGTGTGTGTGTGTGTGTGTGTGTGTGTGTGTGTGTGTGTGTGTGTGTGTGTGTGTGCGTGCGCGCTCTGTCCGGAGTTCATCATGTTCTCATAACGGTCAGTTAGGGTTGTCCGCCAGGCTCGATCTCCTGTCGGGATTGTAAATGTTATTGATCAGACGCATACGCCGCATCCATAACGAGAGCTGAGACACTGTTTTCTCTCTCTCACACACACACACACACACACACACACACTAGAGTACAACTCATTAGGAGCCGTACACACTCATAGACATATCCTCATTAACACTCCCGAGTCATACACACTAAACATCCATACACATCTAGTTGTCAGACAACACATACACATTCATACACACACACACACACACACACACACACACACACACACACACTGACTGATTTAGTTGAGTGAGATGGGGTGAGAGTGAAGGATGGGGGCACAAAATGTGGACATGAATGGTGTGTGCGCAGCATGTCAGTGTGTGTGAGTGCGTGCGGATGTGTGTGTTTGTGTCAGGAGCGAGCGTGACATTTGTGTCAGTGTACGGGTTGCGCACAGCCCAGTGTGTATCTCGCAACGAGTGTCTGTGCGAGAGTGTGTATCGGTGTGTGTGTGTGTGTGTGTATGGCGCGTGTCAGAGTCTGTCAGCCCCGGCGTCTCGTGTCAGGGCGAGAGGCGAGACATTAACAACTTCTGTCATTCTGCTGACAAAATGGTGGCAGAAGATTTCCCATGGTGCCCTGATGACTGCTGGCGTTTGTCAACAAGCCCTGTCACCGCGGCGATGAGGGGAGGGGTGGGGTGGCGAGGGGAGGGAGGGAGGGATGGAGGTGGGGGAGGAGGAGGGTTAGTGACAGGCCCCGGACCCGTTCCCATGAGCACCAGGGAAAGAGAGAGTGTGTGTATGTATGTGTGTGTGTGTGTGTGTGTGTTGGTGTGTGTTTGCGTGTGTTGTAAGGGGGAGGGAGGGGAGGGAAAGGGGGGAGGCAGGGAGAGGGGAGGGAAGGGTTGTCTCTCAGCAGCTTTCATACATAGACTGCGAAAAAACCAAAATGAGCTGTCACTGCAATTCCCAGGATGCCTTGCTGTTTAGCATAGCAGCAACAGCAGCAGCAGCAGCATGAACGGTCTATATGTGTGTGTGTGTGTGTGTGTGTGTGTGGGCCAGTAAGCTGATAAGCTAACTCTCTCTCTCTCTCTCTCTCTCTCTCTCTCTCTCTCTCTCACACACACACACACACACACACACACACACAGATAATTAAGCAGAGCAGAAGCTCCCCCTGACGCGAGGCAGAGCTCATCTGCATTTTGGCCTCCGGCGCGCAGTTAGGAGCAACGCCTGATGGAGGGAGAGAGAGAGGGCAAGCGAGGGAGGGAGTGATGGAGGGAGGGAGGCAGAGAGAGTGAGTGAGGGAAAGAGAGGGAGAGAGAAAGAGAGAGAGAGAGGGTAAGGAGCCAATTAGCCAGCTGGATGGATGAGTGACTGACAGCACTCTTGACACACTGCTATCCGGGCTTTTCTGTTGCACACACACACAATAACACACACACACACACACTCCTTCCTTCCATCCATCCATCCCTCTCTCTCTCTCTCTCTCTCTCTCTCGTCTCAGCCTCCTTCTCTCTCTGCATGTGTCTCACGCTGTGTTGGTGTCTCTTGTTCTCCCCCTGCATCCTGCACTCTGCATAAGGCTCGCGCTCCAATCACGTCCCCCCACAGGGCTCAAATGTCCAACGACCTTGTCCAATGAGAGCGCCCGCTGGGCTGCGGACCCCGCCTCTTAGCCTCTGAAATCGGAAGGGGTCAAAGGTTGTCGTCCTGACATTTTGCAGACAAAAAACTCCCATTTGTCAGGGACTTTGACGTTACCGAAACGTGGACTTCATTGCTGATTTGTTGGCGGGCGTCCATGCATCTCTATCCTCTTTGAATTTTTGATCTTTGGAAAAGGATATTTTTTTTGCAAAGTGAGTTATTTTGGTCTCAGCCCTTTCAAGGTCTTACAAGCATCACAAATAAAATTAGGATTGGCTGAGATTCAGGTGGAGGCACAGGGTAACGTCTGCAAACGAATGTTGCGTATACGTAAAGGATGCACGTTTCCCTTCATCGGGGAGTTTGTAGACTAGATTGGAAGTTCTCCTTCTTCTCCGGGCTTCATCTGCATAGACAGTAATTCAAATTCCATTATCAGCTCAAACAAACTAAAAAAAATCCATGGTCCAAGTCCCTGCATTGCTCAAAATGGCCGTCAACTGAGCACCAGACAGCATTACAGAAAGGAAAGGGAGTTGACGTGACAGTTCGCTGACCATGCACAAATCATGAAGGGCCTTTAGGAATCCGGAAAGTTTTTCTGGAGTTTGGCAGTTTTTTGTAAGAAACTCGTACTAATTTGCACAGAATGTGACACAAAACTACTGTACCAGACCACAAGATGATGCACACAATACTTTGTACCATACAATCCAAGGTTAGCTGTCATCTAGAGGCCAGTTCAGAGTCAAGTTTAATGAGATACCACTGTGCAAAATTACCATAAGGATATATCTCTGAGAAACCGTTTTGCTGATTCCAATGATTTAGTTCAAAGATTGGTAGTCACTGGTTATGTAGTTCATCTTTTTAGATTTTTTAAACCTAATGAATGAACCACATGACGTTAAAGCACTGATCAGACTGTCTTCAGTTCAGTCTTGAACTGTTTCATTCAGTTCAGTACAAAACTGGTTTTATAGAGCTTATAGAGGCACGTACCTCTAAACCACATTTTTATCCATCTCCATCTGAAATCTATTTAAATGTGTTAAAAGCCGTTAGAGCCAGTAAAACCTGTTAATACCTGTGACGTTGTTGAAGAGCTGCAGCGTGAATTAGTAGGGACTACTTCTTTTCCTGTTTCCATAGGAAGAGTAGACGATGTTCAGCTCATCAAAAATGGTCCTTCTGCACAACATCCTAAGAGACACATGCTTTGAAACAATCACTCCGGTGCAAAACAGCAACAACAACAAAAAAATGTACTAGAACATTTCTGAAGAACAGTTTGGATCCAACACGGATCTTCCCTGCGCCGCCTTATAAACACAAGCTCACCTTATTGAAAAAAGGTTAAAGCTGGTGTAGCAATTAACCTCGTAGCGTCTTTAATTTCAGATACCTTGTGCATTTTTTTATTTACATTTCTTTGAAATTCAGATGTGGTACGGGGGTTTGCGAACTTTGGAGCGTCAACTAGAATTTCAAAATAAAGTTCTGTGCCTTTGCTGCACGTTAAACGTTTACGATGAAAATCCCACTTGCAAGTATGAAGGCAGAAATATTCGTTATACCACAATAATCTCTTTTAATTCTTCCTCCCATATTATTCCAATTGCAAGCTAGCAATGTTGAGTTACATATAATGTATTATTTAATGTATTAGTCTGTGTCATCAAAACGTACAACCTCTTATTGTTTTTCTTTTTTGTTAATCCTTGAATCTATTATAACTCAGAGTGCTAAGATGTTGCATGGATGAGGCACCTTCATGATTGACCTTTATCTTCTTTTCTTTCTTTATGAAGATAAATACTGGAAATTGAAGGTTTCTGCTCTCTTCCAGAGTCATTGTGTACTGTATTCTTTCTTTTTCTGCCATCTTACACTGTTTTACTCCGACTTTGGTGCCGGTACAGAACGAGCCTGTGAGAAACACCGACACCAAAGTTCCTGTGAGGTGTTTTTTCTTCTTCGTCTTGATGTGTGCGGTGATCAAACATGCCATCTTCGTGCTGCTTCCTCCCCGTCATTATATGTGAAAGTACAGACGGCGCGCGCTTTTAGAAGCCGCTCTCTTCTGTCTTAGTTATTTCACCGCGTTTCTTAAGAAAATCAGCGAGAGAAAAAAAAAGTGCATAGTGAAAGCAAGGAGAAATTTATATTTTTATGAAACCCCAGGATTTAAAAGCCACCTATTAGTGATGCAGGTACTCCACACTGTGCTCTGGAAACATCAACACTTCTAATATGTTATAATAAAGGCTTACTGAGCCATGAGTTTTAAATGACACAAAGGAAGCAAAGAGGAACATTTCTTTTTAACAGCCTCATTAAATCTGACATTAGGTAGTCTGACATAGACCAATAATGTAATACTTTTTACTTTTATATTTACCTAAATGTCTATATTTATCTATTTCCTGCAAGCAACATGAGATAAGATTTTCCTCTCCAAACCACACAGCACACACAGCTTGGTGTATTCTTCAGGGTAACAAGGTTCAAACATCAACTTTGGACATACTCTATATATGTGTAGTGGTTAATAGTTTAAACGTTGAAGCGACAGCATACTTCAACATTAATTGTCACAGTTTAAAAAATCATCTCTCTTTCCCCTCATGAGCTTGTTCTTCCGTGCTTGTGCTGTTTCACGTAATATGGCACATGTGCCAGCTGGTGGCATTTTCCAGGGATGTTTATATGATTTTATTTGAAGCAGTGCTGTTAGGTGCGTTTGAATATAAGCCATTTAAATCAGATACAGACTTGACTTGATGAACTCTTATAAACTTCAGATAAACTTTGGAATACATTTTTTTTTTTTTTTTGCAAAGGCTGTGGATTTCGTCCCCGGTCCCTTCTTACAGGAAGCAGTTTATAAAGGGATCTTTTAATAGCCAGTGTGAAAACAGCAAGCAGACAGTGTTTCAGTATACACAGGGGCATTGTGGGTATTGTTTTAAGACGTGTGGACCTATACTTTAAGTTAGGAGTGTAAAAATAGTCTCATATGTGACCTGAACTGATTTTTGAATACATCAAAACATGCACTTGTTGAACCTTTTGTGCATTTGGAGTTGAATTCTTCGTCCAAATTCAGCTCAGTCACGCATTTTTATGTTAGTATTTGTCCAGATTTCTTATGTTTTGCCATCAGACGCTGGCTTCAAACCTCCTTATACCTGTAAACAGCCGCGATGTTGCTTCCTGTTCACCTTACTGCACATTATTATAACTGTGAGCCCTTTAGTGCAGAACTAAACAAAATCAACGGTCAGAATATATATTTCAGACTCGAGTGAGGAGACATTTCTCCTCCAGTCCCAGCCAGGGAGTGACAGACATCAGGAGAGGATGTACAGAAAGGATTAGACAAGAAATGGTATGCAAATTTGTAACAAGGAGACGCCAAAAACAGAGTGAGAAGCAGATGTAGGATACGTGTGGGTGGAAGTGAATGTTTTGGAAAAGGGAAGTATCGTCGTGGGTTGACAGGAACACAGTTGGCGGGGCTGGAACGGGGAGGCCTCATGACAAGCCGCTGTAGCTTCCTGTTTGCCCACGGAAAGATGCCTGAGGAGCACGAGAGAAGGGGAAGATGGAGGGAGGAGAAAAACCAGTGAAGGAGTCACAGCTGGAGAGAGTGAGCAGACACACACCTGGCTGACAGTGAGGGAGGAGAGAGAGGGAGGGATGGATGGATGATGGGAGGAGGACAAGAAAACGAGTGTCAGACACGAGTTGCATTGGACAGTAACGATCACTCCACGTTGCAGTAATATTTCCCCTTTCGAGCATTTTAATTGTTTTGTTTGAATATTTAACATGCACACGCGGGTTCCAGCTGTCTATTTTATAAGTTAAGTATTGGGAAAAAAAAGTTACATCTTCTTATAATTTATCAAAATAATACAAAGAATTTTAACTTAGTTCTTTATTTGCAACAAAACCGCTTTTATTAAATCATTTTTGAAAACATTTTTATCACTTTCTAGGAATGAAAATAAACTAAAAATATTTTTAAGCAGTCTTTTAATCCGCATTTTAAACAAACCAACACATTCTATTTTATGTTGCATGCTTCCTTTTTAGGTATTTTATCTATTTGTTTTTTACTTTCGCACTGTGTTTGCTAGGAGTTCTTGTGCTTCTTATTTCTATTGTTTTTATTTTCATTCTATTGTTTTTAAGTTTTATTCTATTTTAAGAAATGGTGGTTAGAAGGAAAAAAATCATAATCCATCCATTTATTTAATAAAACAACATGTTTCAGAAGGAGAAAAAAAGCAAATTGTGCAGCAGTAAAAAATTTCAAAATGACATTCCTCAATTAAAAAAATAAGAAATGAAAAGAAAGATCATAATTTGTCTAAATGTCACGACGATGGAAAAGAAGCCGATTGCTTCATTTTTAAGAAATGTTTCAAAGGGCCTAAAGGTGCTGAAGTGCAATGTAAGACATTTACTGTAATACACAATGATGACATCTGTCAAAACAAACAAAGGTCTATTAAATTTATCACACGCAGCTGAAGTTTAGCATTATTATTTCCACACTGCTGCCTAAAAGAAGCGTCACGTATCACTCTACAAAAGCAGGTGTCATTTTCATCATTTTTAAAGAAACATATTGTCATGATTTCCCGATGAGACGTGCAGCAAACCCGCACGGCGATATAGAAATATGTAAAGCACACATTTCTGTTGTGAATCCAACCCAATGCTCGGAGGAAAACACGCCGCCCACGGTCTGAGGAAACCCTTTTGATAACATTACAAAACTGCACAGCTAAAAAACCAAAACCGGCTTGTCTTAGTTTGTAAAAATAAATGTTGACATGTGGAAGATGTGAGGTTCCTCAGCAGACAGTGGTGCTACTGTACGCTGTGATGGAGGGAAACAAAGTGGAAGAGAGCTGCAGATAGACAGAGATGAAGCCTGAGACTTTACATCACCTTTAAAAGTTGTCTCTTTTGCCCTGTAGGTCTCTCGGCGCACGGCGTGCATCCTAAACATTGCACTACCGGGACACCTGTCATCACACACGCGCGGTTTAACTTGCAGAACGCTGATGCATTTATTCAAGTTTGCGCGGCGATCTAACAGGTAATCATGCCTTAATTATTTCACACGCTCCCAAACAAGTTTCACTTTCCAGGAGGTTACTTGATTAAATAAAGTCTGAGAAAATGGTTATGATTTGAGATTATCGGTTGGGTTTGCGTATTCAATTTGCCCCTGAGGTCAAATGTTTTCACTCCAGCCTCTTTCATTTCAGTTTTTATAAATCAAACCCGATGTCAGCTTTACTTAATGTATGAGTGATGAGTCCTCCGAATGAAATTTAATGGAAACCTTCCGTTTGTCCAGCTGAACCGGTTCAGGACAAAAAAAACAGGACAGGAAATGGAAGTACAGCACCGAGGCGGAATGAGGGGGCGAGATGGACAGGGGATGGAGGGAGGAGAGGAAGAGGAGGAGGGGGTGGAGGAAGAGAGGTGAGGTGCTGAGTGACGGGTAGAGAGGTGGTGGTGTGTGTCTTAGACGAAGGGATGGAGGGAGTAAATCCTTTTCTTTATCATTACCTCGTCTCTGCCACTGCCCTCACCTTAATTAGTCTCAGAGCAGCTCGCCCGGCCAGAAGTCTGCCTCATCCCTCCATCCATCCCTCTACCCCCTTCAAACCCCACCACCACCACCATGCCTCCCTCCTCATCCCTTTCACCTCCTTCTCTTTCTTCCTCTGCTCTCTCTTTTTCCTCCAGCGATTTCCACACTTCCTCTGTCTCTCTCTCGCGTTGCGCTTCATCTTCGTCTCTGTGGAAATTGACTGAAATACCAAACCCCTAACCCCACAATATCAACAGCTGTGCAGCTATACACACACACGGCACACACACACACACGGCACAAAGAGTTTAATGTTGGTAAATACCGCAGACACACACACACAGACACACACATAGAGACATACGTGGCTGCTCCAGGCTTGGCAGCTATAAATACAGAGGATTGCAAAGAGGAGGAAACTCGGTTAAAAAGTTAAGTGGGGAAAAAAGCGGCGCAGCGAGATTGACACCTCGACGTCTCAGCTCTCTAGAGGCTAAATTAGGAGATCCACAGCTCCTCACACACACACACACACACACACACACACACACACACACACACACACACACACACACACACACACACACACACACACACACACACCTATACACACACACACACTGACAGACAAGCACACCTTGAGAGAATGCACATTCACACAGACTCACACAATTTTATAAGGTGCACACACACACACTCACAGTATTATGAACAAGTGTGTGTGTGTGTGTGTGTGTGTGTGTCATGTCAGTCTCCATGGTCCCCCCGCTCCTCCACAGTCAGACGCTGAAGGCCCATCCAGTGTCCCTGTTTTCCCTTCACCAGCTGAATGTTGATGGCCACTGGGACATTAATGTGGAGGGAGATACTGCACATTAGACACAGTACAACCCTCCACTGTATTTCCACTATGATGCCTTCTTTATTAAAACTCTATAACGAAGTTACTGATGGCTGAAAGCAGATTGGAATCAGTTCATCTGATTTATTCACATCTCTCACTTTAATTGTGATCCAACTTATTATTTCGTTATTTCCATACTCTGCACGCTTATGCATCATTACATTTGTTTTAAATGAATTTTCCAGGTTCTTACTGTGCAAAAAATCCTGAAAGTTACACATTTTACTCATTCAAACAGGACAATGGTTGTTAGTCACTGTCATCTGTGCATCGATAGCCACGGCGGCTAAAAGAAGAAAAACTCACAGTTCATCAAGAAAACAATGATGGAGCTCATCAAATGAAGGATCGGGATCACAGAATGACACGTCTCCTCTTCTGCATGCATTTCCTAATAATGTATATTTTAATATAAATACTAAATATGAGCTGAACGGGTAACATACACATGCATGCCGTACATATGTTACAGATGAAGTCATTGTTGTAGCTTTGTAACAGTTCATGCTTCAGGTTTTCTTTTTGTTTTTCAGTTGCTGTGTCATATGCAAATTTGTTTAAGCTGTGTCGACCAACATCCTGTTTGCTCATGTAAAGTTTAGCTCTCAGCTAAACACTCCTGCTGTAAACTGAACCGTAAGCTGGACGGTAAACATTCGACTCAGACCAGTTGGTAGAAGTGTTTAACTTCTTTGTATCTCAAAGCGCCGCTGCATCATTTCAGTTGGTGTACATGTAAGTGTGTTACTATAGCTCCACAGATGTCACACCTGGCTGTCACCTCATAAATAATCAACAATGTTTTTTAGATTTTTGCAAGATTTAAACTGTTCACCGATCCCTCTCTCGTGAATGCATGACTTCATTTTTTCTTAATTTAACATGTTAAAAAAAAAGAAAAAAAAAAGATTTCCATCATCACTGCAGCTCATCTTCTGTCGAGGTGTGAGCTTCAACCTGCAGGGGGTGCTGTTGACATTGAAGTCACTCCATTTGTGACCTCTGATCCTGCTGCTGTATGCAACCGTTTCCCTGCACGGCCTCCTGCTGCAGCCACTAGATGGCATTCAGGCTCTGCACAGACTGAGACCAAAGCGGAAAGAGAAGCCTGCCTTCTTAGATTGACAGCTTCAGGTCAAATGTCAGTCCTACCTAGTGAGCAGTACACTCTTGTTGGTTACATGAAGATATAGGATCTATTAGGACTTTCAAAAAAAAGATAAATTTGTTTATATTTCTGTTTATGATCACAAAATGCAGAAAACACACCTATGTCTTAATGTATTGTCTTCACAGGGGCTGACACACACCTTTAAGACATAAAGTCACGCTACATGTGACAAAAGGAAGCATCAAAGATGTTGGAATCATTGAAAGGAAATTTGAAAAAAAGACTGAAAACGTTCAAAATAATCATAACAAAGCCTGGACGTTCATATCTGACCCAGCGTTTAATCTGTTTAACTGTGTGTTCTTAATGTGTCTGCAGTGGGAAGTAAGAACGGACAGAAGGAAGACATCAAACCCCTCTCTTAAACTCTGTGTCTAGAAAGGAGCGTAGCCGTTCTGTATTGGAGTATTTCATTTATATTCAGTACTTGAGTGCCCACACACACACTCACACACACACATTTACACACACTCATGCACGCACATGCAGAAAGAGACAGTAAGTATTCAGCCCATTCTTGCGTAAATCACTTGGCCTCAGGGCTCTCTTAACCCTTTCTCTGTGTGAGTGAGTGTGTGGCTCTGTGTGTGTGTATGTGTATGTGTGTGTGTGTGTTAGATGTCCCTTTGAAAACAGTAATGCTGGTGGACAGTATAACTGGTTGCTGTGATGATGCTGCAAAAGCTTCAAGTGTATCTGAATGAAATCTAATGCACCATCCAAACTGTTTGTGCACAGATCCAATAACTCATTTTACATTTGATATTTCAGAGTTTTGACAGTTTATATTTAGTCTAGAATATTAAATAATGTGTCTCAATAGCGAGGAGTGTTAAATATAACAGGGTATACTTTGAATATTTGATAAATTAACATATATTAGGGATGAAATCACAAAGTGAAATGATTTAATTTAGGCAATCCAAGATGTTTTCATTACATTACTTTCATGTGACTGAAGCTTTCGTCCATAACGCCCTTACAATAAACTCAACATTAAACCTCAAAAAGAACAAAAACAAGTCATCGAGAAGTAGGAGTGCAACATTCATCAAAAATAGTGATAAATGTGTTAGAAATCTGCATTACAGGTGCTTTTTAAAAAAAATCAGAAGTGTAATCAAACTGATTCGAGGATACCGTCTTTGTAGGGAAGAAAAATGTAACTGAGTGTCTCGATTCATTACCATAAGATGAGCACGTTGCTCTTAAAATCTGCCGATAACTTGGATCTATCAAGAAAATATTTTTACATTCTTCCATGAATTCTGTTATTAAGTGTTTTTGTTCGTCAAAGTTCTCCTGGCTGAAACCTCTTTACAGATATGTATATATATCAATGTGTCAATTTTTTTCATATTAGTGCTTCTATGAAAATATATATTACTGCTGAACAAAACCTGTATTTCCCAGGAAATTAATCAAATAAATCAAATGTGTCCAGATTCATACAAAGGTTTTTGTGTTCGTCAGATGTCTCATTGACAATTTTCTCAGTTTAACTTCGACAGAGTTTCAGATCAACAGTTATATTTAACCTGCCACATAAACATCGTATGTACATTCTCACATAATGTGAACTTTCTGCAGTCTGAAGCAGACGTTGTATCCACGTCTGTTATGCCTCCAATCAATCAAACCAGACTGCTGATTAAATTGAATAAAAATTGCATTTAATCTTAAAGTTACAGTAGAGTGTGATCATCTTATTACTTTTATGACTTAATGTAAAAAGTGTACAACTCGCACACTGAATTATACGACTCAGTGTTAAAGGCTGGTGAGAAAAATGTGAACATTTCTCACTGTACACATCAGATTACTGTTTATAATGCATATAACATGTCTTATCCTGTGTAATATTATTGGCTGTGTTCACACTTTTTATATTATAGTTACACTTTCTTCACTGCAAAGTGATAAAATAGTGTTTATAAAGGGGTGGGTGTGTGTGTGTGTGTGTGAAGCACTTTGTATTACATTGCATTTGTATGAAAATTGATGAACTGATTGTGTCATAGCTGCACACTAAAGTAACCGTTCATCCCTTTTTTTTCTATCCCCATCGATTTAATGTGTATATGTTTATTTTGTTGGCATGACAACAAAGTTCATATTATCCTTAAAAGTTAGGGAGGGGGGGTTCAAACATCACTTAGATGAAGCTGAAAGTTTCATTTCACACGAGCACTGACAACTAAAAGTCCCGTGAAGTGATTAATAACCCGGGTCGACGGAGCCGCTTCTGTGACTTGGTGGAAAACACAAATCTACATTGACCCAGTCAGTGTGGAGATGAGATGTGTTGGCTGTTTGCTGCAAGAGATTTTATATAAAGGGGGAGGGGGGGTGTGCTGGTATTGGTGGTATACGCACACATACACACACACATGCACGCACACACACATGCACGCACACACACTTCACTATCAGCTAGTTGTCTCAGGCTTGCTGAACCCCCGTAATGCTCCTATTAGCAGCTTCAGTTAAAATGGCATTTCATCAGGCAGCTGACAAGTGAATTATCTCTCCCTTTTTCCTCCCTATTTCCCTGCCTCTCTCTCTCTCTCTCTCCCTCTCTCCCTCCCTGCCTCTCTCTCTCTCTCTCTCTCTCTCTCTCTCTCTCTCTCTCTCTCTCTCTCTCTCTCTCTCTCTCTCTCTCTCTCTCTCTCTCTCTCTCTCTCCCTCTGTCTGTCTGCCTCGGTCTCCCACTCTCCCCCCGGCTCAGTGACAGTAGCCTTAGGCCTGAGATAAAGAGGAGGCGCGCGGCGCTCGGCGCTCTCACACACACTCGGCAGAACTGAAGTGACATCCTGTCAAAACAATAGTTTACTACAACAGGAACTTGTGTGTTCTGTCAGACAGAGGCTGAACTTCAACTTTGGGACATATAGATTCCGCTTTCATATTGATCCCCCCCCCCTAACTTTGTGTGTGTGTGTGTGTGTATGTGTGTGTGAGCATGTGTTTCATTTGGGCCAGTATACTTGGATCCCAGCCCAGAATCAGAGAGTGTTATGTGTGGATTAAAAACTCAGAGGACAGTTTAGATACTGTTCATCATACGAGCGTCTGTAGTGCTCCAGGGAGGAATTGCCGTCGTTGACAAATCTTCTCCAGAGCTCATCTGCAGCGCTGAAGGTTTTTTCTCTGCCGTTTCTTTTTCTCGCTTTTAGAAAATATGACTTCCCGTTTCTGCTTTATACCCAGAAGTGCGGGCGAAGGCGCTCGTGTGTGCAGCTGTGTGGAGTGAAGCAGCGATTCCTGACCTTTTCAGCTTTTCAAGTGGCCGCTTGTCACGTGTTGCATGTGCACTCAAGTTGGGAGTTTTTTGAGGAGGTTTCATGTCAAGAATTAGAGGTGAAACTATCCAGTATTTCACAAAGATGAATAAAAAATTGTAGTTTTTCCTTCTTTCTCATTGTCAGCCATTATACGGCCCTTCACTTTTATTTTGCGACCCCTTGGCAGGTCCTGACCCTCAGGTTGGGAAGCACTAAGCTTCCTTTCTTTTATCAATCTTTGCCAGAAGAGGAGATCAGTCAATGCTAGTAATAATAGAGAATATAGTATAAACGAGCCTTGAGATGACTCACGCACGACGGGTTTCCCAGAAAACTGAGGTGGAAGAAAGAGGCTTTGAAAAAAGTATCTACAAATACACACCAGCCGTCCCATGATGAGAGACTGGTGTGATCTGTAGCCACCGAGGGGCGCTGTAGAACGGGGTGCAAAAGGGTGGAGGCATCCTAATTTAAGGAAAGAAAAGAGGAAAAGAAAGAGTGTCACCCTAAAAGATGACCTCCAGGGTTTGATCGGGCCTCTCTCCATCAACAGAGGCAAAGTGTTGTTATACATCTGTCACACTAAAGAACTACATTCAGGTCTGTTCTGCGATACAACTGCAGCTGTTCCTTCTCTGTCGTATTGAGCCACACTTTGATGGGACGCATGGCCGCAGCACTGCTGCTCCATTATAGGACCTGTAGAAATGATTTACAGCACAAAGATGCAGGATAACAACATGTTGTGTCAGTCCTGCAATTCCACACCGACAGCTCCACACGTCTTCTGTTTTCAAGCCTCTCACATACCATATGTGCCGTTTCATCTATACATCAACGAGGCCTCGAAAACCTCATCCGCAGTGACAACAACAATGCGTCTTCTGGTGGCGAGTTAAGGGATCGTCTCTCAACATCTTTTCCTCGGAAAAAAAACCAAAAAGCATTGGGGATTGGCAGTTCCACCTCTTCCTCGCTCGTTCTAATCAGAGTAGAGGTCTGGAAGCAAAGATGGAGGCGGTACGATGTGAGGAATCGAGGCTGACGATGTTTCACAACAAGTCAGATTGTGAATCAACCATGCACCTTTAACAACAATAGGTGGGGAGAAGGTGTGTTTTGTTGTTTTTGTGTGTGCGGTGTTGTGTGATTTGGAGGGTATAATTGCACGCTGGTCAGATGGTGAAACCACACATACACACACACACACACACACAAAACAGCACAAAGAAAGACCCCCACACATGGACAGACAGAGAGACGGACACATGGATCCATATATAATATATTCGTGTGTGTGTGTGTGTGTGTGTGTACGTGCAGGCAGAAATATATGATGTGTGTGTGTCTGTGTGGAGTGTGTTATGTGTATTACGTGTGTGCGCTACCTGGCCAGCAGTGGTAACAGGCTCTGAGGCCTTTAATGGGATTTAGCCCGAGGCTGTTTTATTAAGATGTCGGCTTTCCCTGCTGCCTCTGCAGCTGACACCATTCCCCACTGATACCCCCACCCCCTCCCCACCAACCCTCGCCCCTGCCGCACACCAGCCCTCCAAGCTGCACCCCCCCATCACACCCAGCCTTCACCCCACGCAAATCCCCCTCAACTGTCACCCCCACCGTCCCTCCTCCTTGCCCCGGTGCCCCCTCTTCACACACTGTTCTACACCCTTATAATGACCCTGCCATCGCCGAATACCCCTACCCCACCTCAACCCCCTCCTCAAGTCCTCACACTGTTCTGCTGTTTTATTTATTATGATATTTGATGTGGGGATTAATTATCGGTAATTCTTGTTTTAAAAAAAAGAAAGAAAAAAGATTCGATGCAGCAAAGAAAAAGTAAACAGAGAAAAATCCATCCAACACTTTTTTTGCTGTCGATGCTCCGAATCTTTAATTTATTTATTTATGTGTTGGCGTCTTCGCACGCCCGACATGATGTAATAGAAAGCGAGAGAAAACTCTTGTCAAGATCTATAAGGGGTCAACAACCAAGTGAGACCCACAGGCAGACCAAAGAGCGATGGAGTCGACTCCTCAAACAAACCTGGGAGTCTCTCCTCTCTAATCCTCTGTCAGGGAGCTACACCTGAGCTGCGGTTTGATGGTTTGACTCAGATATCATAGATTCACAAATCTGCAGTTTCCCACACTGATGCGGTTAGGATCTGATCATTTTTGCCGGCATGCAGCTCCAGTTCGGCCCCTCGCGTTGCATAACTCGTCTTTCCCTCTGGTGTTTGTGTGTGACAGACGACGTTTTATCACAGTTTGTTGTTGTTGTTGTTGTTGTGTTATCTCTAAATTGTGTGGAGGTTCAAGTAAAAGTCACACAACTGAGAGTAAAGCTGCGTTTTTTGGTTTGACTGTTACTATCAGACTTTATATACCTGACCTCTACAGTTTGTCATTGATTACATTGTCTACATTTAAATGTGTAGTACACAGAGGTGTACGAGGATAGATTGTGTGGTGGTGGAAGTAGTATTAAGAAGTGTTATATCCTTTCTTCAAGTAAAAGTATCCACTGTTTATATTATATTTTTATTTTTATTATTTGATTATAAGACTGACGCATAAATGTCTAAACAGCATTTTATTGTTGTAGCTGGTTGAGGTGGAAATTATTTATATATGATATTAACGACTTTAATCGTAGTTCATCGTATTTTACAGGCTGAATACTCTCCTCTGTATTTTAGTGGCTTAGAGGTACAAAGATGCATAAACGGAAAATACTCCAATGAAGTACAAATACCTCAAATGTGTACATAAGTGCAGTATTTGAGTGAATGTACTGGCATATAAAGAATAGAAAAAACAGCTGCAGCTTTGTGATGCACAAATATGTAGTTTATTAAATAAAAAAATGTAATTATGAAATTAAAGTAAATTCTAAATGACCATATAGCGTGACTAATAATGTTAGTGTCAGGAGTCGTGTGGTACATGTTTATCCTGCTACACCTGCACATCCCAGAGTCACTGATGGTGTAATGTCATGTCAGCTACACAGTTATACGAAGCTCTTGTGCATTTAGTGCCAAAGTGAGAAACGATGAACAGAAAATAATGAACAACTGTTGAATTCAATTAAAATTGAATTAAAATTTTGGTCATATCAGGATTAAATGCCAAACATTTGCTGTTTCCAGTGTGTTAAATGATGAGATTTTAATCACATTTAATTAAATTTTCTAAATTTTTGTTAAATAAAAAAATCTTCTGCTTTTGGGCAAAACATTACTGTGAACTTGTGATGAGGTGTTTTACACGATTTGTTGACATTTCATAGACTGAATGATAAAATAACATGTGTGGATTCATGGAGAATAAAATTACATTTAAAGAAAAAAACTTTTCAGCAGACGTGCCTTTTTGTAGTTGTATTAAAAGTGTAATTCTTTTAATTCTTTAATAATTTTTGTTGTTATTTCACTTCATTTGATATGACCACTTATCCCTTGTAGGCCACCATACCTGAAGTTGTGGACCAGGCAGTTCCTTCATGTACAGATATATTATGCCCTAAAGAACGCTCTAAAAACCAGATCAAGGGAACAACAAATGCCCCGTGAGAAAAGGTGAAATTCTGATACACCCTCGCCGCCACTTTTCTCATCTTTTTCTTCTTTGGTTTCCACGGTTTCATCCCCCTAACAACATTTCCTCTACTATTACACTTCCCCTGGAAACACTTAGCCCCAGTCCTTCCCCCCTTAACAGAGCCGATAGCGGTGACTCTGTCTTCCCTGGGCCTTGGACCTTTAGGCGCTTCCCCTGACTGCTGCTGCCTCCCAGATACTTACTTCCTGTGCCCCATACCCCCTAGCACCCACCCTAAGGTCCCGCCCCCGCAGGCATTGGTGCAACTCTAAGAACACTGACGACGAAGCTCGGCTTTGTACTTGCTTGTACTGCTGATATTTTTGGGGTATTGATGAATCTCGTAATGTTGAAGATTAAGTAGAGAACCGGCTCGTCGGGTTTGTGTCTGCAGAAGCATTTCTTTGTCTTGCTCGGAGGGAGTTTCGGTGCACGCAGGAGTACAGAAGTGTGTGTTTTGTAGGTTTATGCGCTTGTTAGTGTGTGTCTATGTTTACGTGTGCGTTTTCTTTGGACCGGTCTTGAGTGCTTTTGCTGTTTTTCCCTGGCAGGTTGTTCTGATTGGTTGGCCCTGGGGAAAGGAGATATCATGTTTAGCCCCAAACCAACATGCATCCCTCATCCACCATCCACTGCTGCCACGATCGGGACTGAACGTGTGTGTGTGTGAGAAAGAAAGCAAGAGAGAGAGTTTCAGAGGGAGGTCTGTGCGTTCAGGCGATCACACACTCGGCTCTTTCTGCTAAAGTGCTTCTCGTCTCCTTGGCGAAGGCTGATGAGGTATGACATCACAGCACTTTGTTTTATCTTTAAAAGATGAGCAGGGAGCCCTTCACTTCCCCTTAATGAGGCCGAGGTGCCCACAGAATATATGGAAAGTCTGTATGTGTGTGTCTGTGTGTGTGTTTGCATGCGGGCGATGCGCATAGGTGTGGGTGTGCTTCTGGCTTTCTGCACACTCTCGCTAACACCCATTTTACCCATAACCCCTGGCATTTCCTGTCCTGAAGCCAATGTGTCAAACCTCATTGGCTACCGCATCAATAACACCGCTTTCACCGATTATCTCTTTCTTTTCATTTCTGCAGTGCTGCCTATTGGGGTTGAGTCGGGTTTTTGTTTACACATCTGTACCCGGTGTTGAACCAGCGGGGCTCAGGGTTGGACCACGGTTCACATTTCACTATGAATTAAGACCATAAACCAATTTGACGTTTGATTAACCAGCAATGTATGCAGATATTTATGTTTTCATCATGCTCATACACACGTTTGAAAATACAAATCAAGCACCGACAACTTTACGACCACATCTGAAGACGACAGTATATAATCTCATGTTATCTGTCATGTCCTCTGAAACTTTTAGGAAAACTGTCAGCACAAAGGGTAATTCTACATGCACATGCAACATTCTGAAAACTTGCACATGCTTACATTGCTTAATTAATGAAAAAAATGAAAAAACTCATGTCATTTAGTCATGAATATCATCTGTCATCGAGTTTTATGGGAACATCGTTTGCTTTTTTGTTTATTGGAAATGGTCGAGATTTGTCTAATTGTGCAAAGGCCAATCTAGAGAAGAGCTTAAATGCTGTGTTATGTGGGACTGTGCTATATACTTACTGTATATATGTTCTTATTTGAGAGGACAGCCAAAGACAAGCAGGGAGAGAGCTAGGGGACGACATGCAGAAAAGGCTGGGAGCAAGGACTCTTTGTACACAGGTCGCACACTTTACCAGCTGAGCTGCAGGGTGCCCTGAAGGAGATTGTGAGGCGAGGTGGTCGCAACCAGCAACGATGCTACTTAATCCGACACACTGGTTCTCTTAGTGAGACATCAAAACTTGCCCATTGTTCCTCAGGATATTGCAGTCACCTGTAGTACGACTATTACAGAATGAAATAACAAGCGTGCTCGTGTAAAACCAGATCAGAATGTATTCATCAAACATATCCATCATATTTCACCCTGAACTGATTTGACTGTTGCACGTTGTAAATATTTATGTATATAATAATTGTGTTTGTTTCGAAAAAGTTTCCATTTTGGCTGCAGCCACACGCTGTTTCCAACACTACAGTTTGCATGCATTCATATTTATCTCCTGACTTTGTTGTCCGTGATAAAATAAACAATAAACGGGGGGTCATCTGAGGCGGGATGCACGCGGACAGAGCGAGATCCGTGCAAAGCAAATTAAGTCAAACTATTCCCATGGCTTTATAAGGATAACATGTTGCAAGCATACACTCCCCAAAAATATATTCATGTAGCACAGACGCTGTTGTTTATTCTCAGTGATTTGGATTTACTTGAGTCTGCAGCAAAGCTCTTCAGTTCAAAGGCAAAACTTAGTCCTGTTTGGTGTCATTCTCCTTCTTTAACAACGATAAAATTGAGATTATATCGACACATTAAGAAGTAAAAACCTATTGTAAGATACTTAAAATACGTTTTTTAAGGCAGGCTTCTACAAATGATGATATTTGGGAAGGTTAAGGCCGACATGTGTGCTCACTGTACAATCAGGGCTCAAGGGTAGACTGTAGTTGGATGATTTTTCACAGCCTGTCCCTGGATTCAAACATGTAAGCTTCTGTAACATGAAAACTGTAAAAACACAATTGTATGAAACTAAGAGAAAAAAGACAACAGCAGTTGATAAAAAATAGATAAACCATGCCAAAAAAAAAAAACGCTACTGGTAAAAGATGTGTGGTCCAAACATGTCTTGTTCCTAATCCTCATGGGAAGCTGGTGTACGCCGGTTTCCCCGATTGTGTGTGCCATGTTGCCAGACGTGGCTGTAGCTGGCTAACGCGGCTGTGTGTGTGATTAACCAGCATTAGCCGACATTAGCCTCGGCGCACCAACGCAGCAGCAGAGTGCAATTAACCCTCTAATCCGGCTAATCCACTAATGGAGCTAATCTGATAGACTGGAGAGAGGCTTTTCAATGGGAACACACACACATGTGCACGCATGCATGCACACACACACACACACACACACACACAGCAGTGTTGATTCTCTCTCTCTCTCTTTGCAGCTTTCAAACACATTTACACACACTGCTTCAAACACACATTCACAGTCAGTCCGGGTTAAATCCAGTGTGTCCACCACCAGTGAATTAGAGGGGCAGATCCGTCTCCCAGACATCTCGCCCACAGCCATTAGTCAGCCCCGGGCCTCTGTCACACACTGACCACAGAGAACATGGTGAGAGAGGAGGAGGGGAACGGATGGATAACGAGAGGGAGGCTGGTGGAAGGGAAGGACAAGTCTTCCCTCACGGTAATTTTAAGGTTTTTAACAAATCCTAAGTCTGATATCCATGATATCTCACCATGATATCTTCTTTCCAAGCAACTTGAAAATGATTTCTGATTATAAACTAATAAAAAAAATCACTAGTCACCAATCACTATCCACGTCACATGTTTTTGACCTGTAGTTGTGGCGCCCTCTTTGGGTTCAGCAGTACCGGAAACAGTCAGCGGTGAGATTTGTAATGTTGTCACTAATAGAAATACCTAAAAGAAGTAATAAACCCAAAAAAGAAATGCAAGAAAACTGACATTACATTAAGATTTTACATTGTGGGAAACAAATGACATATTTAAAAAGACAAGATGCTATAAAGGTTGATGGAAATAGATTTTTTTCCAGTACACCTTCACACAAAGAGAACATATATTTCTAACTTTCTAACTTCAAATGAAAAAAAAAAAGAAACTCTTCGGTTGAACTGCTCACAGTTTATGTCAGTGCTAAGGCCATACAGTAAATGATGAGTTGAAGAGAGGTCACAGGGAGACGTTACTTTATTTCACTGAGTTGCAAGTTAAAAAAGTTGCAAGTTACGGACTCCTCTGCAACACCAAGGCAAAAAAAGGTAAAGAGTAAAAACATTGGAGGGGCCTTTGTTTGTAGTCGAACACACACAAGCGGATTAGAAGAGACAAATTAGAAAAATAAAGAAAGCGCAATTAGGTGAAACAGCGATGAAATGCCTTGAGGTATCACAGGTCCTGTCCTGGTGCTTAATTATGTAATCGTGTCACATCCTCTGCAGCATAAACACAGTGGAAATATCTGATTAAAAATTGTTGCAAAAGTTAAATGAGGAATGAAATCTACTGTCTCAAACGTGACTCAGACCTGAAAACCAGTACGAGACTACTTTCTTTCTTTTTTTTTTTTTTTACATAAGCAGAAAATAATTGAATAATTCACATTAATCAGCCTTTTACCATGAATGAATGTCAGCAAACATGAAAACCTCCTCCAAAGAGTCCCAGCATGGAGCGAGACGTGGCGTTATCAAGAGGTAAATGGCAGGCTGAATAATCCACGAAGGGGTGACATCTTTTTTCATCTTTTTTAATTAATCCTCGGAGGAGTTGAGCCAAATCACATGTGAACTCTTTTCAAAGGAAGATGGTGGGAAACGCTCGCTGCAAAAAAAAACCCTGGAAAGTTTAAGGGCACAAAGGGCAAAGCATCATTTTATCCTTTACCAACACTTTCCTATCCTTTCCTTTCTTTTCCTTTCCTTTCCTTTCCTGATCTTTCATTTCCTTTCCTTTCCTATCCTTTCCTTTCTTTTCCTTTCCTTTCCTTTCCTTTCCTTTCCTTTCCTTTCCTGATCTTTCATTTCCTTTTCCCGATCTTTCCTTTCCTTTCCTTTCCTTTCCTTTCCTTTCCTTTCCTTTCCTTTCCTTTCCTTTCCTTTCCTGATCTTTCATTTCCTTTTCTATCCTTTCCTTTCTCCCGATCTTTCCTTTCCTTTCCTTTCCTTTCCTGATCTTTCATTTCCTTTTCCCAATCTTTCCTTTCCTTTCCTTTCCTTTCCTGATCTTTCCTTTCATTTCTTTCCTTTCCTTTCCTGATCTTTCCTTTCCTCTTTCATTTCCTCCAGCCTAGCGATGTAACTTTGGAGACATTTGAAGGAAGATGGAGGTCACTCATCAGTCTCTGCCTTCAAACACTGACCTTGGCTGCTAATGATGCTAATGCTGCTAACAGAGCTAATGACAGCTCAGTGTGTGTGTGTGTGTGTGTGTGGTGTGTGTGTGTGTGTGTGTGTGTGTGTGTGTGTGTGTGTGTGTGTGTGTGTGTGTGTGTGTGTGAGGGCGAGCATGTGAAAGTATCATAATCAGAGCCGCTAACGCTAATGAGCTAACCCTTTGAAGAGAACCCGCCCGGCGAGGGCCCCACTCCTGCCAACTCATTAGCTGACCTGAGGAGCGCCTGATTAGAATGCTTTTGATGAAAATTTCAAGGATTTTCCTTAAAAAAAGAAAAAAGAAAAAAAAAACTTTAAAAATTTGTGAAGTGAGATAAATATTGCACTAGTCTTTTTTTTCCCTTTCGGGGGTGTGTGAGGCTGCGGCTGATGGGGAAAGTGGGAGGTCATTTACTAAGAAGACTTCAAAGGGCCCTCTGAAGAGCGCTGGATGAGATTGATTTGCTGTTTTTATTGGCGATGAAATGTACAAATATGTTTAATGGGAGGAGAGAGCGGGAGAATGTTTCCTTTCACTCTTCAAACACCCACGTGTCATCCCCATCTCTATCCATCTCTCTCACACACACACACTGATGAGTGCACACATGCACACCTTCTCCCTTGCTTCCTCTGTGGAAGTCAACGAGAGGCAGCGTGGGTAAATTAGTCTTCAGGAAGAAAGCACACCAAACAGGACAGGTTGCTCGGCGCTCAGACACACTTTCTTTAAAGCCGAGAGACAAACTACACACACGGCGCCGCAGTCACATCGCCTCTCATTTCACAGCGTGAGGAGAGAGTTTGGATCAAAGTGAGAAGATGCCAGGCCTTCACAGGAGAGGAGGGAAATTATCCGCTGTTACGCCGCAGTGACAGCAAACTATTACAGCCTTTGGTATATTGACCAAAGGAATCAGTTACCGTCATGTCGTATTGTTCACTTCGCATTAAATGCAATGAGCAAAACTGCGGCTTTTATCACCATGAGCACCTGTTGTGGTGAAGATGACAATGGAAATGAGAGCGTCCTCTAACGTCTCTACATTGAAAAAGGAAAGTGTGTCCTCTCTAACCCGCTTTGGTCTGCATGTCGAATTTTGAATGTCAATTTAGTTCAGGTAAAAGGTTATGCTGCAGTTCCTCGAACATCCACTTGAGTCAGTCTCCATAAGTCCCCATGTTGAAATGTCCAACTTCACAGCAGAAATAAACATGTTTACAGCCTGGTACAAAAAACAGTTTTGGTCTCTGTAGCTAATTTCCCCGTTCATGACAACTGTACTGAGGGTGACTTTATATACAACTCACCTGTTCAAATAATATTAAGGCTTAAAGTTATGCAGAATTAACTTTGACTGACAGGTACAGTATTATAACTTAAAAAAGACCAATGAAATGAACTCAAATGCAAAAAGTTGCAAAGTTTTCAACACCACTTTTAACTTCTGGTTTAAAAGGTTATATAACAGCGACAGATCAGGCTAATGTTGCACTAATATTAGTCATCTAGCAACACATTAGTTGCTTTTCAGACATCACAGCATGTCTGGATTCTGCAGATCAGATTCTTCAGACTTAAAAACACAGAAGAATCATTCATGGCACATAAATATTTGACTGATAAATGAATCTCCTAAATAATTTCCTACCTGAAGTTTTTGGAGGACGTTTTACTCCAGGTAGATAACCGAAAAAAACCCCACTTTCCAAGAACTTTTGCAGGAAAGCTAAGGTGAAGCGATTTGGAGTGTGTTTCAGTGCACGTGTTTGCCTGCCTGTCTGTCTGTCTGTCTGTCTGTCTTTGGGTTATGTATGTGCATGGGTTTCTTTCTTTGTGTGTGTTTGAGTTGCAGTAGTTCAGGCAGGCAGAGAGCTGGATCTCTCATAGTGAATTTGGACAGACTGGAGTCTGAGAGGCAGTTCAAAGACCACAGGCCCACAGGCAACAACCAACACTCAGACCTCTGCCTGTGTGTGTGTGTGTGTGTGAGGGTGAGTGTGAGTGAGAGTGAGGGAGAGCGTTTGGTCTGTGTGTGCATGTTTTTGTCTTGACACGTGCGTTGATTTGCTTCTGTGCGGTTTTGCCTTGATAGTGCGTATGCTGATGTGCTTTTATTTTGAAATAGTTTCTATCCTCACACACACACACACACACACACACACACACACACACACACACACACACACACACACACACACACACACACACACACACACACACACACACACACACACACACACACAACATTAAAAACTAAAAGAACAAGTATGCACCGCATTAGCATGGGCGCACCATTTGCTACAGACACTCTCAACAGCTGTCCTGGGCTCTGACCCTGCTGTTAAGTTATGCACGATTGCTGGTGCCAAAGAAACACCAAATAATTAATTATAAAAATATTTCCTGCTAATTGTTGGGCTGTAATTAATGAGCTAACCTTTGGAGAGAGGGAGAGGAAGGTGGAGAGGGAAATTATTCATGTCGTTTTTGCATATATGAATATGCAAAAGATAATTATCCCCTCGGAGGAGAGACAAAAAATGGCTCAATGTCTCTATCTGAAGCTAACCACCGTGCACACACACACACACACGAACACACACTCCCTCTTTATTCTCTTTCTATCTCTCTTTCTGTTTGTCACTCTCTATTTCTTTCTTCATCTCTGTAACATACTCTGATGATGGGTGGCAATGCATGATATTAAATGGATGAGTCTTTTTCTTTTTTGACGAATACGACAAATGGGGATGTGACCTCTTGTTATTTCCTCCTGGAGACAGCTTCTGTTTCGTCAAGATTGAATCCCCAAAGTGACGTCGGAGGAGGCCAACATGCTGACACACGGGTCGGTGTCAGAGTGTCGGCATGTTCGCTCCATAAAAACAGTTTTTGCTTTAAATTTGTTAAAAAGACGTGGCACACCAAACGTTATTGTTTCCTCACTAGCTGCAGTGGTGAGTTGTAGAATTAAAATGAACTGGTTGTGACTCTTCGACCATATGTTCATCTGCTGAGCCATCGCTTCACTATGTAAACAGAAAAATGAAGCCGAGACCCTGCTGGTTCAACACAGCAACTTATTATTACTCATAGAGCTTATGGGATTTTAATTGAATTGTGTTTCTCCATTTTTAGAGATCATTGCTTGAACTTGTATTTCTGCCTTTTTTTCCATTGCTTTGACCTAAGTCACTGGACACACTCTATAGTACTATCCTGACAGACGTGATGCATTTTCAAATGATTGCTGTAGCTGCTGTTAGCTACTGTTAGCTCAGTTTCTTAGCCTGGCTGCCCGAACTGTGAGCCCAGAGCACCGGGAAGGTGTTAGTATATGTACTACAAGCAGTTTAGACCACTAAGGAAGAAGAGGAGCTTTTCAGGAGAACATGACAGGGAGCAGAGCCAGTGTCGTGCCAGAACCTGAGCTGGGCAAGCAAGCAGTGTAATTGTACTTTTAGTTGTTGTGAGAGCTGAAAGCTGAAAGACAGACGCCGAGCTGGGCTTCTTTCTGTTGGACTAGTAAGTAAAGCTGACTGCAATGTCTTGTGTTGTTGCATTTGCCAGATGTTTGGCTGTTAGTAAAGCTGTCGACTGGATTTATGAAGTGTTATTGCACTCTGAAACTGGGGGCTGTCAATTGCAGAAATACCATTTTTCTACACAATGCTGCTCTAAATAACCTGTTTAACATTTTTTTTCATCATTACATCATTATTCCAAATTTGTGAATTTTGTTTAAATCAGCTGAACACGACTAAAGACGCCAGCATATAAACGTAAGCATTCCTTTGCTTGTCAGTAGGTTTTAGGTTTAGCGTTTAGTAGGACTTCTCTACTACAATTAGTGAGTGAAAGCAGGTTAACAGTGCAAAACTCACTGCAGTATAAACACAAGCAGGTGTATGACATATTGCATCATATCCAGGGTTTGACTGACATGAGACATGGAAGGCTGCTGTTGATACCAGGACTTTTGGGCTGAGGTCAACAACTTACTGCATTCTGAGCGTGAGCAAATCTGCTGAAATCACATTTAGAATAGAAGACACTCAAACGGATGAAACCTTGCATGTGTCCCTGAATGGTTTATCCGTTTACAGTCAGACCTCTTTGTACGTCCTGTGTGTGTTTTCTGGATGTGTGAGTGTGAGTGTAGGGATCCGTGTTGCTGCTGCTGCTGCTGCTGTAGTTTGTGGTTTCGGGGTTAGAGACTGCATTTCATATTCTGATCACAGTCTAACTGACCTCTCCCTGCGCGCGTGTGTGTGTCAGACGACGGACTGTGCATATCATATCTCTTGCCCACATTGATTCTTTAGGTTGGCTGAGAAGAACAGTAGCTAATTGAATAGATGAATAATATATTTCTGAATAATAAATGAATGTTTTGTTCTGGTGCCTCTCAGCAAAAAGAAAGAAATTACCTCTCAGGTGGGATGAGCACTGTGTGTATTTGTGAGTGTGGTCTCATTAGCGTCAGTGCATTACCATAAAGAATAGATAAGATACGATGTGATCAATGCTATTGATGAGCAGCAGACACCAAAACTATCGATCCCTGCAGGCGGACACACGCATTGTTGTAAGAGCACACCCACCCCGCGCACTGACCTGAAGCTACTACGGTGGTTTTGCGTGCAGCACAAAGTTGGCTTATTCAGATGAAAGCACTCATGCCTTTGGGCATGCTAACCGATCTGAACGGGTGCATATGGTCCCCAGGATGCCCTTCATCTACTGATTCGCTCTTTTCTTCTTCTGTGGTGCTGCCACCGCCACACCACAGACTCCGCCCATGTGCTGCTAGCTGCTCATCAATAAGACATATACCTGCATACCTCACTGACCACGGCTCATGGCCTTTTTTTTCCATGCATGCACATTTTACACACATACACACACACACAAGCAGTCATTGTTGTGGAGGTGCCTATCCCAGGTGGGGCTGATTAAGTTTTCATAGATGTCCTCAGGGCGAAACACTTAAGGGTTAACCAGCTTCCTCCAGCAGAATTAAAAGAGTTAAAAGTCTGCCCTGTGTTTCCACACGTCCCTTCATTCTAACCCCTCGTCCCCTATCTGCCTGTTTGCTCATTGGTCAGCTGGTAAATCAGTAACGAGCATGAAGTCGGTGCAAAATCAAGAACCAGAACGACTGCTGACAGGGCGCGCAATCACTTTGTTTTCGAGGCAATCTGAACATCGGCAGCACATCTATTTATAAGAACAATGAAGTTTAATGCAATGCTTTTTATGTAACTGGACGGTGTTCCATCGTCAAAATTACTTTAATATGATATTAAATTGTTTTCCCAATAACACTGTAATCACAGCTGAAATTATGTTGACAGACAATATGTTTGGTGTTGAAACTTTGGAGTAAAGTGAGTTGCATTATTCCTTCAGTAATACTACTACTAATTATTATTATTATTACATACTCAGATGTGGTGCAGAGTTCCAGAGGAAGGGGGCAGCAATGGAGAAGGCTCTGTTGCCCCAGGTCCGGTGCCTGTGGTGAAGTGGTGGAGACAGGAGCCAGTGAAGATTCAGAACAGGGGTGATGTGGTCTTGCGAGCGGAGGAGCAGCAGAATTCTGGATATATCAGAGAACAATGAACATTTCACTGTTATGTGTATGTTCAATATTAACGTTTTTACATCAACTTTCTAAGTGCAATACGTTAATTAACAACATTGCTTCATTATGTGAGTCAGAGAGGCAACGTTTCCTTTAAAAAAGTATTTTTTGTTGCAAGTTAGTTGGTTATAAACCTAATTTAAAGATGTATTTAAGTGTGAAGCAAGATGCAGTGCAGACCTGATGTTGCATGCTCTTTAAAATACTTCTGGAGTGACCAGATGTACAAAATAGTCCTAAAATGATTGACACATTATGACACAAATCTGTATATTTTATTCATATTTAGGGATATACACGCCCATCATGAGTACCCAGGACAGTAGTATGTATGCATGTATATACACTATGTGCCCATATGTATTGTAAATCCTGCTGTATATGTACAATGGTTGCCCTGTTAGTCACCAAGCTATTGTTCCCATTCATTGTCACGTTCATTAGCTCTGACATCTATGTAACAATGAGTTGAGGCCCGAGACGGTCGCCGTAGTTTTTGCACAAATACAAATGCAAATAAGGTGAAATACAATCAAACCTTGTAGGTCAGCGATGCAAACATCATTAGCATTCTGTGCCAGATCTTATTACCGCGTGTGAGCTGGCGTATGCTCCTTTAAATGTGAGATACATCACAGATAATTTCATTATTGAACTGTTGGCATGTTTTATAATACATTTCTCTGTATGCTAAGTGTAATGTTCTATATGTGTGTAGAGTTTAGAGTGAGTGAGCGAGGAATGCTTTTCTAGTTTCAAGTCAAAAGCTGTGATCATCTAAAATATCACGAGCAAGTTTTTTGCTGTTTTGTGTCATTCAATCACCCAAATTATTTCCAACTTTGAAAACACAAGATATCAAATATCAAATATATTATTCTTCCTGCTAAAAACAAAATATGAAAGTTGAAATTTCGGTAAAAAAAAAAATTCTTAATCACTCTCACAACAAAAAACATTTAAAAATGCTCTGGAAACGGGCGCTTTCTTTTGAATTGAACAAGAGAGACATTTCACTTGCAGAGCTTGTCAGGGGGAAGCTGACAGCGGCGTGTCAGAGGTGACACGGCTGGGTTTTCGAAGGCCGATTCGGCTTTAACACATCTGTCAGTTGTGGGAAACCTCCTCGCATTGCACTGACGAGCTGAATCCAGCCAGACATCCCAGACAGATGGCAGCAGACACACAACCACAACCTCACATCAGTCAACTGATACTTTCACTGACGATGAAAACAGGCCGGTGTCTGTCACTCTGCTGATATTTTTAATTCAAGCCGTCCAAACTGAGCGGAGGCTCTCTTATGTTTAATGTCACAAATTTTCAAATAAACACGTATGAGTCTCCAGTTTGTGACTTGATTTTATCCCATAGAGTCCCATAAAGTGTGTGCTGCTGATTAATGACTTGGAGAAGCGGCTGTACTGTACATAGCAGTGTCATTGTTTTAAGATTAAGCCTGCAAACTAATACTTTTTCATTATCTAGAATTCTGTTGAGTATTTTCCCAATTGAACAAATATTTGTGATTTTTTTTTTTTTACTTTTTAATAAGAAAAAAAAAAACACGCTGAGGTTTTGCACCTACTACTTAGTTTGGTCTTTTACTCAGCTAATGGTGGCTAATGAAGGTACAAACTGTACAAACTTAAGACATCTGACAGCAGTGTAATGAATTACATTTTGGAACTATGCAATAATATCATTAACATAGAGGAGGTCGGTAGCATAGTGGGTTAAGCGGCCGCCCCGTGTGTGGAGGCTATAGTCCTCGCTGCAGCTGGCCTCGGTTTGAATCCCGCATCGGACGGCCATTTACTGCGTGTCGCTTCCTGTCTATCTTCAGCTGTCCTATCAAAAAAATCTTCTTTAAAAATAATAATATTGTTAACATTTTTTAAATTATAGCCATCGTCGCTCATTGCTCTTACGCGTATCATGAAGCCGATTAGCTTAGTTAAAGCTTAAACGCCTATAACATCTGCAGAGCGCAACTTTCAACACCTCAGGTGCCATGAACGCAGCATTTTTTATCGCAGAGTACTTTTTTTTTACAAAGGAGTAAGTCTCCTAAAACTCTTCGGAAATGGACTCTTTGGCAGATGTTAGCATACTGAGCGGGTCTGTCAGAAAGAGCCAAAAGCGCCATGGACTGTAGCTTATGATGCTTTCTGCCCAAAATTCAGGAGCGATTAATAATAAGTGGGGAACAAACCAGGACGTCCACTCACCGTAGTTGTTCGTGTGTTGCTATGTGTGGAATAAACAAACAAGATATGAAGTCTTAATTACAGTAAAATGTGCGTCAACGGTGATGTTAGATGTATTTTTTCAGTCTTCATGCTAAATTGTGCTAATTGCCTTCCAGCTCCAACTCCATATTTAACACATGGCATCAGATTGATATCGATCTTCTCGTCTCCGCTAGAAAGCAAATAAGTGTATTTGGCTGAAATGTTGAAATGAGATAAGATTAGATTTTATTGATTCCCAAATTTAAAAAACAACAAAACAAACTAACTACTCCATTAATAAATTACCTACAAGATTCATCTATTCTAAAAAAAAATGCTGGTCATCTTCTGTTATTCAACTAACTGATTGCACTAAATTAAATGTAATCATTCAGAACCTTTCTCACAAAAAAACAATTTTGGTGATGACAGAAAAGTTGTGTACGAATTCCTTTCAAAACGCTGCTAGCCGCCATCCCCTCCACCCCAGCTTATTAACGCCTTGGTTACCCCCGGAAACCAACGGATTGGCCAATCAGGACCCGGCGAGTGAGAGAGGGAAGCACACACTGAGAGAGAGAGAGAGAGAGAGAGAGAGAGAGAGAGAGAGAGAGAGAGGATGTGGCCTGGCAGCTTTAGGCAGCTGACACAGAGCAGGAGTGACACACACACACACACACACACAAACTTGCACATTGGCACGAAAACACACACACACACACACAAGTGGAAGAAGCACAAAAATGCACACGCGTGCACGTGCACACTGTTGATGTGCACGTGCACATAAACACACTATGACACACACAGAGTGACACAGACACGTAGTGACAGCCTCTCTCCTCTGGCAGGGAGTGGCAGGGCTGAAGCCCCCGAGGCAATGCTGCTGCTACCGGAGTAGAAAAAATTAAAAAAGAGGCAGACAATGCGCCCCCCACCCCCCCACCCCCCACCCCCCTTCACCAAACCTCTCTCTACATCTTCTTTGACCCGCCCTCTCCTTCCTTTCCTCACTAACCCCTCACTGTCAACACTAAATGTGTGTGTGCGTGGTTTCCGTTAGAACGATGCTAAATGGCTGATGCCTCCTGCCTCTGAGGCTGCATGTGTCTAGTGTCAACTGTACTTCTGTAGCTTGCTTGTGTGTGTGTGTGTGTGTGTGTTTGGGGGATGGGGGTGGAGTTGGTCGAGGGCCTGAGGCGAACGTCCCCAACGTTCGCTGGAGGGAAGTCAATAATCATTAGTTTTCCAGGTGAGAGGTGCTCGGAGCATGAACCATCGACCTCTTTCTACCCTTCATGTCCGATTGCCTACTGCTCCATCATATATGAGTGTGTGTGTGTGTGTGTGTGTGTATAATGCATGTTTACACAGCTGCAAGTGTATAACTTCATCCAAAAGTGCCAAGCACCAACTAAAAGCCTCCATACTCTTTTTTTTAACCTGGTAAACATACAGAATATGTGACACTGTGTTGGTAGCAAACACTATTGTGTGGTTTTGTCCATCAGTCTCCGCGGTAATGAGAATATTTTATACAGCAGCTTCATTGCCAAGATATATGGATGCTGCAACATGACAGGATGATACCATCAGGTACAGTAAATACACAGTAAACAGTAAATAGCCACATTTGACTAATGTAGCAACTCATGGCAAGAACCGCTCAACTAAATACAGAGAAACAACAGCCCATCATTACTTTAAAACATGAAGGTCAGTCAATCCAGACAGCATCAAGAACTTTAATTGTCTCTTTAAGCGCAGTCACGAAAACGCTGGCTGAAACTGGCTCTCGTGAGGACCGCCGCCAGGAGAGGACAACCAAGAGTTACCTCTGCTATAGAGCCTCAAGTTCAAAGTAGCAGACACATCTCAACATCAACAGTTCAGAGGGAGACAGTTTAAATCAGGTCTTCATGGTCAAACTGCTGCAACGAAACCACGACAACAAGAATCACAATCTGCATGTGTGGTTCCCACTATGAAGCAATGTCAAGCTCTCATCTCTCTGCTACACCACTCCAATGTAATCAACAGGGTTCCCACACCTTTTTCATGAACCAATTCAAGCACTTTTCAAGCACCTTCAAGCACCAGTTTTTCCATTTTTCCAGCACCTTTAAATAGGTAGCCTACTAGTTGTGTTTGCCATGATGGTCATGGGAAGCGCAGCGGTGCCACTGTATGGCATAATAATATGGGTCTAATTAGCATTATTTCATATGGTTGTAGATGGACTGTTTTGATTTTTAACTAATTGTGAGTTGGCTTGTATTCTCAGCTTGTGAGCGGTGTATTGTGTAACTACCATAGCGCAATAACAGTGACCAACAGGTGTGGATAGTAGTCTACTGTTATTTCTTGGCAGAACACCAAGCGAGTATGATAACTGAGTTCTGCATGTAAAGGCATCGGATCAAGCGCGTAGCCGCTTAGGAAACATTTTTGTTTTCTCTTGGTTTATTGAGATAGACATCACACAAAATTCAAGCACCATTTCAAGCAATTTCAAGTAACTTTCACCATATTGTCATTTAGGTAAAGTTTCTTTTAAGACAGTTCACGTTTGATCAACACATTGTTTACAGGGATGGAGTTGAGTGTGTATTCTCATATTTACCTGTCTATAAGTAGTTAATGTGAAATAGTGTCATATTATTCAATTGTTTTGTCAATATACAGATTTATCAGAAGCTTGTGTGTGTCTGGATCAAAGACTCTATACAGTGTGTGTGTGTGTGTGTGTGCCTCCCAGTGTATTTAACTGCAGGTTAGTGGCCAGTGCATGCCTCTATTACTCGCAATACTTCCTTATGGCAGCCTCAAGGATCCCTGGCTATGCACCCTGAGGCTACTGTTACGTCCACACCTCAAGCAACTAGCCGGTGGAAACCGACTGATTTTCAACGAACCGAGGCAAGTCCGCTGATTACTGATTGTTTCTTCTTTTGTCTCTTCATTTGTGAGGTGAACTTCGGGTCTCATGTGAAACTGAATATCCTGCAGACTGTCTGTTTGCCAAAGGTAGAAAAGCAACATGCAGTTGAGGATATTGCAATATTGATCACATTTCAACAGTCAGGTGTATACATGTATATTTGTTTTGTTACATCCTCAAGTAGAGACGTTGAACTCACTCATATCTCACTTATATAAAGTGAGATATGCATGTAAACTGTAGATACAGTCACACATTTATTTTGTATTTGTCAATATTACACCAAGATTTAAGTGAGCTCTGTTTTTTACTTTAAGAATAAAAAATACACATGGAGGCATGATGTGTGCCGAAATATTAGTGTCAGCCTTCAAAAACCTGTAGTTGTCCCCTCCAGCACTCTTCCTCTTACGCCAAATTGTGGGGCCCTGAATGCATCAGCATCTTTACACATGCAAAATATCAAGTTCAGTCAGTTTTAGAGAAAAACTGGAATTTGGGGCATTGTTCTTATCTGTCATAGATAACAAAGAAACAAGCACCGGCTGTGTTAAAGTCCAGCGTTAAGGGGCTTGAATGACGAAACTACTGATTCTCTTAGTTTTTCTCGGGATGCCGAGTAGCCGAGATTTTACACCGCTGCTGTGAGATGTGAGGATGTGTGGATGTTTCCAGTGTGGGACAGGTGAGGTCAGACAATCTTACAGGTTGCAAACAACCCCCCTCCCCCTTAAACTCAATTTTTTAGGAGGGAAAACAGTCTTTCATTCAACATTTTTCAGTATAGATGGCGATGCGGGGAAGGAAAGTGAAGGGAGTATGATACAGAACAAATGTTCCTGGCTGGAATTGAACCAGGGACATTCGGTTATACGGTACGTGCCAACAAAGCCAGACTTGTTATTTAATGTGCCTGTAAACAGAAGTTAGATTCTGCAGGTTCAACCTTGGCCTAAAGCGCAACTAAAATAGTTGTGCAGTCAGTCACATGGTTTCCTATAACCAACATTCCAGATGTGCTTATGTTCAAACACCTCGTTTAAAACGAGAGGGTGTTACCAACCTGTGTGATCGTTCTAACACCTGCCCTGCTTAGTGATGTCCTCCGTCACTAGTGGTATTCTTTGGTATCTTTAAACAACACCTCTCAGTCTGCCTCTATGTGTTTTGACTGAGTCGAGCACGCTGACCTTGCACTACATTATGATTATACATTTACTCAGTGGGTGATTGGTTCAATTTGACCGCAGGGAGGCCAATCGATTTCTTTCTTCTCTGCGATTGTACGATGTACAGTTAAAAAGCTTAAGGGGACGTATCGAATCATCCCTGCATCCTTCTTTAATCCCAAATCGAGTCCGTCCTGTTGCTTATTTTGGTCGTATTCAAAATTTAATTCGCTCCTCACCGCAGTCGCCACATCTAATGACACTGTAACCACCATGACACTGAGTTTATGTTCTGTTTGGAGAATTAACAAGCTGACAGTGTGTGTGTTAGTGTGTGTGTGAGAGAGAGTTTAAGTGTGACTCGCATGGGGGTGGGCTTATGTGTGTGTGTGTGTGTCTGAGTGTGTGTGTGTAAGTGTCCATGAGAGTATGAGGTTGATTAGTCCAGGTTTTAATGTGGTGTGGTCGGCATAGCCTCGGGTCATGCAACAGGCCTATTGTGGGAGGCAGAGAGAGAGAGAGAGAGAGAGAGAGAGAGAGAGAGAGAGAGAGAGAGAGAGACAGAGAGACAGAGAGCATGAGGATGAAGTGAGAGTGAAGTGCGTGTGTGTGTGTGTGTGCGTGTATGTTAATGTGTCTAATTAAAGGCATAGGGGATCATGCTCCGGCGCTGAGCTCTAGCAGCCGCCTGACGCAGATATGACCTCGGGCCATGGTCTATCTCACACTCACGCACACACACACACACACACACACACACGCACACACGCACACACGCACACACACACACACGCACACGCACACACACGCACTTCGCTGCACTTGCAAACAAAGTAATATACATCCATAGACAGCAGCATACTTAATACACATATTATACACAGAAGAGTTACAATGCAGATCTCTGCACACACCGTATACTTGAAGACATCCAGATAATGACACAACAAAACAACACACACACACACGGGCCTGCTGGACCATAAAAGATAACTTCCATGCACATGAACACACACAGATATTTTTGGAGACAGTCTTTTCTTTTTCCTCCCAAATGTTTTCAAACATCGTCCTTGAGCCGGAGTGTGACCGATGACTAGACAGAAGCAGGGAGCCGAGGAGAATCCACTGGAAGCAGCAGAAGATGTTTTTTTTCTTTTTGAACTGAATAAATCTCTCAGTCGATATGTCACTTGCACAGATTTGTGAACACGGTTTGGAGACACAACAGTGTGCCGTTTGCTTTGAGCGCTGTCAGAGCACTAAGATCAACATTTCCCAAATTGCCTCGTTTGTGGAGGCAGAGGTGAGAAGACAAGTGAAAAGCAGCTTAGTGCCACATACTTGGATAATACCGGAGCTCACCTCAGCTTTACAGGAAAAAAACTACCATTACAGCTAACGTACACTTCATGCTACACTAACGTTCTTTCTATAATCACACTTTAATTCTTCAGCTTCAGTTCACTTTCTGTTAAGTGACTAGGAAATATAAAAAACTTGTCTTATTTTCATGGTTTCAATTCAGAGATCTAAGCTTATGGTGACCTACAATGATGCGGCAAGCACAGATATTATCTTAATCATTATTATCATCATCTTGATCATTTATTTTTTTGGAGGTGAGACTAAAACTGAGCATCTGAAATGGTCAAAGCTGAACTATTGACCATCGTGTTCTGCTCCTTGTGTTTCTCGTGGAGTCTTTCAAGTGATCTGACTACGTTCCCAGAGCTCAGCAATGAACCCAGAGAGTTTAGTGTCACTAAAACTTTTTATTAAAATAGGATCATTTTGGTTTTATATCACCGCAACATGATGTGCTGCTGGAACTGTAGCCTTATACATACAGTATGTCATTTAGCGGCGAGGGCTGAAGTTTGTTAAAGTTCTGATGTGGCACTGGATCCTGGGAGTTGTTGTCATTGTTAAGCTATTGCTTATTAAAAAATCTCCCAGATGTGGTTGAGGAAGAAATTGTTCACAGACAAGATAATATTAAAGTTTTATTGAGCTTGTGTCGTATCCTGTGTTTAAGTTTAAGTATAGAAGGTGAAGGGGAAAAACCTCCATTACCTCTGCAGCGACTTCTTTGCATATCATAAGCCGCTGAGAGGCTGAGACAGGGAACAATCAGAGAAATTTGCCATTAAAAAAAAAAAAGCCACGGAGAGCAAGAATATAGTTATATCACACTTTGTTAAGTGTACCCCAGCCTTCTCTCTCTCTGTGCCGGAGAGGACAGTGCTCCTCTAGAAACAGCAGACATTATTTGAGATGGAGATATTTAAAACACAGAGACTGAGTAGGAGTTTGGAGCTAGATATGCCGTGACAGTCTGCATGTGTGTGCTTCAGGAAGGTGGTGGTGTTGGTGGTGGTGGTGGTGGGCGGGCGGGCGGGCAGGCAGTGCTCGGCGAGGGGAGGGAGTGGGGTGAACTGGAGGGGAGGGAGTGGGGAGGGAGTAATATGGGTGTCAGGGTGCTAGCAGTCTGTCGCCCAAGGCTGTGACATTACCGCACTTCTGCTCCGCTTCAAAAGAACCAAATCTAACTGACGACTGCTGTGATGGCTCAGAGTGTGTGTGTGTGTGTGTGTGTGTAAGCAGTACATACTGTATGTGTGTGTCTAAATGACGCTCACTATGATCTGAAATTGGGATAATGCGCTGTGACACACTGCCTAGCGAAAGGCTTGAGACTGTATTACCCTACTAAACCAGCACCCTGGGCTGTGTGTGCGTGTGTGTGTGTGTGTGTGTGCGCGCGTGTGTGTAGAGCCTAACACAGATTGATAGATTGATTGGCAGACAGATAAACAGGTTGTGTACAGACACCGTGACTGCATTCTGTATCGAGTTTTCAGTCTGAGGAAAGCTGAGCAGTTTTTAGTGTCAATTGACAGACTGAGTGTTATCGAACGCTCAAAATTAGTCAGCAGCTGATCTGACAGAGAAAACCTGATGATGACAGGCTGGAGATTTTGTTCTGCCAGGAAAACAAAGTGGCTTTTAATATATTTTTTATACTTTATACTTTACACAGGGATAGTCTGGGTATTTTGAAGTGGGGTTGTACGAGTAGACGGAGGCTTGGAGAAGCAGACAGAAGTCCCTGTGCTTTTTAAGCGACATAAAACAAACCTCAAACAAAACAATATCATTTTAAGCGTACAGAATATTTTCACTTTTACCCTGCTGTCAGACGGCCTTTTTCTTAGACACTAACTGCCAAACATCCACACTGTATTATACCGCAGATCTGAGCTGTTTGGGTCAGAAACTAAAAATCGAAATTCATGTTTTTAAATGTTTCAAAGACGGTGCGTGCTTGTGTTTTTCTGGCTGTAACTCTGATCCTAACAGCTGATCTGTGACAGAATACAATGCGTGGCACAGTCAAGCTTGAGTGTGAGCTTACAGAAATCTGTCTGATGGTAAAGCGATAAAAATATTCTTAATAAAGCGTATACTACCCACAGCAGTGCTTAAGTCTGCTTGTCCAACCTGGGGGCACGCTGACCACTGCCGGATGTAGGTAACACACGCAAACTATCTTTTTACCCAAAGATGATCAGCTGTTGTGACATCGCTCAACCCCAAACTATAATTGTGAACTTTTCAAAGACTTCATGAGATGAATTCAGTGAAGTTTTTTTGAGAGGCACTCCTGTTCCTTCACAGATCACAGAATTCACTTCATAGCATTTCTTTTTCTCTTTGCAGAGACGGAAACGTCAGAGTGAGTGAGCTCATCCTCTGATTACAGACCGGATTGTGTTGATGTGCAGCTTTTCTGAATTAAAGATTTACGTTAAGTGGAAACTGCCGTGAAACTTTAATACGCTGCAGTGGAAAGTGAACATATGGTGGTTCAGTGGTGGATGTGTGATGAGCATTTGTCTTGATATAACTGTGATACCCATTATTATTTACTGAACACTGATTATGATATGTTCCTATAACCACAAAGTAGTTATAGAGGCTTGACCATGGCTCACAGCATGTTTACCCTAAACATTTGAATTTAAAATGTATGTGACGCAGCGCATTTCTGATGTTAACCAAAAAGACAGCAGTGAGCAGTCTATGCTATAGATCATTCATTTTTTAGTCAGTGTTGGAGAAGCATTTTTCTCCAAGTCGATATAAGATCTTCACCTTAATGCAGAGTTAAAACAATGTAGCGAACAGGTTAAACTTGGGGGATCAATTATAAAGTTTCTGAAATCTGAATCTTTTCTGAAAATTGCCCACACTACATCGATGGACCCTCATACTACATGTGAGCAGACATCTTCTCTGGGATAGTGTCAAACCTCTGTGGCTGTGAAGTAAAGCCAACAGGGAGAGGCCAAAAACTGCAGTTCCTCAAACGTCCACTTGAGGCTGGTTACAGAACGAATCAGTCTCCATAAGTCCCCATGTTAAAAAGTCCAACTTCACAGTAGAAATAAACATGTTTACAGCCTGGTACAAAAAACAGTTTTGGCCTCTGTAGCTAATTTCCTTGTTCATGACAACTGTACTGAGGGTGAATTTATATACAACTCACCTGTTAAAATTATATTAAGGCTTAAAGTTATGAATGACCAGGTGGTTATTCAGTCCAACTTAAGTCCACCCATACCTTTATCTTTACCCATTTCTGCCAAGATGCCAGGATGGTGGCGGCCAAAGTCACCGTATTCTAGTTTTCTTAACGGCATTTCTTAACAGAAACCTGTGGGTGGCGTCACAGACACCACATCCTGTCTATGATATTCACTTATGAGCTGACCCTCTCTTATTTCAATCTGATCCGTTTATGCAAGAAATGGACCCTGAGACTGCAGCAGCTAAAAGGAATTCAGCCACCATTCATTGCACCTATTGCTGTGAGCTTCAGCGAGGCCTCTCTGAGTTAAAAAAATCTTATTGGAAAATTGTTTCATTTGACATTTTATTTTATAAATTTGATCCTTTAGATTCTTTGATCTATTTTCCTTTTATCCGCGCGTTATCGTGTGAAGCATTTTGTACCTGCGTGCCGCATGTTGTAAATAAAGATATTCCATTTGTTTGTGCTGTCCAAAAATGACTTGAAACACACACACGGCTACACACAGGATGACAGTGGCAGGGCTATTAGCACTTCTAAGGCACTCCTGTGTCACCATGGCATGTTACCGCTAACAGGCATGACATGCTTTCTTCACACGCTTTCATCATGTATGTGTGTGTGTGTGTTTGCTTGTCTCTTACATGTGCGCAGATACTGTATATACAGTACATTTGTGCATGTGGGAATGTCCAGGTACAAATCTGTGTGTGTGTGTGTGTTTATAAGCAGAGTGTGTGTGTGTTTTGCACTCATGAAAGGGTGGTAATTTCACGCGTGGTCAGACGGTTGCATTTCAGCTTTAGCCTGGAGTGTAGCAGGAACTCCTTAACTGTTCAATGACTTTAGCTTGAGGCAAGGTCCGCCTACACACACACACACACTAACACACACACACTCAAGCACACGCACCTATGAAATTACACCCATCTACTTGTTCTGCTTCCACACACACACACACACGCACGCACACACAGAGGTGTTTGTTGCTGTAAGGTGTATGTAGTTGCTTTACGCCGGAAGGGAAGATCACTGCTTTGTCTGTTTGATAAAGCTACAACGTCCATCTTCTTCAAAGAGCGCCGTGCTGATCTGATGTGAGGCGAGTGTGTGTTGATGGATTTGACGATTACGCCGCCCAGGGCGCTGAGCAAGAAAATGGTGATGGTGCCACGTTGTAAAATAGGAAAAAAAAAAGGAAAAGAACATGAACAAGTTGATTAAAGAAGTTAAAAGGCGTTAAGTGTCCTGTCAGAGAAGTCTACACCTGCTGATGTGACATGACAGGATCCAGATCCACGAGGCAACATATCTTATTATATAATACAATACAACATATTTCAATAGGGAATATTATTTAACAACAAGTTTGTTCATTTATTTACTGTTACTTTCCCATTCAGAACCTGCTTTAAGAAACGTAGAAATTAAGCGTTTCTTTCCAAATGCTCAGTCACGATAATAATAATAACAATAATAATAGCAATTTATAAATAATAATATAAATAATTACAAATTAGCTAACTGCACCCACATTCAAACTCAAGTGGCTCCACAGTCACACCTGAGTGAGCTCAACTCTTTCTGGCACTGCACCAACGCTGAAGTTTAAGAAGCAGTCATAACATATATGGTGCGGCTAATCCTTAGATGTTTGCACTAAGTGGTGTAGTACAAGGTGCGCACAGGTAGAGAGCGTACACATACTTTTCCTTAAGTCAGCATTGAGTACACCCTCTTCTAGATGCATCTTTCGGTAGTGTTCTCTGAGCTGAATGTTATTTCCCAGCAGGACAAAGACGTGACGGAGACAACCAATTTTCTGATGGAAGGAATACTTCAGTCTCAGCTGTCTACGGGTCAGTATTTACTGCTAAATCTGCACCCCCTGTGTGGCTAAAGTTGTTCTCGTAATGATCCGTACTCGCCGAAGTCAGACAGCCGGAGTGAAGTGACAGTGTGCAAATATTTCTGGTCCATTTTTGGGTGAGCTAAATATTCACGAGTTGTCTTACATGTCACAGTTTATGACACGGGGCGTTTATCCTTTAGCTGGATGGGAGTACACTCTCTTCTTCAGGCACCACTACACCACCGATTCCTCCGTTTTCACCAAGTTACAAGAACAGACATGGACGGTCACTATGACTAATATTTGGCAATACTATGTCCCCACCAGTGTTATCACAGTAATCAGCTTCAAACTAAACAAAACTAAAAGTGTGTTACCTTTTGTATTCTGACATGTTTTTATAACTTTTATCTTACTGTGTGTAAATGTTCAGTTTAATCTGTCTGTGGCATAAAAGAACCATTTTACATGAGAGGAGTGTTTCATGAACTATTAGTTTTCAGGCTTATGCCAAGTGGTATCTGGCTTCGCTGGTAGTTTTTGTTTTATGTGTCCAGGGTTTCAGATAACTTATGCCATCTGCCTCTACACCCAATGCAACAGAGGTGGATGGAATCTCATTTTGTAATAATGTTCTGGTTACACTGGATCAAAAAGTCTCTTGAAAACTATTGAACACACACACAGGGGAGGAAGGTAGAACTTGAACTTCAGCCGGTAACAACCGTAGATAGTGACGTCATACATAGGTTTCTGTAGGGCCGTTTTAAAGCTCAGAATGTGGCAGCCCCAGCCGCCGCCATCCTGGCGGTCCTGCCTCTGGCATCTTCCAGCTAATCTGACAATGGGCAAAGACGTGGATTGTTGGTGGAGTTGAGGTCAGGCTGAATGAAGCCTGGGTGCTAAAAAAAAGCCACTTAAAAAGCCTTAATATAATTTCAGACTCTGGAAATTATCTATAGAGACCAAAACAGTTTTTTGTACCGGGCTGTAAACATGTTTATTTCTGCTGTGAAGTTGGATTTGAACATGGGGACTTATGGAGACTGACTTGTTCTGTAGCCAGCCTCAAGTGGACGTTTGAGGAACTGCAGGTTGCTTGGTGTCAGTTAGCCAAAATAATATATAAATGAATAAATAATCAGAATATAGCTGATACACACAAACACTGGGCTCACTCGGTTCAACATAGGACATGTTCTACATTGAAAAGAAATATATAAAAATAGAAAACCCTTTACTCTTCATGCATGAATGAGTTACCTGTGTACAATCAGTGTGTTAACCCTCCGCTATAGACAAAGCAAGGTAAGTTTGTTTACAGCGAGGAAATGTAAAGCACAAAGCCACAAAGGGTGTTAAAACAAGTCCCCTCAGTACCACACCTCTGCTGCTCCTCCATCCTTCCAGACACCTAATAACATTCACCTGCTGTCCCAGCTGTAAATCCATCCCCTCTGTCACCACCGCCCGCACTTGTCACTCATCCTGATGGGCTGTCTGATGAACTCTGTGGGATAATCCACCACCAGCAGCTCCCTACATGGAAAAGCCAGCAAAGTGGCAAGCATGCGGCATGTGACCCGAAGCTAACTCTGCATCGCTCCTCATCCCCCCTTTGTTTCGCCTCCCCTCTGGTTGCCGTTGTTGTCGCTGTGGCTTCTTTGCTCTGTGGCCGCACATCTGGAGCACCACTGGCCAAACTCACAGGGGAGATGTGTGCGTTTCAACAGCAACTGCATGAAGCCTGCTGTTGTTTTTGAGTCGAGGCTACTGATTACTTTCCTTATTAAATTTCTGTGTTGATGATTCTCACATTGGAGAATAAGGAATCCCAAAAATTACTTTTTTTTTTAAACAACTGCTCGACTTTTTTGTTTCAGCACATTATAAAGATGCTAGCTTTCGACACACTAGATCCTGTTAGATGGGCTCATATTCTTATTAGCTATGATATATTATTCCATGTTATTCGCTGAGATCTGTGATCAGGGTGACATCCTTACAGTGTAAACCTGATGAGGCATGAAAACCCTGAGAAGCATTGAGATGGTATCCTTGTAGAGATGTTGCTCTGTTTTCAAATCTCAGCAATTAATTTAGCAACTACAAAATCATCATAACTGACATAATTATGGCTTAAACTATAAAAAAATAAGCCGTGATTTGATCTTCTATCATTTCTGCAGACAAATCCAGAGATTAAAGCTCTAACTTTTAAGGTTCTTGCTCGAGTTACAAACACAAACTTGACATCCTATTTGTGCATTAACCTTCTTGTGCATTAAATGCTATAATATTAAACTATCAAGAGTCCGTACAGTGACAGTACAGTACAGTACAGTTGCAAAGAACTGGGACACAGCCCTAGGATCGCAGACAGACAAAGACTGGTCATGTGGAACACATCCTATCGATTCGCCACACTTTGAAATAAAGTTACAAACTGCATTGCAGGTTTAACATGAGGCTGGATGCTGCAGCCTCCTCCATGTTTCTAAAGTGTATGTTTAAGTTAATTCCAGAGCCTAAGCTACTTCCTGTGCTTGACAAGCTCCTGTACATTTGCTAAGCTGGAGAGACTGTCAGCGAGTCTGTAGACGGGTCCAATGCTACTTAGCAAGAGGAAGAGGAGCCCTTCTGATCTCCCAGGATTACGGAGTGAGTGTGTGTGCGTGCTCATGTGTGCATATGTGTGTGTGTGTGAGTTCAGGCCCTGGATGGCTTAAGATGGACTGTATATTAGAGGGGAATATTAAGAGTCTCCGGAGTTTCACACCTTCCTCCCCTCTAACACGCACCCGGCTAATGAGAGAGAGAGAGAGAAAGAGAAGGAGATGGAAAACACAGACAGCCTGTCTCCCCATCTCTGACGTATTGACATGCAGGCCATGTATGTGTGTGTGTGTGTATATGTGTGTGTGTGTGTGTGTGTATGAGTGCATTCGTGCAGTAGTAGGCTGCTGGGTTAGAGGATAATTGCCAAACCGTTGGGACCTGAGCTCTGCCCGGCCTGTCAAAGCAGGCGTGACAAAACCTCCAATCAACCCTGCAGCAACCAGAGAGAGAGAGAGAGAGAGAGAGAGAGAGAGAGAGAGAGAGAGAGAGAGAGAGAGAGAGAGAGAGAGAGAGAGAGAGAGAGAGAGAGAGAGAGAGAGAGAGAGGGCAGGCTCATTTTACCATTCCTCTTTTTTGAAAATGATATCATTCACATTCTCTGCATATATTTAGTGGCAAAGTATTTTGTATGCAAATGCGGAGAGCACTTTCTATCTATCTATCTATCTATCTATCTATCTATCTATCTATCTATCTATCTATCTATCTATCTATCTATCTATCTATCTATCTATCTATCTATCTATCTATCTATCTATCTATCTATCTATCTATCTATACTCTATATATCCGTCCGTGACCTTGTGTGATGGCTTTGGACCTTCTGACCAACTGCTGTCGAGGTTGGATTGACAGATGCAGAGCTGAAGAACTGAGCCGTGATTGGACTACAGGCCTCCAAATGAGCTACTGTACGCTCACACACACAAACACACACACACACCTGGATACATACTGTACACACAAACACACACACACCTGGATACACAGATTTTTTTGTATGTGTGTGCAGATTTTTTTTCCATACGTAGAAAACTGGTAGGAATCATACAAAATATATAAGGCAAGGACACACACACACACACACACACACATCAATATACTTGAACACACACACGAACACATGTATGCAGACCTACAGTATGCACACACACGCACACATTGCCTGTGGTAGTGACTGAGTCCTGTGGTTATTACTGTAGTGCCGCTAGGCTGATGGTTTAGGGCTAGCCACATCTCTCCCTCTCTCTCTAAAACGCACACACACAGACACACACAGACACACGCACAATCATATACGTGGGTGCATATACACATGCACACATGTATATATTAATATATATATGCACACATACACACAGGTGTACAGTGTGTGGATGTCACCCACTGGGGGACACGGGCGGTTTCCCTGACGTTGGGTTTCTTCCCAAAGTGCTGCAGGGGAAACCTTAGGAGAGAGAGAGAGAGAGAGAGAGAGAGAGAGAGAGAGAGAGAGAGAGAGAGAGAGAGAGAGAGAGAGAGAGAGAGAGGGGTGGAGGATGGAGAAAGTTAAGGATTGGTTGGTGGTTTGGTTTAGTATTACAGGAGACATGCCACAAAGGTGAACAATGACAGGACAGTAAGAAGAAGCCTGTGCTGTTAAATTGTGTGTTTGTCTGACATTTTATTCAGCCTGCTGTAAAGAATATTTCCTCTTTTTTTTATTGGTTCTCATGAAGTGAGAATTTAGTATCTCCGATATCGAAGTCTTGACTTAAGCAGTGAGACGCTTGTATTAAATGTGATGAACTGGCGACTTGTCCAGGGTGTACCCCGCCTGTTGCCCAATGTCAGTTAGAATAAGTAGTTCTGGAAAATGGATGGATGGATATAAAGGTCCAGTGTGTAGGATTTAGTGGCACAGAGTGGTGAAGTAGTAGATTGCAGCCAAATAAATACTCTCCCAACTCTGGCTGCCAAATTCATATAAAAAGCAAAAGGACAAATCTAGATCAGTGTTTGGTTTCGTCTTCAACACCCGCTCTCACTGTAGATATAAAAGGCTCATTTTAAGACAACAATCATATTATACACTAATGGAAACATACCAAATGAATATTACATTTAATTTCTGCCAACAAATACTTGATCAGGTCAGTGCTGTGTCACTCTGAAGCCATTAAAGTAAACTCACTATGGGTCAAGCTAACTTTGCACACACCAGCTCAGTTGTAGAGATTCAGGAAATGGGGATCAGTTTAGTTCAACTATATCTTCACAGTCAAAGTCCATTAGAAAAACATACAACACAAACAAAGTACAACCAACATCAACAATGTACATTAACTATATTATTTGGACTTCAGCTAAACGGCATATATCGAGGCAGAGGTCCGAGATAAATTTCCAGTTTAAATAAATCATTTCAAAAGGCGTTGCCTCCAACAACACAGATCCTGACCAGGACGTGAAACCCAGTGTGCAGCATTGATCAGAGTCACAAATCTGTTGCAGTAGAGCGACTGGGGTGACTGTCCATAAACGCATCATGAGTTTCTAACTTTGTCATCAACAAATCAACGGTCTTCAGTTTTCTGGCTTCAGCACATTCAGCGGACACACCTCCACCGTCCTGGAGCTAAGAACACTATTAATTTTTTTATCTGATTTTGACACCTAGTTTCATAAATTTAAAATGTAGCTAGCTTTCTTATTTTGTCTGAATTCAGAATACATATTTATTCGTACTTTACATGGACTCTAAGGACTGTGTAACTCCCAGTCAACCACCCACCACACCCCCATTTGCAAAGTCTCTGCTACAGGATATTCTCAGCTGGGATACCACCTTCAAACATCGACAGCAGTACACACTGCTGACCACCTATGATATGAAGGTATGCAGTACAGTTTGATGATGCATTCAAAACCACATGAGGGACAGATGAAGTGAAACAAACTTTAGCTCAGATGTACTCAAGTCAATTTACACTCTACAGGATGGTTCTCAAAAAGGACCAATGTCTGATCTCACAGAAAAAAATATATAAAGAAAAAAAATCCTAAAAATGTTCAGCCTGCTTCAGGACACTTTAGGATTCTTCAGGTTTTCTGCAGGAGTTCACATTCTCTGCATATTTATTTAGTGGCTTTTTCTGCAAAAGTTGTTGTTCATGTTCAGGGCTTCCTTCAGATCTGCAGGGAAAACCTTATAGAGCTGATGTGGTGAGTTTTCCAGTGAACAGTTACTCATTTAGAAAATCGATTAGACATGGAGCAGCATTAGCACTTTTATTCACTCCCCTTTTAGCTCGGTCTCAACTAACTCCTTGAGTTAAAGTTATTTTCAGCTTAGCGTTGAGGCAGAACCAAAACAATGAGCTGAAAAGCACTAAAATGTTCTGCAGTTGTGATAATCCTCTTCACTCTCACATTACATGTCATTATTTGATCCTTTGTCAATATAAAAATATTGATCGTAGCAGCCTTTGAATTGAGAATTTTAAACAAGAAACATGATTTATATTCCTAGAATGTGTTTTTATATTTCAGAAAACTAAACGTGACACCGAATCATCATGATTTCATAATTCATTTACTTTCCTCTGCCTGTGCCAGCCCAGCTTGTCCTGTCCTGTCTTTAAATGTTTGATTGTTGTCCTCTTCAGTTCTGTCAATAATAATATTAAAATAAATATCAAGGTTATTAGGCTGCATTGCATTTGTATACCTGCTAAATGTTATAAAGAAAGCAAAAACACATTTAGGGTGGATAAAGAAAAAATCACTCCACCTCTAATAAAGCTAAAAGTTGTGAAAAGATGTAATCCAATTGAAAACGATCCTTTTTCTTTTTTATGGTTATGTATTCATATTTGTATTATTTGTATTGTACATATATATTTTCAGGCTGCCTAAATCTTCACAAGTCATATCTCAGGAGTCAGAAGTGTTTTCAGGGGGATAACATATGATGATTGATTCAGCAGCTTGGTGTACTGTTGCTAACCTGTTTCATTCACAAGTAAACTCAGCTCTTCAGATTTCTCCTTGTACTGTAACTAAACCAAACATCTGAATATGACGCCCGACGATGGAGACAGCTCGGCGTCACTGCAGACGTGTCAGACATTTTAGGAATATGTCAAATGTAATACAGTAAAAATTTGCAATTTGAATTCAGTGAATTTGTTTTTGTTGTGATTGACAACATGATTGTGTCAGACTGAGTGTGTGTGTGTGTGTGTGTGTGTGTGTGTGTGTGTGTGTGTGTGTGTGTGTGTGTGTGTGTGTGTGTGTGTGTGTGTGTGTGTGGACCGAGGTCACCTTCCCCCCGCTCTCCACCTGGGAGTGTGTGTTCACAGGGTGTCTGTGCTGAGGGGATCCGGGGTGAATACAGAGTGGAGCCACACTGGGAATAAGCTGTCAGATGAAACAGTGAGGAACTACTGAGAGACACTAAAAGAGAGAGAATGTGTGTGTGTGCGTACGAGTATGTGTGCGTACATGCCTCTGTGTGTGTGTGTATGTGTGTGTGTTTGGGTGTGTAGCAATGTGCGGTGATATCCTGTGTTTCTATGCATGCGGGTATCCACGTCCTCATGTCCCCCCATGTGGATATGTGTGCGTGTTTTTGTGCTTCTGTCAGTATGTGTGTGTTTTTGCTTGTCTGTGCATGGATCTACGTACAAGACTGTGTGTTTTTGTGCGTGTATGTGTGCGTTTTGTGTGTGTGTGTGTGTGTGTGTGTGTAGAGTCCAGGAGAGCTCTAGTTGAAAGGGAAAGCCCTCGCTCGCTACAGACTGACTTAGGATTCTCTCTGCCTTCCCCAGAGTTCACTGCAGCGGCCTGCACACTGGACTTTCTATCCACACACACACACACACACACACACACACACACACACACACACACACACACACACACACACACACACACACACACACACACACACACACACACACACACACACACTTATACACAGTCATGTAATATCTACCTCTTAAGCGTCTCCCTCTCACACACACACTTTCAGCCTCTCCAGTTGAACCATGCACTCTTGAACCTTGTTACTTTGAGCTTGTGCGAGTTCAGTTGGTTTTCAAGGATGGAGGAGGAACTTTTATATTCAGCGTGTACACACACACACACACACACACACACACACACACACACACACACACACACACACACACACACACACACACACACACACACTCGCACACACAACTTCTACAGGTTCTCCAACCGACACACACCAGCACATAAAAGCAGCAGGAGGTGGAGGAGGAGGAGGATGACGAAGAAAAAAAGCATTGCTTTGACTTCCAGGTTCCTCTGATGAGACTTTAATTAGAGTTCTGCTTCAGAGCGTCGTGTCAGATCAGTCGGAGCCGGAGTGAGAAAACACAGTGACAGAGTGCCGGACTTACAGTGTGTGTCAAAAAAAAATTTCAGCAAGAAACTTCATTCAAACTTTCAAATGTAAAATCTTTAAAAAAAAACTGTATTCCTTTAATAAAATGATATCTGGATGTATTATATTGTATTATATATAAATCCACTTTGGTTTGGGTTCTTTCATTTTAGATCTGGATTAGTTCTGGTAGCAATTTCCAAGCTCTTATTAGCATAACACATCCAACTGCAAACATATTTCACCTTGAAATCAATATCTGGGTCCAAAATCCGCACTACATCCTAATTGTATACAATATAAAATAATCCTTACAGTGCGGAGGGTTTGCAAGAAATCAATAAACCATTTTAATAAGAAGACTTAATACGCCGTCGCTAGATAAGAACATTTAATACTTATTTATGATGTATGATTTATGAGGCGCTCCTGGTGCTGATTCATGACGGCTGTGAGACGCTCTGTCATTTGTTAGATGTTTTGGGACGTGGGACAGTTTGAGTATATTTTATTCTCAGTGCCGAGAAGCAGATGTGTAAACACTTTTCAGAAAGACTTAATGAATCTGATATTACCGCCTGAATCCAAGACTATTGTAAATTTAGTGGTAATTTACTAATTAGATGTTGCCTTAGTTCACTCTCTTCTTATTTGTTATGCATTTTTAACAGTGTTTGATTTATTGCCTCGTCTTCTATTGTTTTTTTCTGCAACTTTTTATGTTGCTGTCTTAGATCTCACTTGTAAATGTGTTTTCCAACCTGGTGGAAAACAAACTGAACTTAGTTTTCCTAAATGTTTTCATATTGTCACACTGTGATGAGCAGATTTGATACTGGATTAAAGTTTTATATTGAACCCCAACTCTGAATCCACATTGTTGCTTCTGTTAGGTTGCGGTACTTGAGCCCACAAACCGACCAGCACTTGGCTTAGCTTGGATCTTTGACATTTTATGGATGCTGTAAATGGCTTCTGGTCTTATTTCTACCAACTTCTTGATGGGCAATGTATATCGGGACATGACAAGGTGCAAACACGTGATCACAGAGCACCAAAGTGATTTATTTTCTCATTTTCTCTCTCCAAAGACATTTCCATGCAGATTTATGTCACTTGCGAGCTTGAATTGTGTGTAGCACGTCATATTCTAACTTATTTTTCTCAGCATCATGCTGAATTCCAGGCAACATTTTCTTCACTTGCTTGTTTTGTAAGTTTTTGCATACAGCGTGTTGAAAAAGCATCAGAAACCTCCACCGTGTCTCTCCAGCAGCACAGTCCCAGTGTTTCTGTGCTGCTGTTCCTCAGTGAGGCACAGCTTGAACTGCACTGTCAGGAAGTTGTTGGTTATTCTCAGCGCGCAGATGTGAGAGAGAGGAAAGAGAGAGGGACTATGGTAATGGCACTGCGATGAGAAAACGTGTGCATATGTCCCTCAGGTAAAAACAGGGGAACATGGAATCAAATCTGAGCCAACATCCTGAGATTGTTCCTGTTGATAAATTGATATCATTAAATATAAATGCCGAGTGTTTCATTCCCTGACGCCGCGGGCTTGGAGCGCCGAACAGGAATACTTTGAATCCAAGGCTGGAAATTTCCCCCAAATCATCAAATCTGACAACAAAGGAAAACTCAAATAGATTTCCTTAATGAGTTAAACACACATGTGCGCACACACACTCACTCACACACCTACACACAGTGGCGTTCTTGATCTAATGAGTCTTTTAACCATCTTCCTTATCCATCTGTCTCTTCCCGGCACACACAACACAGTCACACACACACACTTTTTATATGATCAATCCACATCAAACAGTAACTCATTTAAATATTCATATGAGGTGTTAGAAGATGGTTGGCCGGCCTCTCGCTTTCCCCCCCGTCTCTCTTTCTCTCTCCAGGTATATTAATAATTCCCCCTGTCTCTCCACCACACAGAGTTGGAGGTTTTTTCCCTTCAGACAAAGTTTCTAGAAGTTTCTATAAATTAATAAGAGTGTGTTCTCTGTGAAGCCGGCAGCTTTGAACCCGGCGTATTGATCTTGCAGGTGAGTCGGCCGTGCCGGATCACGACTTCAAACAGAATCCAATGTTCCTGTGAAGAGGCCGGCCCAGCCCAGAACAATACCCATATTACCCCTTCCATATGACTGGTCCAATCTGAGGGTGGATGGAGGGTGGTGGTGGTGGTGGTGGTGAGGTGGGACAGGCAGGAAGTACCTGCGCGTGGTGGAGGAGGTTAAGACGGCTGAGGTGGGATTTGGATCATAGTGATTCTAAGGTGAGCAGCTGCGTGTGAAATCAGCCGTGGATATTGGATGTGATTGAGATGTTGAATTAATCACAGAGAACTGCCAGGTGGACCGACCGATGCTGAGGTGTTGTCCTTTTTATTACAAATCAGATGTGCTCCACCTCTGCTGCAGCGGATTATCATGCATCCATTGTAAAAAAAAAAAAATCACTATTTTGCTCTTCAAAAGTCAAAGTAAATTAAAACATTAATGTGCTTTGATTCACTCAGATTATTTTGGATTTCTAGGGAGGTTTCTGTGGATGTTTCAAGGCAATAAAACAACCAAAGTGAAGTGAAGTAAAAATGTTACATTTAAGCAGCTTCAGTTTGATATGATGTGTGTTCGTTAGTTCACAGTGCAGCTACAGGTTTTGTGCAAATCACCTGCAAAAGTAAACATGCAAAATATTTAAAGAGAGAAAATAGAAACAGATGGTGGTTATTAATTTAAGTGCATTCGTCTTGTAAGCAAGCAAGTTGTTAAGTTTGTTGTGAGTGTAAAATCAGGCTCAATACACTTAACAAATAAAAGATAGTAGAGATAAAACATAATGTCAAATTTACAATGTCTATATATGTTTTTTGCTGAATTACAGAAAAGACAACGACGTAACAATTCAACAAAAGGTGAAGTACAATATGTAGATTTAAAAAATCAAAGTGCTACATCCTGTGATCGGAGCGAGGTCGAGTTAGGTCTGTGGAGTTCATGTGAGGTGGTGTAAGAGTTTTACAGCAGTTTGTGGTCTGACCTGCATGATACAGAACAAAGTGGTGTAATGTTTGTGTCACAGCTGGTTTCTTTAAGGAAAGTATTTATTCGTGCTTATCGAGCTAATAGAAAGAAAACAAATCTGCATTTTTGGAATTTGCAACATTGCAAAAGTTCTGAGTTATATAAATTTTTTTCTCCTTTAGAAAATGTATTTATGTTTGCACCTACATAGTTAAGTTTGTTTGTAAAACATGCATGAGTTTACATGTGATTCAGCCTCTGCGTGTGTGTGTGTGAGAGTGCAGGTCAATTTCAAAAATAGATTTTTATGCAGTTTTGTCATCAAAATCTAGATTCAAACCAGACAGTGTTTAATTTTATGAGCTGTAGCTGATGCAGTTGCTCGCTTATCATAAAGTGCAGACAGTTTATGATTGATACATAAATACAGACAATATACCGTACGTAAAATAATATTGCAATCTGAATCTTACTGCATAAGCAGTGAAATTTAGTAACAGGTTTCAATCTGAGGAGATCTCATTTGTTTCAGGTTTGGGATGCTCATTATCAAGTATTTAAGATGGGTATAAAGAAATCTGTATATAGTTATTGCGTAGTAATTAGTGTATGTCAGTTATAGAAATATTTAAGATAGAAAAGTGCAAGAGAGAACAAGTGAAACATTAAAAGAAAGTTTAAGACATACGTTATCTTTGCACACAAACATACAGACATAATGTCAGGACATGAACTGTGTCACCACTCAACCTGTGTGTGTGTGTGTGTGTGTGTGTGTGTGTGTGTGTGTGTGTGTGTGTGTGTGTGTGTGTGTGTGTGTGTGTGTGTGTGTGTGTGTGTGTGTGTGTGTGTGTGTGAGTCAGACAGACAGAGGCTGTGTAAGTGCTGATTAGCGATTAGCAGGTCTTGAGGCTGACGGCAGAGCTGATCAGTATTTCCTCTGTGTCAGAGCTTTAGGGAACAAATCCCGACATTAACCCGGCTCTCATCTGCCTGGCAGAGCGCTAGCAGCAGCCTGCCAGCCATAGGCCGTACATCCAGCAACAACCGCAAGCTAAAGCATGTGAATCCTCCTCTGACGGCGCCTCATTGTTGTCTCGTTTCAAATCAAAACCGCATTTGATCACCGTGGAGCTTCTAATGTTGCTCTCAGCATCAAGGTTGATGGGCTGTGACATGCGATATTTAATAGGAAGTCTAAAGTTTGTCACAATCCGCTTGACAAAAATGACATTTAAGTAGTACCCCTTGAGGGAGTAGTAAGTGAATTTCTATACTTCTATAAAAAGCGTAATCCCCTTGAAGAGCATTAACTGGAGCAAAAGGTTCCTTTTAAGAGCTGATGTGTCTCTCACAAGACACCACAGGGAGTACTGACACATAATTGTTCTGACTTTGGCTTTAATTCATATAGAGGGCACATCAGGTGTCACCACTGAATGTCAAAGGGTGTCGAGCCGAGACCTAAGATCGCCTCCAGAGTACTCGAATGAGGCCAGCAACTCCACTGGTTCTCTCACTGATCAGCGGTCAGTTCATCAGACATCATTTGCAATGCAAATTATTCTTATTGAAGTCCAGAAGATTAGCTGAGATAAACTCGACCACTTGAGGACCATGAAAGTTTTTAACAGGTTCTTTGGTAGGTTAGAGACCATCAGTCAAGTCCACGTGGGATAAATTAAGTCGAAGTAATAAAAAAAATCTTCTGACCTCTGTCCGTGTTCATTTGCTAATGAAACTTTAATTAGATTAAAGAGAAATTATATCTTGTTAAAATGAGATATTATTACTTCATAGAAGTCTTTCAGACTGACTCAACGGTTTGAAGTTACATTTTAGGACTGCAGTAAGAACTTATGTTTGTTGTTATTTGTCTGTAATTCTTGTTTCTACCTTTTCCTGAACATTGCATCCTGTCGCATAGTCGAGTGTGTGTGTGTTTATGCCACCTCAGTGCACTCGCCGCTCAGACTCAACATGTCAACACAATATATTCTTCATCAGTCACAGTGTGCAGACTTTAGAGTTCCCCGTGCCGACACTGATCACACATTCAAAATGTTCCTGTAGGGATTTCACTCGTGCTTCTGTACGAGAGAACAAGTTGTATTTGGGTGTTGGGTGGATGAAGGCAGGAGAGCTGAAAACATTCAGCGAGCAGAGCCGAGCAGAGATCGGCACAGCGTGTAACAGTTCAGCTCCATCAACATCACTGCCTGGATGCGCGGTGCATGGTTCACTAAGAGGGAGGTGACTGAAGAGCAAAGAGGTTCAGGGTTCATCATATCAGGAAACGTCTGTCTAATGAAGTAAGTAAGCTACAGGGTGACTTTAAGGTTTGAGTCATTGCAGGCTGGAATTAAACGACTTCTCCATATTTGTGCATCCCTCTGTTGTGTTTGTGTCTCAACCAAGCAAATATCGAATATTTGGATAATAAAGTTGAACTCAAAGCATAAAGTTTGAATGTTGCATGCTCTATTAGGAATGCTGGTTTTGAGGATTGTCGTTGATTTTCCTTTATGATTCTTCAACATTGTGGCATTGTGCATATTTTGGATTATTGATAATATCATATGTTTCACTTCTATGTCCATTTTTATGTTTGTACTCTTTATATATGTTTCCTGCTTCCCAAACATTTCCCTCTGGATACATACAGTTATTTTTATGATGCATCCTCGACAACTCAAGTCAGTGACGCAAAACCCATGACATGATATGAAATTATTATAAGCCATGTTCTCCAAACTTTTTCCATACAGATGTGAGTGTTGGAAGCATTTCATATGAGTTCTGGACTTCACTTCAACATATTTGAATCTTTTCCTGTTTCTTTCTTTTATTTCGTTGTTGCGTCTTCAAATAATTGAGTCTGTGTCGATTGCATTGTTGTATTGAAAACCTTTTGATTATAATTCATATTTTTGTCAGGGGAGTCTTCCCAGAGGCTGCGAGCCAGCCTAGTGTGGTTTGACAGCTGATGGGCTGAAGTCTTATTGGCAGTGACATGTGTCAATCTTCAGAAGAAGTCCCGCCCACTGTGGTCAGACCGAGCCGAGCCAGTCGAGCTGCTGTCAGCCGCTCATCACTCAGTCCTTTTCATGTTTGCCTTTTTTCTGTGTTTGTGTGTGAACAAGAAAAGAGTGTATTCCAGTATGGTTCACACACACATACACACACACACACATGCACCTACACACCAATGAGGCTCCTTCGTCTCATAGCTGCTGTGCACGTGTGATTTTTTTCCTTTTTAGTGTTTGTGCATGTGTGCACAAGTGTGTTTTCTCTCTCTCTCTACACACAAACACACACACACACACACCAATCCATCCACCAACCCCTATGTTGTCTGCCAGGAGGGCAACATCAAAGAGACTCTAGCTGTGGGCATGAGGAGCCTGGAGACTAGCGAGGGCCTGTGGAGTGAAGAGTGGGCCTGCAGAGGCAGCTGGAAAGTCAAGTGGCCACGGGGAGCCTGGAGAAGGAGGCGTGATTGGAGAATGAGGCCCGGGCCTGGAGAACAAGGTGAGCCTGGGGAGCAAGGTGTGGTATACTGTTGAGTGAGATACAGGTCCAAAAAAAGGAGTATGAAGGTGGCCCTGGGGATGCAGGTCAACCCAGGAGAGGTGAGAATAGAAAGTAAGCCTGGAGAAGGAGGCGCAGCAGCGGCATGAAGCCGGAGTGTTTTCGTGAAGTTTCTCAAAGATCGACAGATGTCAGAGAGACACTCTTAAATGCAGCTGTTGCTCTCGGTGACAAGTTTACGGATGTTGCAATCTCTTGTCCTCCCTTTTTATGTTTTAACAATAGCCGGTCAGACAGACAGAGAGAAACACTTTGGTCCCTGTAAACAATACATTTCCTCCACGAGACAATGTCCACTTTTTTTTTATTGGCTGCAGGCGGAGGAGGGAGGAGGGCCCGCAGGAGGCGGTGGGAGGCAGGAATGATAGCAGGAGGAGGTGGTGGGAGGTGGGCAGGAGAACACAGGACTGCCGCTGTTGCCTCTGAGGCAGAGATCGGCTTCTTGCTCTCATCTGCCCGTCAGAGCCCTCCTCTGAGCCGCCAATCATAATGATGGACAGCTGCTAGTGGATGGAGGAGAGAGGTTTTGAAGGGACCGGCTCGTTTGCACAGTGTTATCTGTGAGTTCTCTCTGTTTGTGTCTAGAAGAGACAACGCTGTCTGTAACCATGACTTCTGCAATCACACGTCTGACAGGTGGGTCATGGAAAGCTGTGATTGCATCATTATGGATCATGTTTTTCCCTGTTGCTGAAGCATACACAGTGTAAACATGAGTGTTTCAAACAACCTTTGCATGAAACGCACCTGTCATAGCCCACACAGCTTGAGCCATGTGCTTGTTTAAGACTCATATATTAGACACACGTTTAAAGATTTGGGTGGGATTAATTTGTCATGTCACATTTCGGAGGCTCTATTTACAGAATATGGCAGGAATAGAATATAACATGCGTAACTATGCTTAAATTAATGTAGAATCATCTGAAAATAACAATCATTATGTTTTTGTTACCTCCGAATAAGCCCACCATGTTGAACCATCGTGTTTCTACAGTAGCCCAGAATGGACAAATGCAACACTTTTTGTGTTTTTTTAAGCTTTTTGCAGCCACTATAGTTTCGAGGTGAGGCGAGGTTGTTGCAATTAGCAACTATACCACTAGATGCCACTAAATTCTCCACACTGTTCCTTAAAACAAACTAAATTATGTTATATTGTGTTTTTTTTGTTGTTGTTTTTTCAGCTTCTTAATTTGAATTTCAAGTTTGAGCCCCCCTCCCACAATAACACAAGTGTCAACAAACTGTAAACAGTTGCAAAACCTAAATCATTGGCAGTTATTTAAATAAAATTCGCTCTAAATAACACTGCAGTCTATTGGTATGACTAGCGGTGGATAGCGGTGGAAGTAATCATCTAGTATTAATGTGTGAACAAACTCAGGTCAAAACAATACGACAGGTATTTCTGTTTTAGCAGGCTGCTGACATCATGTGAATGCATGGACGCTGTGACCAAGCAGCACAGAGCATCATCCGGTGAGTTTTCAAAATAAAAGACCCTGTGCAAACTCCTGATTGTAACAGACACTGTACATACACTGCAGTACATGCACCCAAATGGAAAATGTATTTTCCTTGTGAACTTCACCAACAAATTCATAAATCCAGATTACCAGACAGACATGTTCATCAGAGCCAGCCACCAGATATATATTTTTTACAGTGTAACACCTGATATGAGGTTGTGTTGGAAGCACATGAAGTTTTTCTATGTTTGTACGATGAATGCAGAAACCAGTATATGAAGTGAGGGCGAGCTGATGCAGCTTTCTTATTCTCTCTTTGCAAGCTTCAGTTTTACAACCAGCAGGTTTCCCCTCGACACAAAGACACGAGACAGAGATGAAGAGAAAGAAAAAAACAAAACACTTCACATCAGTCGCTGCCATAAAAACAGTGGCCAACAAAAGAAAGGAGCAGTATCCAAAATAATTCTATTTTAATTGGGTCTTTCCATGGAAGATCCTGTATGCTGACAATGTTTTCAGTGTTTGTTCAGTTCTGGTATCAGCGTCCTGTGCTAACTGACTAGTCCTTCCTTTGGTAAAATAAATTACTGTTAGGTGAGAGCAACAAAACAAAAAATGTGAGGTTTCTTATAATCCTGTATCCCAAGTATTGAAGTCCTGGTTTATTGTTTCTAATGATGATGATCTAATTCACACTGTAAATGTGTAAGTAGTAGCAGGTTCCTTATCCGGATAGAAGTTGTTCTGTATTCTGTTAAATATTGTAAAGCCCTTTAAAGTAATTGTAGTGATTTATAATTAGTTGTTGTATTTTTATGTGACAGATTTTATTTTTTTGAAACAATAAAAAAACGTGTGAAATTATTCCCATTTTCTCAAATTCCTTTGTTTACCATCTGGCTAGCAATGGATCGACTAATGATACAGCAATTAGTGAAAAATGAATGTGTGTATGATCGTGTGTGTGTGTGTGTGTGTGTGTGTGTGTGTGTGTGTGTGTGCAGGATCAGTATTCTAATGAGGACAGACAAAAGAAGTCTGTAGCTCAGAGCCAATTGGACAGAGAGGAGCAGAGCATCAGAGAAAGAAAGCCGGAGAGGGGAGTGAGCTAGTTGGGGGGTTAGGGAGGGTTCAGGCTGGTGGCAGTCAGTGCCTCAGGCAGGGTTTTGGGGTCAGGCCCCCCCAGACGGTCACACCGGCCCCCGGGGCCCCGAGAGGGGGGACACCAGGACCACGCTGGCCAAGGGAGGGGCACTCAATTAGGGCAACGTTCAAAATTTTAGCTTGGTGCTTCAGAAGAGAAAGCCACCTGATACCTATACACCTCAAAGATCCTCCGCCACCCCCTCCACCACTGCTCAGTGCACCTACTGCTGATTGACACACTCGAGGGTTTGAATGATTTTTGAAGACTGAAAATGATGCGTTGATTTAAAGTTATGTAACATCGTTTTATTTAACCTTTGTCTCAGTCAAATCCCCTCGAAACATTTATTATTTCCCACCGAATTCAAATACTGGTAAGAGGAGAAAATATGATACCAAATCTGTCTATTATAATAATTCTTCTTATATTATAAATAACAACAATGCATGCTGTGAAGATACGTGGAAATTATGAAAACCTTTATCTGTGTCAAAATGAAGTCAAACTCCTTGGAGAACACCTAAAATCAGAGATTTATTCAAGTATAAATAATAATTGTGCAAATTCCAAATGAGTCAGACTGGTGACCATGTAATTTAAATTTGTCATCAAAGATGGGTTGCAAAGAAAAAACTTTTTAGGTACCACTTGTTTTCATTTGCAGGAATGATTAAGCAAAATTAATTAATAACAAGAACAGAGAATGAAGGAAGATGTGAACGGCATTACTGTGGCTGTTAACCAATCCCCTTTCCAGTTCATACTTTGTCAAAGCAGGAACTGACACTGTATTTCATCTCTACTGATCATGGTGACCGATTGTGGTGAACTGATTTTGCAGAATCAAACAAAAAAAGAAGAAATTGACCTTTAAAGGTATATTCTGCATTAAAATGTCTGAAAATTACCAGAGGTATATATTCAAATATATATACATATATATTTTTTTTCACATTGTATTAAAGGTAATGCAGTGTTTTCTTTGGTCGCCTGTAGTGTCATATCTTAACCCCCTGAAGCTGCTATAATTTCTGGGGTATGCGTGAGAGAGTGAGGAAAGAAGTCAGCGAACTTGACTAAATGTAACGTGACTAAAACTTTAATACATTGCTTCAGCTGTGAACATGATGTCACATCAGATAGATTTTCATGGTTTATAGCCTTCATTGTTTAACAATGAAGAAAACAACTCCCATGATCCCACGCTATAGCTGACTGTGACATAATCAAACTGCATCTTTTGTTATTGTTTGATGTGAAAGACCTCTAGTGGCAGAAATGACGTACAGTGCCTTTAAGTTAGCAGAGCAAACTTTTGCTTTTGGATCTGCATCGGATATTATTCCTAATTTACCAAAAAATTGGATTTTATTTTCAAATATCCTACTAGCAGGCCTCATTGGCAGAGTTACAAATGCATAATCGCACTGCATCGTTTCTGGCATACCGTGCATTTGCCCGGTGGGCCGACGTGCTATTTTGGCCGACATGAAAATCTATCATGATTGAAGAACAAAAGTGAGGTTCAGATGGTACTGATGTAGAAATCTTCTGTTGTATTTGCTTAGGCCAGTTAGTCTCTGAGGTGCTGTTGTGTGTGTGTGTGTGTGTGTGTGTGTGTGTGTCTGTGTGTTTCTGGCCAGTTTCACACATTGCATAATTAGCAGTAACATTAGCATGCCTAACATCTCAGCTGCTGCTCCACAATACTCTCAGGAAGATCCCTGCTGAAAATCCTCCCAGTATCTGTCAATCTCTGACTCTCTCTCTCACACACACACACACACACACACACACACACACACACACACTCTTTATGTCTCTTATGTGTCTGTGTAGCATTATATGCCTCGGTGGAAAATGCAACCTAATTGCCAGGCAGCAAACATTTCAACTCTTCTGTGTTTTCTCGTTTAACTTCATCATCATTAACTTTATTCAAACACGTACAGTGCATGAAAAAAAAATAATAATTCGGGGAGGGGTGCTGTTCAGGATCCAAACATTCCTCACTGATCTGCCACAGTCGAGCTGTTCGTAGTTTCACTGTTGCGGGAGATTCTGTGTAATTAATTGGTTCTTCTGGGGGTCAAGTGGTTTCATCTCATTTCAGTCGCCTTATACATCAAGCAGCCATGTCTGCACCTGTTTCCTGCTCTCAGCAGCTGCCAACCCGGCCTCCCAAACCTACTATTGATCCCATCAGATCTCGCACACGCACACTCTTGTGCACGCACACACTCGAAATGCTTTATTTGTATCTGCTAATTAAATTCGCCGGAGCTGGCCTTGAATATTACAGAAGTTTCAGCAGGGTTTATTCTTAATTTGTTAAGCGGATACCGCCTCAGTAAGCACCAGACTATATGATGAACATTAGTGACATAGTTATAGACAAGGTATATGGACAGGTTTTAAGTGTGTACTGTACATCTGAGGCTTGCAGGGATAGTTAGTGTAAATCAAGCTTTATGGTCTGTTGGTATAGCATACATTTACAAGCGTTTGCTGAAGGGAAGGAGAGATTTGAGATTCGAGATTGGAAAGATGTTTGATTTTGTATTTTTAGGATGTTTTTGCCTTTATATTTGATAGTGACATCAACTTTTGATCATATTGTATCTGTTTCTCAAACTTTTCACGTCATGTACCAGCCTAGAAAAGTTCAGATACAGTGAAACGCTACTCGGCTACACAGATTCATTTATAATAAGAAGATCGTTACTGTCGGCTGAATCCTGAACAGAACCGGTTCGAGAACCAGAGCTAATTTGGTGAAAAGGTAATCCTGATCCGCAGTTTTCCTAATAGTTCCAGCTACTACGTGCTACATGTGAACATGACTACACATCAGGCTGATATTAAAACTAAATATTACAGGAAATACTAAACATATTTTAAATGACATAGTTTATTTTCATTCAAACATTGTCGTATTTTGATAGTATAAGCTGTTTCTAAATCCTCCGAGTATCACTACAGGGACGTTGCGTACCATCAGTGGTACATATACCGTAATTTGAGAACTAGTGTTGTGACAAGTAGCTTCTCTGTTTGCTGTTTCACAATAAAAGCCTTCATATAAATCAGGTGGCACAATCATTACCTCTTCTTCTTTGAAAGGCTTTTATTTTAAACCCTGCAGGAGGTGTGAAGATTCATTACCTTAACAAAGCAGAGTACAAAATACAAAGCTATAGCAAGCTATTTTTAGAGATCAGGCTTTATTTTAGATATATAATAATACATGTTATCATAAAATATAGTTGTGTGTAAGAATTTACAGCCGGGCAGGTAAAGAGTTTGAGGCATTTCAAGATAACTCTCACACTTTACATCCATATGCCTACAAGTTCAAGAACAAAAGAGGGAGGCACAGGACGAAGGGAGGGAGGGGTGGTTGTACGTCCCCCCCAGCAGACACTGGAGTTCAGGACTCCTCGTGCTGAAGAGAAGCTTTTGTCGAGCACTCGACAAAAGGTCTCATTCTGGAGGTTAAAGGTTAAAAGAGGCCACTTCCGACTCACTTTCCACTTCCCAGCATTCCACAGTTTGCAGACATTCCCCCAGAGCTTCAGGGATTCATCTTTTATTATTTGACTTTAACACTTTAATATGTTCTATAATAAGTGACAGTATGAGATGATATTGATTGTACCACTGTATACATCAATGAGAACATTTTAATATATTGTACTGAGTGTTATTAATGCATCTACATGAATATTTGGTCAATATTGTACTGTACGAGTAATGAGCAGACTCCAGAATGCAGATTTGATTTTCGTCTGAATCAAATATGTAGAAGAGCATTGGAGGAGACCTTAATTTACCCCCAAAGGGAAAGTTGCCAGTAATGATAAAAAAGAACAAACTGAAGAACCGTTTGAACTGCGGAACGTGTTGGTCTTGTCTTATCAGGTGAAGTTTTTCCACACTCCGAACTTGGAGCACATCCAAAGACATTTATGGAAAAATGTGTTTTCATCCTAGCAGCAGTCGTGTGGATACATTAGTAGTCTGTGTGCAGTGTGTGTGTGTATTTACCTATTTAGTAACTGCTACAACACAGATTTTAGTATATGCATTTGATTTGTGCTTCAGTCTCTTTGGAATTAGTGTCTGATGCAACAAATTATACAAACACAGACTGGAACTACTCTTAGATTCTTCAGGTGAAGAATCGCTAAAAAATGTTCAACTCATGATTATTTTTTAGACTTTGATAAGGCTAAAACTTATCTTAATGTATATTTAATTGTATATTTATAAAACACAACCAATGAATTGGATTGTTATTACTGAGCAGTGACAGTAACCATGGCTCAAAATGAAAATGTCACCGCCTGCAGAACTTGAATATTCTTGAATATCCCAGTTATGATAGTGTTATGTGTTATGTGTTACGCACGTAAACATCACATTCAGTTTTCAGAAACCTGGATAAGTCATTATCCTTGATTTGAGAACAGTGCACATGCTACCTGAAGTCACCCATAAAAATGGTTACTAATACTGTGGCATGTAAACCAGGTTTCTGATCGTGTTCTGCCGAGTTTGTACTGTAGGTGCATTTTTTAACTCAGGTTATGAAGTAGCTAGTCAGTAACACAAAATATATAATGGTATACAATGTACTAATGATCAAAAATTAAATAAAGGGTTGTAATGTGTTGTGGGAAATGTCAATTTTAGAACTAAGCAAACTTATAAAATGCTAAAAAAAAATGTGGCTGTAAATGAAATTCGGGATGACACCTGTAGTTATTCACAGCTTGAATCTGCACCAGTATGCTGAATCAGGCCCTAAATGTCTACACGCATGGACTTTTCAGTCATTTCTTGCATCCCTTCTTCACTCCTGTGGAAAGTTTTCTTCGACTTCTGGAGACGTTTTCTTTCTTTTAACCTGCCTTCCTGCACATTGTCATCTGTGTGTTTGTTTGCAATTAATCCCATTAGTTGAAAAGGGACACAGAACAAAACTAATGAGCCAATTACTTTCAAATAAAGGTAGCCAAAGTACGGGAGAAAAGAATGAAAAACATCATCAAAAAACGACTAACAATGTTTCCGAGGTACTTCTCGTGATTAACTCTGAACTTATGATGGTATACAATGTACTAATGATCAAAAATTAAATAAAGGGGAAAGTTTGCTTTATAAATCATATTATTGCTCTTTGTTTCCTTGGTGGTAATGTTAGTGTTCATCTTGAGGATGTTGAGGTGACTGAGATCAGACACAGCTGCAGCAAACAATTAGAAACCCAGACACTGTTCAGATCTTCTAGTCTGTGTTAACATCACACCCTGCATATGAGCACAACCCACATACTAGTGTGCAGTTTAGTGTACTGAGTGGACACACTGCTTGGTTATTTCTAAACAGCGCAGATATCGAAGAAGAGTCCAAGAAACAAATACAAAGGAGATACTGTGAAACTTGAGGTTAACTCAGGTTAAAACAACAACTGCAGCGATAAAAGAAATGTCTCAATCTGTGAGCTTTTGTACTTTTTTGGGGGGAGTACTGCTGTACCTGAATGCCCCACAATGGGCCTGTGAGTTCAAGTGCAGAGCATGCTGGGATACCATGCAAGTCTCTCTGAGGAGAGATTTTTTCAGGACACAGTCACACACACACACACACACACACACACACACACACACACACACACACACACACACAAACATACAGTGCAACGCGTTTTAAAGCTCATCTGCAAACTGATTCTGTCAGGGAGACTTAGTGACATGCGGCTGCCTCCTACAGCTTTCCTCCATAACGGCGCCGGGTCGGCATCGGCCTTGTGCTGTCCACCAGGGAGGAGGAGAGACGGCGGGTTCTAAATAGAGCCTCCCTCGGTTAAATATTAACACTCGCCTTCCCTCTGACAGAGAGCAGCCCGCCATGTCGCCTTCCATCTCCACCACGGGGAGATGCAACACAGCATAGCACTCAACCACACGACACAACACTGGAGTATGGACACAACACATACACAGAAATGAAGTTATGTATGTGCTTAGAAAGGCGGATGGAGTTTGTCCAACATTATGGAGACTTTTTTTATACATCTCCTCTTTCAGTGATTACCAAATGATTTGATTTTTCATCAACAAAACACAGAAGTCCACACGTTTTAGCATTTGAAGCCCAAAAGAAGCTTTTTGCCAATATTATTTTCCCAGTTTTGAATATATTTTGCAACATTTTCATGCTCAAACTCTCCTTCAATTTATCTGCAGAGATGATCTTCTGAAGCAGCTGTCAAACCATCACGCGATGATAAACATCCGACTAATAAAATGTGATGGGTTAGCAGCGGGGGGGGTGAGGCATTCAGTGACCTGCAACATCAAGTGTAACCTCTCGCACACACACTTAGCATAACCGGTGAGAGAGGTGGCCTTGGAAGGGAGCGGAATATGTGCGTGGAAGTGACAGGTGATCATCCTCATTAGAGCGAGGTGATGGAGAGGAGAAGAAAGAGGAAGGATTGACTTATCTGACGGGTCCGAGAAAAGCAGTGTGTGCAATATGCCACTCCACACTGGAGACCTATCGAACATACTGTCCCTTTTTTTAAAAATTGTCAAAGATCCATAAGTGTGTAGAGAAATGCTGCGATGGGATATGAATGTGTCAGCTCGGTGTGTTCATATTGGATTACTCTGCAGCGCCTCGTATGAAATGAAGATAAAAGGATGGAAGTCAAACAAAAACCTTACTCAGTGTTGAACCCTGGTGACCATGATCTTTCTCTAACAATATCATCGATGCCATGCAAGAATAGCGAAGATAAAAATATTGTTTTACTTCCAGGACTTTGCGAAATCATCCAACATCAATATTCATTTACATTAACAGACAGAACTGATAATAGGGTTGTAATCTATTGTGGGGAATGTCAATTTTAGAACTAAGCAAACTTATAAAATGCTAAAAAAAAATGTGCAAATGTGGCTGTAAATGAAATTCAGGATGACACCTGTAGTTATTCACTGCACCGGTATGCTGAATCAGGACCTAAATGTCTGCATGCATGGACTTTTCAGTCATTTCTTGCATCCCTTCTCCGTTCTTCACGCCCGTGGAAAGTTTTCTTCGACTTCTAGAGACAGTTTTCTTTATTTTAAAACTGCCTTCTGCACATTGTCGTCCGTGTGTTTGTTTGCAATTAATCAAATTAGTTGAAAAAGGACACAGAACGAAACTAATGAGCCAACTACTTTCAAATAAAGGTAGCCAAAGTACGGGAGAAAAGAATGAAAAATATCATCAAATAACGACTAACAATGTTTTCACGAGGTACTTCTCGTGATTAACTCTGAACTTCGTCTGCTAAGAAAGATTGCGTGGTGCGTTCAGAAGCTCCTGAATAGCTGCTAAATGGACCGTGTGGTGAGATTGTCTTGTCAGCTACTATTTCTGAAATTATTCCTTGAGGACCAAAAACACAAATAAGTCAGAGGCAGCAGGGCTGAAATGAAAACAACCTGTTACATGAAACGCATATTTACAAAACCTGTTAGTGTTAGCGGTCGGGGGGGAGCTGCAGAAAATAAGACTGAAATTATTCAAACAGACAGAGGAGCCTAAAGAGTATCCAGTTGGGGCAGAGAAGAAAAAAAGACAGACTTCAAAAAGCATTGTTGGATATCACAAACACACACACACACACACACATATTTGTGCAGTAAGGTATGGATTTGGCAGAGGTTATTACGCCCATGTTTAATTCATAACTGTTTTCCTTCTTTCTGATCAGAAACATGAAAGAGAGAGTTTTGCCCGGAGAAAAAACAAAATGGCTGAACTCATCAATACCCTGACAACACTCGCCCGCCTATGCAGCAGGGGAAGGAGACAGAAATGACAAACTTCATAAGGACGTTTTATTTTAATGATGGTCCGTGCAATATTGTTGCATTGTTTTTTTTTTTATTTGTGTTGTGTTTATTCTTTTATGCGGGGCTCATGATTATGTTATTTTTATGTTCTGCCCGAAGGAGAAAACACAACAAATGAAAAAAGCTTTTCGTAGATTTGGATTCTCTGCGTGTGAATGTGTGAAAAAGTACACTGAGGAGCAGAGCAGATACAAAGTAGATCCCTAATCCTAAAGAGTATATGTAGCTTCTTTTTTTAAACAACGGCTTCAATGTTCAATTTGAGCTGAAAGTGTTTCGGAGAGTTGTTGATTGATAATGTAGTTTGTATTGCATCACACTAACAGGTGTTTCTATTATTTTGTCCACCCCATTTATGTCAGTGAGTGACGGCTAAATGACAGAAAAGTGAGTAAACTGTCTCTGAACAAGTTAACAGGGAGTAAGTCACTCTTGGAACCACAGGTAGTGAACATCGATGCGCCTTCTGTTTCAGCTTTTGGCTTTTTCTTTTTATGTTTATGGGAATATTGAAATGCATTTGATTGTTTGTAATTAAATCTGTATCCACTTGGGCACTTTGATTCAATAGGAGCATCTGAATACATCAAGACGAAGTTGTTTTTAAGTCTTTAACTCCAAGTCGAGTCATGAATTAGTCAAAGTCATTCTTAAATTGGCTATAATCAATACTTTTATGGTAACAACATATCAAATGACAACATGGAAAGCTTCGCTGTAAAGGTCTGTAAAGTTCCTCTCAGATTTACGAAGCTTTATTAGAAGTTTCAGCTCTTTGTTTCATACTCACTGCTCACATAGAGTCCTTTTTGGCTGGTTTCAAGAATTTTTTTTTTGGAAAAGCCGCTGTACACTACTTTCACAGCACCAAACAGCATAGAGTCAAAGAAAGCAACTAGCTGATCTGATGAACAAACTGGAACATTCAGCTGCTAACGAGACAAATATTTCCCTCAAGATTTGCTAGAGGTCGATAACGCAGTTAAAATGAACTGTTAATTCATCAGGTGGCCAGGAGCACGACTCCAAATGAATGATAATGTTGTTCCCTGACAAACTATGCAAATAAGTTCACCAGATCAACTTAAGAAGTGATTATTTAATAATGTTGTATCAAATCCCAAGTCTCAAGTCATTTGAGATCATTCCAAGTTAAATCTTAAAGCTCTCAGAGTACATCTCTAGTCAAGTGTCAGGTCCCTGAGGTGAAGTCAAGACTCGAGTCTGTCAGAGTCTCAAAGTCTCAAACGAATCAAGTAATCTTAGTCAGTATTTGTGATAAAAAAAATAGGCCTGAAGTCTCTGAAAGTAGAATCACTTTTCCTATCAGATTTATCAGATGTATTCTGGTCTATACAAGACGAGTACAAGTCAGGTTTAGTCTGTCAGAGTAAGTCTCAAGTCAAGTCTCAAATCTTTCAGGGTTATTTCAAGCCAGGATCTCAGGTTATGTGAGATGAGCCCAAGTCAAGTCTTTTGGTCCTGTCTGAGTAAAGTTCAAGTCAAGTCTCAAGTCATTAGAGACAAAGTCAAGGTTCAAGTGTGACCCCATCGTTTAAACTCCACACCATGGCTTCCTGTTTATAATTTACACTGGAGTCACTGGAAGAGTTTAGTTTTTTACAGGATGTGCAGTATTCATTGTGACTATTAAACTGACTTTAACAAATCGACAGCGTCCAGACGCCCCTTCATGTCGGACCCTTGTCCAAGTCTGCAGCTCTGCTACAATGTAACATAAATTCAGGTCGGCGCTGCTGGGAACGAGGGTTAAAAATCTATTAGAGATTAGATTCTCATCCATGATCACAGCAGTTATGCTGAAGCAACTTCTCGAGCACTGTTGCCCAACCACCCTCCACTCAACTGAGGGAAAGGATTTTTTTTTTTAAAGCTCCCCTGCATGTTACCAGGCTGTAATTCTCCATCCTATCTGATTGCTCTGATATATCGCTTCCATTACAGGCTATTAGCCCGGCTGAGCCAAAGTGCAAACTTCTCGGTCGATTCATCTCATCCTAGCCAGCCTGTATCTCCAGCCAGTGTTGGCCTCCATGTGTGTGTGGCTGGTATAGTGAAGTCATTAAAAGTTAATCAGAGATGCACCATTGCAGCAGAGTGGGGAAGAATTGCCTCTGTCAGTGGCTCCGGGCACAGGAAATCATACCAGAGAGAGAGAGGGAGAGAAAGGCAGTGATAGAGACAGAAAAACACAAGGAAGCAGACAGGCTGAAAGAGAGAGAGAGAGGGAGATTCTCATACTAATGAACCATCACTTCCTTGTCTCAACCGATGCCCTCCGAATCCCAACATCTGTCCCACCAAACCAAGCCTCATTATGGCACCCCTCAACTAACCCGACCCCACCACCACCACCACCACCGCTGTGCATACACACACATACACACACACACGCACACACACTCTCTCATACATGCGCGGTCACATCCCGTCGAAAACGCAGGGAGATGGTGGGAAAGTCTGCCCCACTGTAGTTGTCACATCAGATCTACAGCACGACGGCCGAGGGCATATGCATGTGGTGTGTGTGTGTGTGTGTGTGTGTGTGTGTGTGTGTGTGTGTGTGTGTGTGTGTGAGAGAGATGTGGATGGGTGGGTGGTGGTGGTGGTGGTGGATGTGGTGGTAGTGGTGGGGGGGATCTAGGTCTGGGGCTGTGCCTGAGGGCCTCGCCTGCGCTACAAAAGACTCCACTCAACTCCGGTTAGTCCCCCTCACTAGCATATCAGCACTGACGGACTGCACACACACACAAATACACACCTTCCACACACACACACACACACACAGTGCACTTTAGCCATAGTCGCTCTGATTAACACTTTCCCCCCCTAACTGATAAACAGTGTCATCCTAGGGTGGACAGGAAGCTGCACGAGCTGCACCGTGCACGATGAACGCAGGATGGAGTGAAGCGTAATCTTTGCATTAGCTTTACTTTGCACGTGTCGACGTGTTATCCGTTGCTTTGCAGCCGTGAGCACACGGGAAACCGGCTGATTGATGAATGTGTGTAAATGTGTTTAGCAATATGTGTGTGTGCGCTGCGTGCTATCACTCTCTTGCTAGGGGTGACAGGTTGGTTGGGGACTAATGCAGCGCGACGGAACTGAATGTGGCCTCGAGCAAAGCAGCTGCCTGCAGCCAGTCCTCATCTGAGCTGTCAGACACACACACACACACACACACACACACACACACACACACTAGAATCCATTCCAATGGAGAAAGAGTTCAGGATCCACACACACACACACACTTATAAACACACTCATGAGCATTATAACCCCCGTCGCCACTGCTTTTCTGCTTGTGTGGCTTCGAGACAATAATGGCTGTGCCTGGATGAGGTGGTGGACATGACATGCTGGGTTTGGCTCGTTTGACTCAACACTCGTCTGTTTGTTTTCTGGGGAACCACAGAACAGGTTTCTTTTTACACACACTCAACACGAGCGGCTGTTGGAGGAGTTCATTGTATGAGAACTGTTATATAGGTTGTATTAGGTTTATGATGGTGTGCACTCAGTGTCATCATCTGTGCACAGAGAATATTGATGCTATAATGACACAAATTACTCTATTACTAAACTAAACACAAATTGATTTTATTTTTTAAATCATTTTCTCTTTACTGCTTCTGTTCATACAGTGAGTATTAATAATATTAAAAGGTAATTGTTGACCAACTCTGGCAATTAAGATACAATATAATAGAAATAGGATGAGATCCGATCAGAATACTTGATATACAATACAAATAAGACAAGACAAGGTAAGGGTATGGTACAATACGTATTAAGATCCGATCCAATACTATACAATATGAATAAGATAAGATACGAACAGAATACGTCTCAATACACAATATATGATATATAATAAGAGGACAAGACCGGATAAGATACGATACAAGAAGATTTGAGAAGATTCGAGAAAACAAAACAAAACAAGACAAGATACAGTAAGATTTTCGAAGACATGAGAAGATAGGTACAATATTGACAATACAAGACAAGATAAGATATGAAAAGATAATACAAGTAAAGATAAGATACGGTACAGTGCTGAAAACAAAAGATAAGATAAGATATATAATGCAATACGAATAAGACAAGATACAATTCAAGAAGAAACGAGAAGACAAGATAAGATAGAATAGACTTGATACGATACGATAGGATACAAAACGAAACGATACAATACGATACGAAACGATACAATACGATACGATACGATAAATAAAGAATAATGGAATATGATACTGGAATATGCTATTGCAGCATGTGATCTTTTAAGTGAAACAGTATCTACTCGTGATGCCATCTTGCATGGAATTTTTTATCGGGAAAAAAAAAATATTTCATGCCTTTTTATCCCGTCAACCATCTTGCAACCTCTTAGATTTCACTTGCAGTGTGGGAGTCCTGTCCCCCAGGTGGAGAAACACAGTCATACAGTCAAACAGTGCGAGCACAGTGGAGCTCTGTTACAGTAACACTGACATGTTACAGTATGACTCAACACTACACAACACAAAGACAGTGGCGAATGATACAAAATGGAGCGGTAAAAATACAAATGTGCCACAACAATGCTATGTGATGGTGCAATATGAACAGAGGGTGATGCACACATGGCTTAAAACAGGACTGTCTGGCCTGACTTGTTGCAATCAGACAGCCTGTAGATTTGATCTAACAGCAGTAATTTATTGCAGTCAGGTCAACACTGGGTTTAACACAGTGTGTTTCATGAAATGTGGTGATGTGCTCCCTTCAGCCGGGTAAAAATGGGACAGATTCAGTGTGATTACCGCCGCACAGGGGGCTCCAAGGAAAAGAAGCATAATGAAAAACACACTGTTGGTCATAGTTGCCCTGCAACATTGCCTCAAAATGTTGCCTGTGGCCACCAGTACCTACTGCTCTCTCATCTTCTCTTTTTTTTTTCTGTGCTTCTGGTCGACCTATATTTAGCCCCGGTGGGACTCCAGTGATTATACTAATCTCTTCAGAAATCCACCATTCCCTCCGCAGGCTGCCAAAAGTTGGCAGCCGTCTGCATTGTATTACAAAGCAGGGTTCCCTTTAGATGTTAACCAGGAAGTTAAGTGGCTTTGTTTTGGGATTTTGAACATCTAAGATTGCTGTGAGCAAACTCTGAGTTAACCAGGATTAGATTATTAAAAGACGAGTTTATCTTTTAGAAGCGGGGACATTGTTCTAAGCTTCAGTCTGTGTTCACAGAGCTTTGATATAGAAATGAGGTTATTATTCATGATGTGAAAATAAATATATCTCCACTTGACCTTTATTTACACCAACTGCCCACACACACACACACACACGATCCTCACACCCCTCTAAAAGACACAGCGACCTTATTTTTTCTCGACACATTGCACGTTATCATTGTCTTTTATTGTCGGTAATTTGGAAAGGGCAAATCTTCGACTTTATTAAGGCTGACGTTCAACTACCCCCATGTTTACATCAGAGCCGGGGTGGTTGCCATGGAGACGGAGTGCCCCTCTTAACTGGTGCACTCAGGAATAATGCATTGTTGAACAGTGCCTGAGGCTACGCACACACACACCCATACACACACACACACACAAACACACTAATCCTTAACATCTGCTATAGCGTATGTGTATGTGTGTGTGTGTGTGTGTGTGTGTGTGTGTGCACATGTATAAAATGCACATCAGTGCTACAACCAGCAAATTCATTGATAATCAGAGTTTAGGTGGACTCCATTAGGTTCATTGGTATTTGCCTACAGCAGTATGTACATATACTGTACTGTATGTGTGTGTGTGATGGTCAAAGTCATGGAGGGGGTGAGTGAAGACTGACATATGTGAGCTTTTTCCACACTACTGCTGCTCCCTCTAGTGGCCGGTGAACCTCACTGCTCATACACACACACACACACACACAGGTGCACGCACACAGACAGGGAGGGAAGATTATGAAAGATGACAAAAATGAGAACAATGACAAATAATTGGCGACCATTTCTTAAAGTATTTTTATATTCAGAGCAGAGATCGTACTTTTTAGAAGCCGCAGATTTACCAGGGGACAAGAAAACAGGGCTTCCTGTGGTGAAGATCTAGCTGCTGACTGGCAGTTTGGAGAAGATCTCAATATGGGCTTATTCAGGAGTCCAGGCAGATCCTGTTGGGAATCAGGTACTCGTCCTGAGGCGTTGTACCTGCAATAATTACCCTGCTCTGGAAATAAGTTCATAAGGGACTCACAGCCCGGCTACAAAAAGCACCCATAGTATGGGCAGGCTCCAAGGAGGGAACCAACACCATTAGTAAGTTTCAACTTGCTTCTGAGGAGACAAAGTTTATCTCCAACCGACTGCAGACTTGCTAGCCGCACTGTGGAACGAGACAAATATGGGCAATTAAAAGCCAGTTAAAGAATAGTGAGATGTTTTCAAAGTATAATTGGGGCGTCTTGAGATGTAAAAGTCTGAGATGTGTGCGTGTGTGTGTGTGTGTGCGTGTGTGTGTGTGTGTCAGCGGAAGAAACTTGAGTCCGATGCAGCTGATGGAATTAGACAAAAACAAAATCAGATTCCTGCACAACAATGGCTGTTTAACGAGGCTAATTGGTGCTTGAAATTTGCAAACATCAGATATTTTATGCATGCATGCTACATTTAGGTGATACATTCGTTGTTTGGAGCCTCTCCGAATCAACAAAAAACTATTTTCTTTTGTGTGTTGTTGCTGCTTTGCCGACATTAGGTTGCTCCTTTCATGGCAATGAACCTTGTTTAAATTTGAATGCGAATTTGAATTTTAGAGGATAAATGAGGGAGGGGATGAGGGGTGAGAGAAAAAGAAAGTGGGGAGAGAGAGAGAGGTTGTCAGTTGCCTGTCTGTGTTTAATGGAGGTCCCTGGTGTCGCCCTCGGGCTCCTTCACTTCACAATTAATGGAGGATCTCTCTGGGGAAAGCCATGCTTCTCAATAACACCTACACACACATACACACACACACCTAGCAATAAACCTTCAGGTTTAGCTGAACTCTACAACCGGGGCGCTGCCTCGACGTGAGCCCCATCTCAGAGTTTGTGGGTCCCAAGCAGCAACACCGGCTGCCGGGTTTTTTCTCTATTCAAACCCTGAACCGGATCCGTTTGTGCCAGCCTCACCAGCCGCCACATGAGCTCCACACAAGAGGGAGGGATTGGAAGATGGAGATGAGAGGAGGTAACTGGAAGACTGGAAGGAAGAAGGTGAAATGCTTTTCCCTCAGAACTCAGGGTTGATTATATCTCCGCTCTGATCTGTCCTCTTTGGTTTTTCTCCCAGATCTGCAGCGTAGCAATTCCCCGTGTGGCTTCATGTGTGTGTGATTATATGTTTGAACACTTTCATATCATAGCGTAATAACAAGACATGTGCTGTTGCAGGGATAGTAGACGACATTTACCCATGAATATTTTTTGTAACTGAACCTCCAAGAGTTAAACATGGTTGGTTTAAACCAACTAGAGGCTGAAACCAACTTCTGTATAAACTAGAAAATATATTACGCCCACAGATGTCATTCTTGTCACCTCAGTTCGTTACAGTGAGTTTGATTTCTCGACTCTGACAACAGCCCCTTAGGACTCAGAATCAAGTCTTTGCTTCTTTTAGTTTTATATATCTATTCATGAATGTTTGTTTTCAGGTTTTAGCTCAGCGTTCGTCGGCTCATTTAATGTTCATCTCAACATGTCTGCATGACCTAAAATCAACATTTTATATGAGGTTCGTAGCAAGGTTAAGACCAGGATTATAGTGAGTTTGAATCAAGCTTAACATTAAAATTAATTTGATGAAATTGAGACTAAGAATCCAAACCAAAAGTATAATCCATGAGATGGTTTGGAATTAGGGTTAGAAGAGACTTAGAAGAAGGTTTAAAGGTTAAAAGGTTTTTAATGTTTAAGGCTGAGGTTGGGATTAAGATTAAAGTTTGATTTTGTTTGATCAGGGTAGAATTAAAGGACCGGTGTGTAGGATTTATCAACTAGCATCGTAGCTGCTGATTGCAACCCACTTGTAACATGCAAAGCATGCTGGACTCTGTGGAACAGCATCTGTGGATATAAAAGGTTCGCTGAAGTTACCATGAACTAAATATTAGTCGTTTAATTTTGGGATTAAATCAGTAAATTAAAGCCAGGTCTAGGTCTAGATCTGTGATATTAAGGTCAATCTTAATTTAGATCTGAATGTTTATAATCAAGACTTCATGCATGAATTAAACTGAGTTGCCTTTGATGCCCTGAGATGTCATTTCCTGCCACGTCTCCCACCTCCGAATGTGGAGTGTGTACGGCGGCCTCTGATTGGTGATCCGCAGCCCTTCACCTGCACACCGCCGCCCCTCCACCTCCATCTGCATATTCATCAGATGGACTCATGAATATTGATGAGCTGGCTGCGGGGCGCAGTGGGTGCCCAGTGGCTGCAGGGCATTGTGGGAAATTAGCACCATCACTAATTGTGATCCGCCGCCCCTCGAGCGTGTCAATCAAAATCAGGAAGGATGATACTTTTGGGGGCACCTGTAGCTCCAAATATGTATGCATGAAGAGATGGAGTGAGATCGAGGGAGAGAGGAAGAGTGAGTGTGTGTGTGTGTGTGTGTGTGCGTACATCCAGGGCCACAAGACCACTCCGTTACCATGGTAACCTCTACCATCAGAGCACATGAGGCTAAGGCCTTAGGATCTCTCAGAGTGATGGAGTGAGACACAGGAATGAAATGAGCTATAGAGAAGAGACGATAAACACATCCATCCATCCATCCATCCATCCATCCTGTTACTATGAAACAAAGACTGACTACCTGTGAAGAAGGTGAAGGACATGCCTGCTTTTACAAACAGGGTTTCCCTCTTCTTGCCACCCTCTTCCTTTAATGAATGTTTCTTCTTGACCTTGGCCAAAGAAAACATTCATGTGTGGTGATGTGGAAAGAGTCCTGTATCCGATGGCCAACAGCTTACACACAAAAACCTGAATCAGAAGCTTAAAGCTCAGGAACAAAAATCAACTGGAGGCGACGTCTTTGCATTTTCTGAGTGAATACTGGTGATAAAACGTCTAGACGATAGTAAACATCTACAGATATAAAAGTACATGTGTGGTGATACTCTATATTTAACAAATCCCATAAAAAGACCAAAACCAATGATGAATTCATCGTCACATATATTCTGTCTGAACAGCCTAGTACAGAGAAAATACAACAAGGACTAACTGAAGTGACTACTATGCCATGCTAGTTAGTAACTGTAGCTGACAAACCACCAAGTAAATAGGTACATTAGTTGTGGATTATGGAGAATAAGCTTCATATAATCACACACCAGAAAGCGGCACAGCAAAATTCACGAGCTTGGTGGCGTACTGACGTCTCATTTTTGTAGTCAGCTTCCTGGCTACAGTAATTTACTAACTAGCCTGCAAGTAATGACAAACGCTCCATAAACCTCTTTCTGTCTTCTCTGTTGGCCATGCAAGCTTGTTAGCTCGTCTACAGTAGGCCATAAAATACATTTTAAAGACGTGTTTGCAAAATTATCCCAAGTCTCATAACCATCTGCAGACCATTCCTCTTTTCCTCTGTTCTCCATTCAACCAAAGCTCAGCATTGTCACAATTTATTGCTATCGGTCAACGGCACAAACTGGCACATTGAGGTTAATCGAATTCGGCCTGGAAAAATGTGCACGGCAGAAATCTTCTGATTGCAATGATTATGATTTTGTTGCTAAATTTGAGTTGTAAATGTTGGTGACTGCATCTTTAAGACACCATTTGACCTGATATATATTCATCTTGAGTAATAACCAACAGGCATTGCTGTTTGTTTTCATGGGATTCATTGACAATACCAGAAATATAGGCACCAGCTTTATCCTTTAGTCTATTGGCCTCTGTATCTTCCAGACTCCTACATTGTTTAAACTCAGTAACAACCATGTGTGAATATGAGACCGGATGCAAAGAAAACCTTCTGAATTAAGAATAAGCCCCTGCTGTTCTGCCTTCCTCGATGGTTAAACATATCGACCGATGCTCCTGGTCTGAGGATGCACAGGAGTTCACATGTGGGGGTAAGGATGAAGCACTGACACTCAGGTAACACGTAGACATGCTACAATGAACAGTACGCTTAAATATACATGCGATAATCCAACATGCATTCGAAAGCTGTGACTAAAAAGGTACTAGCATGATGTATTTATACCTTACGTTACGCGTTATCCCCATACATCGTCACTCTGAAATATTTACTCCTGAATAAAAATGTGTGATTTGTGATTGCACCATCTGTAACCGGAATAAAAACCCAGCACTACACGTGTTAAAGAAGTGCTAAAATGACACACCATCTTGAATTTTTACCACTTGCTGTGACTCTTTTTGACACATTTGTGCGCGTGCGTGTGTTCAGGGACAAAGCGTTCGGCGTTATTTCACCACTTCCCTCTTTTTTCATGAGTGGAAGTTTCCCGAACTGTTTCTTGATGAATTGCATGGCCCGGTGTTGGAAGTGCAAGATACAACAGTGTATTGCAGGTGAGTGAAGTCATTAATATTTCCTCTGTATCAATATCACTGGTGGAATGATGTGTGCAAAAAGTGTGTGTGTGTGTGTACGTGTGTGTGTGTGTGTGTGCTTCAGATTGACAGGTGGATGATCTCAGTGAGTAGCGCACCCTGGGATCGACTGCATAATCAGGGAGACAAAGGAGCAGAGGAAGAGACGAAGAGAGAGAGAGAGGAAAAGAGAGAGAGAGAGAGGATGTGTGTCTGTGTGTGTGCGTGTGTGTGTGCGTGCGTGTGTGTGTGTGTGCGTGTGTGTGTGAGAGAGAGGGATGAGAGGAGCAGAGAAGTGCAGAATAGTAAAATTCCCAAAGGGGTAAAGGGGTTCTGTGCTCTCGTCTCTGTTTATTTCCCTGCATTCGTTTGAAATGGTTTGTGTGTATGTGTGTGTGTGTGTGTGTGTGTATATGCGTTTCTCTAGGCCTGTGTGTGTGTGTGTGTGTGCTGGTATATGTAAACCAACAGTCTCCAAGTGTGTGTGTGTGTGTTTGGCAGGTGTTTGATGGTTTGCAGCAGTAAATGGGTTCATTGTGAGAACTGCAAAGGTTCCACATCAGGAGACTTCCCTGGTAATTATACAGACGAAGTCAAGTAACCACACACACACACACACACACACACACCCCACTCCTCTATATGCTTATATCAGTGTTGTTGTGGTGTGTTTCCTGCGGGTTGCGGTGTTGTGAGCGTGTAATGGTTTGTGTTTGTCTTGCCATAAAGCAGCAGGCCTGTGATCTCAGGTGCGTGCGTATGCGCTGCGGTTGACATCCACCCTGGTTGTTACACGGTAAACAGGATTTCTCTGCCGGCGGACGACTTAAGAAAACAAGCGGATGAGCTTATGGCCGACCAAAAGGCTCAAAGCTGGAGGAGTCTGTTATAATTGACCGAACTCTTGCTTTCAACTTTTTACGGCGTCTCGCTCGGTCCTCGTTGCTCGATTTGGGTATTGTTTCATCCTCGCCTCTTTCCTGTTTCGGATCTGCTTCTGTTTCTGTTTGAGGATAAACAAAAACATGAGAGGCTAAAAAAGAAAAAAAGACGACGCTGTGAGACAGTTGGGCTTGACAGTGGGAGGGAAATCAATATGGCTAATGGTGGCCTGTGAGGGACAAAATGGAAAACATTGGTCATGACAAAACTGTGATATTCTGTTTACAGCAGTAACAGCAGTATATAAACGTGGCAACAGAAAGAGTAAAGGCTATAGATACGCTGAGTTTAATGCGTTTCTCTGTTTGGGATATCATGTGTCTATCACTGATTTTGGTTTGAAGATGTCGCCCATTCCAATAATTTGACAGCTAGAGCCAACATGACAGTTAGTTTAGCTTAGCACGTTAAACAATATCTGCCTATAAGCATCTCTAAGACCTCAGTTATTACGTGTTGTTTAATCTGTAGAAAAGCCCAAGTGTAAAAACATCAATTTGCTGTCATTATGTCCGAGTATTTCTCGACCAGGACCCCTGATTCCAGTCGCTGTGCTTTGTGTTTATCTAAGAGTAAAGACTCTAAAGTGAGTCCACGTCCCGAAGTCTTAAAGGTCCCCCTGTCTATGTACACTGTTAACTGTACAAATAAAGGCAACAATCTAAACTGTAAAAACTATATATACTTTATACTGTGGAAGGACTATTCCCACTTTGAATATCAAACATTCACCCCTGTAGATATTTGTAAGATGGCTGTAAAAAAGATCGAATGTTTGTCCTTCGCAGAGACAACTGTGGTCAGCTCGTCAATTTTTCTGCATTCGAATGGAGAAATATGGGTCAAAAACAGACAGTCTGACTCACAATGTTCCAAACTGTAATATTTCTGCTAAATACACGACTTCTGATCCTCATCCTTCACTTAGGCTGTGCACATTGGAGCTCTTTCAGCTTACTGACTTCATTATTGGTTCATTCGCTGGTGGTGAGCACTGTTGTTGATGGAGCAGACACACAAGTTGTGCTTAAAGATATATTTTGCCAAAAGTGTTCAGAAGATACTGAGCACATGGATGATATGACGAGGCGTTACAAAACTGGTTTGGAAATTCAAGATTATATTCAGGCATCAGCACCAAAACCAAAGTCAGGAACTGGACTACCTCAGACTTTGTGCTCCTTTTTAGAAACATACTCTTGAATATTGTGTTTACGGCTCTCCTTGACATCAGAATAAATCATATATATTGACAGAAAACAACAGAGAATGATTTCTGTCATCAATTATCCACCATGAACTCTGCTCATGATTCAAGATGACCACAAAACTTCAAACTCCTGTTTCATGGAAGCAACAACTGAAAAGAAATCAAACATGTTGGCTGGACACAAAGCGTTTTAGTCTGGTGGCCTCTCTTTAAGACTTTTAATATCAACAGCTATTGTTTAACAGGCGTTCAGCAGACAATGGCTTGTGTTCCCATCATGGGGTAACAATAAAATGCTAAACGCTTGATTTAATCACAGCCTGACGATTACAACTGCAGTCAGTCACAGTACAGTGGCAACTGGTTTATATGTCAACGAATTGAATGTGCATATGCAAATCCCCAAAACTAGAAAGACGACACAGAAAAGTAGGAGTTCTTATGAACAGGATTTATTTTGAATGTATTCCACATTAACACAAACACTGTTTCATTTGTTGTTATGGGATAAATAGATAATAATGATGATAAAAAACAATGGTCAAAGTGTGCTGCCTGGAGGCCCTGAAGGTGAGAGTCACATATTCACAATAAAAAACACTCGGATCAAAAAAACACTTGATCAGATCTTTTTAAAAAAGCAAAAAAACTGTCTGCATGGCATGAACATGTTTCAAGCTTCCTGTCATAGTCACAGCTTCACAGTATTATAACCTCCAGCCTGTATCCACCGGTCTGACTGTACCGGACTGAAAATCTGTAAGAGCGTCCAGATCGCTTGATTCTTTAAAGATTTTCTTTTAGCGGTAGTCTCGGCCTCTACTTCATCTTGTTAATCCGATGTACATTACGCACATTGTCACTCACACGGACTCACACATGCAGCATACACTCAGACGGGCTGTGCTTTAAAAGATTACAGAGATTACACAGGAATTACATGATCAAAGTCATTGAACCTGCGTCGCCCCCCCACTCTTTGCATGTGTATAGTTTTACTAGCTTTGAAAGGGAGAGAGTGTGTGAATCTGTGTGTATATGTATGCATGTATGTGTGTGTGTGTGTGTGTGTGTGTGTGTGTTGGCCTTCCTTATCTTTAAGACCTGCAGGTTAATCTCCCCTCAGGCTGCACTCCCAGAGAGGCGCACTCTGCTGGCCGGGACAAGAACAGCAAAAAATAAAATAAAAAAATGGAAGACTGCATGAAAACAACAAAAGCTCTGTAGAAGAACATGTTTTGACATTTAACACTGGATCATTACAGATTGTTACACTGCACTTGATAAATGTTTAAAATAGGAGATGAAGCAAAGACTGCAATAAAACTGAACAGATTTTATCCTTAGCTGATATTTTCTTGCCCGGTAGCCCAGAAACAACTAATCGTGTGATGTTTAACACATTATGCTGTTAAGACCAGCAACATGTGTTGAGTTGTAAAGTACCAAATCCTAAAATACAGTGAGAGAAAAAGTTGAAAATCACAAGGGAAGAGCCTAAACTGCTGAAATATGAGACGAGATAGTCAAGGAGAAGAAAGTGCACAGTGATGTTTCAAAGCTAATCAACCGTCTGCAGGTCTGAATGCAGTTTTGGTCCCACACCTGTCCTCCAGCTGTGCACAGTATCCCTTTTTGCTTTAGATAAATGAGATAAGTAAATAAATGGCCAAAGTTAATTGGATTTATTTGTTTTGTGACTATTTTTGTCTTCATTGATCAAAGCAGCATAAGTTTAAGAAGCCTTAGTTCAAGGAAGTTCAAGTTCAAGTTAAACTTGAGTGGTTGGAGGGTGACTGAGAAACACAGGAAACATACTTCCACTACGAGCAACAATCTTTGTTTTCATCCTGTGAATTACTTCCTCATTTGATCTCATCCAGCATATAAATAATTCAAATTAAAACAGACAAACACACTCTTTAGTTGGCTTGGTCATAACCAGTAAATGTGCAATAAGTGACAGCAAGTAGATATCTGATTGTTTAAAGGAGGATCTCCGGCCAAAAGAGTGTGGATAAGTTCCTTTGAGTACAATCCTTCAGCAAAGTTCTTGATGGATATGAATTCAGGAGAACTGAGAGATGATAAGTCAATATAGTTACACTGCAGCTGCAGTAACAAATGTCACGTGGGCTGAATTACTGCAAGCTGTGGTAGTGAAGTCAGGATTGTGGGCAGTACTTGAATGTTGCCTCATATACTACACTCACAAAAATAAAGGTGCTAACTGGAACCAAAATTGGCTGATGTGACAGAGGGACCCTTTTTTAGTTTTAGCTTTTTTTAACTATATTTTTTATTAACTATTTCTGCAAACAATTATTTTTTTTTAAAACCTAAAGAATTGCTTCTTTGTAGCACTGAACATGAGCAAAAATAGGTTTTCTAAGGAAGTCAGCCAACTACCCCAAACTGTGGAGAGGTGCAGTTTTATATTTTGCACAGAGGATTAGATGTTGAGTTGACAGACAGAAAATGAATCAACAACAATTTTCCAATATTTTTTAAAAGATCTTGATAATCACTGAGGTAAATTTGAAACAAAAAAGCGTCAAATATAAGAATATGCTACTGGTTACTGGTCTCTGATGCTTTTATTGAACAAAATCTTTAGTGATTCATCGAGAAAACAATTTGATTTAATGCTATTACCCTCCACCAAAATAAGTCCAGTGAAGATAAGGAATGTTTAGATTAGATTAGATTAAATAATACTTTATTTATCCCATAACGAGGAAATTCACTTGTTTACAGCAGCGAAAAATAGAATCAAGGAGGGAAAACACAAGTGTACATATTTACAAAAAAGTACTAAAGTAGAATGTGCTTTAGTCCTTCACATAAAGTTTGGGAAGAACCACCCCTTTAAAAAGAGGTTCTTCAACTGGTCACGGCTCCTTGTGGAACCAGAAGAAACAGCCACAAATAAGCAAGAAGCTACATTCACTTCCAAATCCAAGCAGCTGAGGTAGTCCTGTAACTAAGATTTAAACTGTATGTAGATGACAGACTTCCATTAGAGAGCATAAATCTGACATCAATTGAAAGTGGCTGCAGTGAGAACGAAACCAAAAGGTCAAAAGACCCCACTTGACTCTTGGCATTGAACTCGCCATGAAGAAGAAAGTCTCCATTAGAGCCTGGAGCCATGTGTAACTAACCACAACTACACTTCTTTCCTATTTGAACTCCCATCATCTGTGTAAACAAAGTTAGAAAAGCGCCTGTTGCAGCTCGTGTAGCTGCTGAATTGAAAAAGCCGAAGAAAAAAAAAGAAGAAGAGGAAAAAGAGATGATGAAAATCTGAAAGTACATTTTGATCTTTCCTCCCATCTGTGCGTTTTAAAAAAAAGAAGCTGGATAGGAGATAGTCAAAAGACTTTTAGCTTTCGTGTGATCTTCAGGAGCACTTCAGAAACTCTGGAAAAAAAGAAGTTAATGAACATCGATCGACGCGCGCACACACACACACACACACACACACACACACACACACACACACACACACACACACACACACACACACACACACACACACACACACACACCAGGCTTACTGATCCAACAGCTGCTGAAGTCAAGTAACACAGATCAATTTTAGAGCATCAGGTTGTGGCCGAGTGATGGCTGTAATCGCCTGTTTAAAATATTGTTAATCATTCAGCCTAGAAGACGAATTGATTTGTTTGAAACCAGAAGAAGAAAAGCCCAGCAGGTGACAGACACTCACGCTACTTTTAGGATTTTTTTTGTATTTTATTTCTTAGTTTCTTCTTATAAATAAGGAAAATAGTGAGAATTTATAACGCAAAAAAAAGTTTAAAAAAAAAAATAATATTCACAATCAAACACAGCTTTTGTTATTGACATGTACAGGCCTGAGGATTATATGTATCCAACATGTTGTGAGTGACTGTCCGTTGGCAGCAGATTGGCCTTTTCTTTGCAGTGTTTTCGCAGCAGATGACACGTGTCTGCCCTGGACTGCACTCAGATGAACTTTCAGGAGCAATTACAGCAACAATTAAACTGCGCTAATTGACAACACAAACCGGCAATGATACCCGGTTGTCTCGCCTTGTTATGACGAGCTGAGTTTGTGGCAAAAGACAAAAGAAATTATTATTTCCTGGAGAACTGAGGATCCTCGAAGTAGCCTGAACGTCCTGCTGTGCTGTGTGAGGAGTGTGAGTGGGGGGGGTGGGGTTAGGGCAGGAGTATGGGGGGGAGGTGGGGGGTCACCCTGGGGCGATAATAATTAATATGATGCATGCACTTGACAGGATGTATTTTATGTATTTGTTTTAATCCCTGCAGGAAGATAAATATCAAGAAATTTGAGATTTGCGCAAATAATAATCCATAATTTTGGATGTTTGTTTTTTTGTGTGTCAGTCTGGATTATCTGGACTATATTCTGGGTCTGACTGTCCATTTAAAACAGCGACCACCTGTTTCCTGCCTCCTCCTCTGCTCTCCTCACCTCACGCACTGCATGGGGAGAAATTAATTTGCTGCAAATCTTGAAGGCTTAAACAAGGCAGTGACGCCCCGCAGCCCTCCTCCTCCTCCCCTCCTCCTCCTCCTCCTCCTCCTCCCCTCTCCTCCTCTCCGCAAACCGACAAGTAAATCCCCACAATTAGCAGATCCATATTAGCATATTAACCTGTGCTTCCTTCCGAGGCGCATCCTTTATGTAGGTCAGACACCATTTTCTTAATTGCTTTTGCTGTTGATGGAGGACAAACATCTTCTGGGCCGTTTGTTATGATCTAAATTCATTATGCTCGGTCGTTATTTTGGCTGGAAAGGTGCAGACTACACACACACACAGTGATGAGGGTACGGACAGGACCGAGTTAACGGACGCTCATGGCCATATGAGGTCGGTGTCTGACCTGGACTGATTAATAAACAGACTCGTAAACAAGGCCAACACATGCGCACAGCAGACAGCATTGTGATGTTTTTTTAAAACTGCTTCAACTTCTTCTTCTTCTTGCACATTATGTTTTACATAGAGCCAAGCACATCTCAGCATGGACCCCCACACCCACTAAACGCACCGTCACGTGCTGTAAGTGTTGCAATCTGACACAATATACTCAAAGAAGCCCTAAAGCCTGAGAGGGGATTACACTTTGCACTGGTAGCATGGGCTAAATGACTGCAGGCTATATAGTGATCTATTATAAATAAGTTGTGGTCCGCTAATATACCATTTAAAGCATTTCATCAAGGGATGAAACCAAGAGGGGCAGCAGAAAGAGGGATGTCACAGGGTTTGCTAACACAATATTGTATTTTTTTTTTTACATTATGGACTTAGTGTTTTCAGTGAAATTGTATCAGAAAATGTAAATCTTTATTATTAAACCCTGAGTTGCGTTAAAGTCCATTTATTTAATATAATTCTGCCATCAAAATGCCAAAAACTGATGAAAAATTATAATTTTCTAGCAATTAAATTAGTCAGTAGTTTTAATTCTAGGGGAAATCCTAAATTTTTCCTGTCGTGCGTGATTTCTGCTCTTGAATTACAGTGATAAAAGGCTGCTATCTGCTATCACAGGTGCGCAAATGCCACATACGACACATGCCCACATGAACTCAACCCCTAATCTCCCGCCTCTCCATGCTGTCTTATTTTTTGACACTTGCTCCGTAAAAAAAAGAAAAGAAAAGAAAAGAAAAGGGAAATGACAACAGAGCCTCTCCTGCTCTCTGCAGGAGCAGCGGTCCATCCAGAAACCTTGGGGCTGATCTAAATTCTCGCCTCTGGGCTGTACTGTGCGGGGTTTCGGGGCCTTTCCCTGCCTCGTCAGGCGGCAGATGGACTGGCTCCTGTCCGGAGATCAGTGCGCATCTGGTGCGGCGCTCCAAGCCCCCGGTAAAAGCGGGGCTACTCGTCGGCGTTAAGCCCTATTAGAACCGTCTACCGTGCAACTGGTGCCTCGGGTTGGGGGCGACGGTGGCTGCACACACTGCATGCACATTTATATATATATCAGTCTAAGGCAGGAGCATTCAAACTCATGCGTCAGGACAGCTTCTTGGCTTCTTAAAAACAAACCAGGCTGAAAGGTTTCACGGTTTAATGATCGCCTGCTCGAGTCGAGCTCTGCAGAACTATTCTCAGGTAAATCTGGAGTCTTTTGATCCTTTCTTGACGGTGATATGAGAGGAAACAGGTTAAGCTGCTACTATTCCACTGAAGACCAATATGTCAGCATGATTTCCTGCCCAGACTTGAAATCAAAACCTTACACCCATGTACCCCTCCTGGTGTCATTTCAGCTCCAGGTTCTGCCCTCTGAATCATTTTAAACACATTTCCCCTCATATTTTTTAAACCAAAATAAGAAAATATATATATATATCACAAACACACATTTAGAAACACTTAATGTAGGACTACCTTAATTGACACCAAAGCTCTCTCCATCTCTCTTTGCCCGGTGGCCTTCCCATTCATCCCTCCTCCTCTCCCTCCTCCTCCTCCTCCTCTTCTCTCTCCCTCTCTTTCTTTCTTTTTTTTTTTTAATACCTGGCGTGCGACAACCGGCCTTCACCAGTCTCGTCGTGCAGAGGTTTCACGTCGAGCCCCGAGGCAAAAACAATCGGTAACGGTTAATTAAAGTATAAAAGGCCTTGAGAACTTTTTAAAGGAGTCTATTTAAAAGGCGGAGACCCTTTGCACCGTGTGTGTCTCCACCCGGGTCGTTTGTGTTTGTTATAAACATTTTTTTAATTTATTATTTATTATTATTTTTTAGATGTGGAGAGGAGTATCGGCTAAATAGTCTGATCAGGAAGAAGAAGAAGAGGGGTCTTGAAGAATTTGTTTGGGATATTAGAATAATTACGGTTGGAGAAATTGCATCAAATTAGGAAAATATAAGAACAATAATATAAGAATAACTAAAAAGACGCTTTCTGCTCCTATGTATATATAAAGAAAAATCTAAAATGCGTTACAGCATTATTAGTAGTATTATTATAAGCGATTAGGACAGAGAGAGACGCATGCACGAACAGATGGGAGGGGAAATAGTTCCTTAATTAAAGTGCAGAGTCAATCCCGGCGTCCCAGCGTCAGCTCGGTCACAGTCTGCACTTTAATAATATCATGGAGTCGCTTTGGTTACAGTTACAGCTGAGCAGAAAGAGAGAGAGAGAGAGAAAACATCCAAAACAAGACTGATTAGGGCTCATGGGTTGGAGCTATTGGTTCTCTCTCTCCCTCACTCTCTCTCTCTCTGTGTAGTTTGTTTTGAATGGCAGGAAATCTGACAGACTCCTCTCTCCTCCTTCAGTTTCCTCTCCTCCCCTCCTCTCTTCCTTTATTTTCCCTTTGCTCCTCTCCAGGCTGTGACCACAAGCTTTTGGGCTTCTTCTTCTTCTTCTTTTTTTTAACGTTTTGTATTCCTGTTGGTTCCCGGGTGGCCTAAGGGCAAGGCAGTAATATAGTCTGTGTCTGTGTATTCATTGTAATGTGATCAGGTTGTGATGCTCGCCGCGCGCAGCCTCATTTCTTGCTATCCTGTAAAACCATCAACAAAAAGAATTCACCTGATTATTAAAAACCTCCTCCACCAACACCACCACCTCCTCATCTATCATCTTTTTTTCTTTACAACACCACAACGGCTCTCCGTTCAGCTGGGCAGGCAGGACCACCCCCGAGGGCGCGTGCTCAGGTGAGTTACAGCACGAGGAGGAAAAAGAAGAAGAAGACAGAAAGGAAAGAGAGGAAGAGAGAGAGAGGAAAAGGTCACGGGGCTGACCGACTGACCGAATAAAAAAATAAAATAGTCCCAGATCTGATCTGCTAGTCTAAACAGACTCTATTAATAATAATTCTAATAATAATAATAAAAAAACACTCGCCATCATCCATTATTCGGTTACGCACGCGCCTCTGGCCACACACACACACACACAACGCTGATTCTGAAAAGAGAAAAAAAAAGATCTCGTGCTGTCGGTTCTTCACAAAGGCTACACTCATAGTAACCCCCCCATCCCCCTCCCCACTATGAAAAATAAAAAAATAAATCGTGTTCATCAAAAGCTGTTTTTTTCCCACTAATGCGTAAAAATAACAAAAAACAAGAAAAATAAGCAGCAAAGTTGATTTAATTCAGCCCCTAAAAAACAGAGTTTGAGCTAATTACTGATTATTGCTGATTCTAATTTTTAATTCATTCATAAACTCTCTAATTCATAATATTTCATCGATTCCGGTGTGTTCACATCGAGCAAAATCTCTGCTGGTAAAAAAAATATGTGCACATGTGTGAGGTTCCGGATACATCACAGTTATTGCTCTTTAAAAAAATGTCTAAAAGCAGTAATATTAATAATAATAATAATGATAATAATACAAAGATGGTGTGAGACATGCAGAAAACATCCCGTTCCCAAAAGAAAATCCATCATCGAAGCTAAAATAAAATCATCCCAAAGGCTCGTGAGAAAGAAACAAAACCCAAAAAATCAAAAAAATTTAATTCCGGTGATAAAAATGTGTGAAATATTATCTTTAGGAATATTTCAAAGTAAAAACTTACATTTCCGTTGAAAATCCGTACATTTTTTTCTTTTCTTTTTTTTTGGGTAAAACGACAAAGCCGATGTGAATAATAAAAAATAATAGTAATAATAAACACCGAGCTGAAGACGGTGTGAAAAATACAAACGGGTGAAAAAGGAAAATGTCCACAAAAAGCGTAGAAAATGTTGAAAGAAGCACTTGGTTCCTTATTAAGGCGAAGATACAATATTTATTCCTTGTCTCCTGGGATGCTCCGCTCCGTCTATTGTCCTCCCATTCCTCAGTGCTGATGCTTAATTTTCAAAACTTCTATATTACCAAGGGACCTACGACATCAGCCGAGAAATACCCTGCAAGTACAAAATCCGTGAGCCAGCCCCGTCCGTGCAGAGGGGAGACGCTCGCGTTCCGCCAGCTTTTCAGCCGTTACCGAGAGCGCGCGAAGGGGGGGACTTTTCCATTTCTCTCGCTTTTTGAGGATTTTAACGCATTTTTATTATTATTATTATTATTCGATCGGGCCGAATTTAAAAAAATAAAAAATAAAAAAAGAGAGCGGAGAGAGAGAGAGGAAAAAAAACCTGGTTACTTTGGAGAAAGCACAATGTCAGCGACCTTCCCCGGACTTGTCCACGACGCAGAGGTAGGCTAATTTATTGACTTAATATCCTTTAATTGGTTAAATTATAAACGCTGTGCAGGAGGTTGAATAATGTTCGGTTTAAATAGAGTTTAAGGAGGTATTTGGAGACCGCATCCACTCTGAAGAATATCTACAGTGTCGCATGGATTAAAAATAAAATATCAGACTATGCATGGAGCTGAGAGATGAGTCGTGCGTCTCGCTGCAGCTGCCGGTAAAAAACGGGGCTTTTTCTTTTTTTTTCTTTTTTTTATTAGTGTGTGGAAGCAAAACGAGGCTCGTGTGTGTGTGAGAGCCGGTAACAGTGTGATTAGAACATTTTTTAAAGGCGGAACAACTCCGCTGTGTCTCACTCTGCTTACCTCCCCAATCCAGAATGAGCGAGAGAGAGAAGAAGCTGGGACAGTAAATTTGCCAGCAGCTCGGTAATAATAATAACATATAACAGCACGCCTTTTAAAAAACGGCTGCAAGGAAGGAGAGTGACAGGCATGCCAAAGGGAGGAGGAGGTAAAAAAAAAAAAAAAAGGAAGAGAAAAAAATACCGATGGCTCCTGTTGCCGCCGTGAGTTCGTTCCCCTCCCGGGCGTGTGGAGATGACATCTCCTTCAGGTGGTTTTAAAGTGGAGAAAGGAAAAAAACGCTTTGAGTGTGTGAGTTGTGTTTTCTGAGCGTGTTTGGGAGGCAGAGAGAGAAGAGACACCGGCTGATGCTAAATGACACGGCTCATATATTTCCCCCGTTTCTTTATTATCTTGTAGATACGTCACGACGGATCAAACAGCTACCGGCTCATGCAGCTCGGCTGCCTGGAGTCCGTGGCCAACTCCTCGGTCGCCTACTCCTCCTCCTCCCCGCTCACCTACCCAGCGCCGGCGGGGACGGAGTTCGCCTCGCCCTACTTCTCGGCTAACCACCAGTACACGCCCCTCCACCACCAGTCTTTCCACTACGAGTTCCAGCACTCCCACCCGGCCGTGGCTCCGGAGGCCTACGGCCTGAACTCCCTACACTCGGGCCAGTACTACCAGCAGATCCACCACGGGGAGCCCGCAGACTTCATCAACCTGCACAACGCGCGCTCGGCCCTCAAGTCCTCGTGCTTGGACGAGCAGCAGCGGCGCGAGCTCGGCTGTCTCGACGCCTACCGGCGCCATGACCTTTCGCTGATGACGTCACACGGCTCCCAGGCATACGGCGTCGGTATGCACCACCCGGACCAGAGGCTGCTGCCGGGCGCCGGCCTGGGTCTACCTACGCCCGCGTCAGACGACCTGCAGGTACCGGCGGCCTCCATCACTTGTTTTAATGCACAGTCTGATGGCTTCAGCACCACCCTGTCCCACCACCACCACCTACACCACACCTACCACCACCACCTCGGCTTCTCATCTCTGGTTTATTAACACAGCTCCATCAGATAGTAGAGACCCTTGTAGGCCCAGCATCCCTGCCCCACTGGCCTACTATTGAACCCCCCACCACCTCCTCCTCCTCCTCTTCTCTCCACCCTCTATTGTAACACAGCAATTCCAAAATATTGAACAGAAAGACAGCGCCAGATGTCTGTCTGTCTGTCTGCGTGCTGTATCTGTCTGTTGTCTATGGCACTGACGAGGCTGCATTACAGTCTGGCCCCTGTAGGTTAACCCAAAGACACAGCCTGTGGACTAAATCATATCTGGAGACCATCTTGAGATAATTTGCTTTGGCCAAACCAAACGTGACTGTACAGCAGCAGCAGCAGCAGCAGCAGCAGCAGCAGCAGCAGCAGCAGCAGCAGGCTGAGAGTAAATGTCAAGTCCACACGGCGCCGTGCGTCTGAAAGGCAGGCCTGTTTTCTAAAGGTTAATTGACTGGCAGTCTATACAATCCTATTGTATCCTATTCCAGAAACGCACGTGACCCATATTTTACATAATTCTTTTCGATGTAAAGAAATGGTGGCGAGATGAAAACGGGCTCTTGTGTGTGTGAGTGTGTGTGTGTGTGTGTTGAGGCAAAGAAAAGCCGCTGGTTGCTCTATTCTCCGGTTAAGGGCGGATTAACAGATCGGGGTTCAGGGCACAATGGCCAGCTCGAGCGCCATAAAGCACCGTAGTTTATCCAATTACCGACTTAACGTCAATCAACTTTGTTACTTATGCAGCGACATCTGAGCCGGTTAAAACACTCTCTGTGGTTAAATAGTGTTTAAGGAGGCGACACGTCATTTCAGACGCGTTAAGTATTCAAGAAAAAACTCAGACTCAGCTCGGCAGTGTCGCTTTTATTCACGTTATTTTAAACCACCCCGCTTCGTGGATTTAAAGTATCCTGATGTTTACACTGTGTTTAAACAGCAACAGTAATAAACACATATTTTTAATGACGATATATAATTACAGAGCAATCTGATTTATTTGTTAGTTTTTAGAACAATAATTTCTTTTAATGGATTTGTTTGACTTTATTTAAAGCATTACAGCAGCAGTGAGGATGAAGTGTATTAAATTAAAATATTACAGTGAGTTGAGAAAATTATAATTACGTCTAATTATTTCTATTATATTTATTATAATATTTGTTTTGCGATTTCTGAGTAAATTCAATCATTTTAGTCCCGTGATAATAAAAATAAAACAATTTAAAAAATAATTTAATTTATTATATAATATATATAATTTATAATTTATTCTAAACCTACGTGACATTTGTTGCTGAATTACATATTCTAAAATTAAAAGCAACCTTTATTCTATTTTATTTTTATTTATTTTATTTTATTTTTTCAAACCTACAGGCTCGTTGTTGCAGTAAATGCTATATTTATATAAAGTTATTTTATTTATTTTTAAATATTATTTTTTAGACATAACGTTGAACGAATGCAAGGTTGACCTTTTTTATTTATTTACTTTTTGGTTATTTTTTATTTTATTTTTTAAACCTATAGGCTCATACTAAAATGGTAGATTTGATCTAAACCCCCTATATAGATATTATAATTTATTTTGACACATAACGTTTAAAAGTTTATTTTATTTTATTTATTATTTTATTTTACCAACCTTCAGGCTCTTAGTTGCTCATTGTTCATGTAAATGCAATATTTATCCAAAGCTCTTTTTTTGAGGGGGCACATATTGTTGACAGAGCTCAGGTTTTCAGGGGGTTTCAGGTCTGACCCCCTTTTTTTTATTTGAGCAAAGAAAGAAGAAGCGGCTCGTGAACCTGAAGCTCGCACGAGGCGGAGGACGCATGAAGGCGAACAGATGCGCCTATGGTCTCGTGCAGCCCGGTCGCATCTTTGAGCGCGTTAAAGAGATTTTCATGGTGAACAAAAGCAGCTGCCACACCTTTCTCCCGTCACTAAGCTAATTCATGCAAGACCTCTGCGTTTTGTATATTGATTTTATAATCACTTTAGCTTCGGAAGGAAAGAAAAGGAACAGAGCAGGAGCTGGTTAAGAAAGAGCTACAACAAGCTCCTTCTTTTTCAGGTTTATTTTAATCAGGAGGAGGAGGAGGCAGGAGGGAGGAGGAGGTGGTGGTGGAGGGCTCTGCGTGGGCCTGCAGGCCTCGAGGCTCGCACGAGGGATTAAGTGTTTTCTGTATAAAAAAGCGCGTGTTCTCTTTTCTTGATGACATTGTTGATAGCACGCGAGTGTGATCCGGAGCAAAATGGCGTCGGTAACAGGTTTCCATACACACATGCATGCACACACACGCAGGCCTGTGTAGCTGACTGTATGCTGCACACTCTCCACACAACAGGTTGGTGGCTGCAGCCAAACTCTGGACGCCTCTGTGCTGCAGTCTGGATGAGCTGTGCTGTCCTCTCTCTCTCTCTGTCTCTCTCCCTCTCTCTCTTCTAGCCTCAAGCTTTTCAAATTAAGCTCGTTTCTGGGTGATCCGTGAGCTGCATCCTTTATTTCACTCTGCCCTCATTTTTATTTTTTTTTACTCAAAGCCTGCTGCTAAGTGAGGGACACTTTCGAACAAAGAGGCTTCTACCACTAGAAAAATGTTCAAAGGGAGCATCAGGGACATTTTTTGTGGAAGCTCTGAGGTGAAAGTTTGTGTGACAAACCTAAAGGATATATGTATACACACACACACACAGGCTGGGGTGGCCTAAATATTAGAAACACCTCTCAATAATATACTATCTGTCTGAAAGCTTTGTAAAATGTATAGAATTGAATCACATTAGATTGCACAAGTGTACTAGTAGAGGTTCCCAACCTGTGGTTGGGGACCCTTAAAAAGAGACATCTAAGGGGTCATGAGATGATTTATTGACAGAAGAGAATTTAAAAAAAATGCATGTTGATACACAGAAATGTCATTTTATTTGACGTTTTATGGTGTTTTCTTGTGAAATACTGGCTAAAAAACTGTTCAGATTAGACAACATGAGTGGTGCAGATCATTCAGAGTGAAGTGAGGGTTAGATTTGATGCACAGACATGGTTTTGCCTAAAGAAATATTGATGTATGTGGCGCTTTGTGTGTTAGATTTTCTTTTATTCTTACATTTTATGCTGTTAAATTCATTCATTTATAGATTTGTATCCATCTCAAAGAATACTGTCTGTGTGCTGGTGAACTGGGTGCCCCATGAAGCGTCACATCTACCGAGAAACCGCCATTAATTCCAGCTGTTTGTGCAGCCTGACAGCTGGATGAAGTGTTCTCCAGCACTTGTGGGTGAAGTGATTTCACCTCCCCTCTTGCTCGTCCTAATGAGTGCGTGTCTCCGCAGGGCTCCGTGGAAGCGCAGTGTGGGCTCGTGTTGAACGGCCAAGGGGGCGTCATCCGGAGAGGTAAGAGCCCCAACCGTTTATTCTCTGTTGTTGTTGTTGTTGTTGTAGTTGTGAGTTGTAACCGGAGGGCCGTGAAACACTCACGGCTCGACACGACAAGACAGCGAAGCAGGCAGACAAACAGGCGGAACAGTCGTCTCTTGTCTGCTGTCAACATGTTGCAGCAGGAACGGGCCCCATTTTCTCGCCTATTTAAACGCTAACACAGCGAACACGGTGCTTCCCATTTCCACTATGAAATGGACTGTCACTCAACACCCACGCCTGTTTTTTTCTTTTCTTTTTTTGACACTCTAAACATGTTTTATAGAAAATTAAAACGTCAACAAAGTCATGAATTAATATGGCACTGATCTGACTCAAATCTGCAGGCTATATTTTCACAGTGAAGACTGAAGTCATGCAGTAATGTAATATTCATGTTTATTTGAACGCCATGCATCCACCATTATCCCTAAATATTGTCGAGCATATTATCCTTTGTGTAATAACGTTAAACGTGATAAATACCAAAAAATACCATTTAAAGAAACAGCAGACTTATTATATTTTATAACGCCAAATTTTAATATAAATCTAAAAGGCTGTGAGGGTTATTTATCTAACAAATAATCCCCTATAAATTAAATTAGAGGTCTATTTTAAATGAATGAATCATTTGTTGCATGTTTTGGAACAGACTTGAAATTAAAGAAGCAATCCTGATTTTTTTATTGAGCTGTTCCCAGGTTGCTTATTATTATGATGTGTATTTATTTATGGGCAGTGATGTAAACCATAATCAGAGGATGTTTTTCCATCAGCAGCAATTGTTGTTTCCTGTATGTATCTACTTGTAGGCTATGTTTAATCAATCAGCAGAAATAAGGCCGGGTCTTGGCTCAGGATGTGGACCCATCAACACATAAGCAGGACCGGACAGTTTCCTCAGAGTCCACGCTGTGCTTCTGTTGTTGTGGTTTTTGGTCAATCAAAGCTTCTTTTTTTGTTGTTGTTTTCAGTCTGGACTATGTTTAGGTTTTTTTTTTGCATCCAGAGAGGAAGGCTGTGTCTCGGGTTTAATTTTTCATCAGCTCTGCCTAGGTGTTGGGGCTTTTCTCTCGGATTGACGCGGGAATCCCTTCGCTATCACTTTCGGTTAATGGTGCGCCGTATTTGGCCCTGAGCTCAGCCGCTGCAACCATCACAACCAATAATCTTTGCTTTACCTCCCGCTCCCGTATCGATAGCTTCTCTCGCCTCGGGCTGACGCTTTGATATGCTAATGCCGAGCGGGGCCCCGGATTCAGCCGAGATCATATTAATGTTGTTCTTTCTGACTGCGGCTTTGGCGGCATGAATATTCACATAACCTTTTTCAAAAGAGAAAAGAGAAAAAAAAATCACTCAAGAAAAACGCGGATCCTACTTAGGAGGAGTCGTCTGTGTTTTTAATCACCCTGCTACACCCCCCCTCCTCCTTTTTCCACTTCAGCTCCAACAGATCAAACTGATCTGTCAGACGCGCGCCTCCGCCACTACTCTCTACGTGCACGCGCCTCTCTCTCTCTCTTTTTCTGTCAAGACATTGGCGTGCTTTTTTTTCTTCCTCCTGTCTTTTGGAGCTATAAACATTGTTGTTAAAATATGAGGAGAATGACATTTGGCCCGTGTCTCTTTTTCTTTAATTTTCGTGGCAAACTCGTAAAAAGGCGCTTGATTCCGCGTGTGATCCCGCCCGCCGCTCGCGCCGCAGCCCGAGGCTACTCTCCGTTGCTTAAATACCGTTATCGCCTCTGGGCCCGCGCGCTCCACTGACTGCACTACCGGCAATAGCTCTTTTCGATTGCCCTTGGCAACATAAAATACAAACTACTTTGAATCAAAACATTTTTAAGGGAATTAATATGATGTGAACCGGCGGCTTTTTTTTTTTTTTTTTTTTTTAAAGATAAGCGCGCCCCTGTCAGAGCGCGTGAGTCTGACAGACAGGTCTGCCCCGGTTTGTGTCACACATATAGACAAGTCCACACAAGAACCAATACCATCCATCGATTCCCTCGACCTGCTATCGTCCAATTTTTTGACAGCCTGACTGAAACACAAGTCCCATACTGCCTTTTTGTACAAAGCGCTGCCCGCTGGACTTACAACAGGTTTTTGTTAGTGCCCCGTTGTGATGTCACAACTGTGCTGCGGGCACGAGTCGCTGTCCAGGTGCTGAAATGAAAAAGGTGGAAAGGCGCTGTCCAGGTGCTGAAATGAAAAAGGTGGAAAGGCGCTGTCCGTGGTGCTGAAATGAAAAAGGTGGAAATGCGCTGTCCGTGGTGCTGAAACCCAGATGACATGTTTAGTGTGTGTGTTTTTTTTTTTTGTTTTAGCTTCAGGTCTGAACTGACTTCCTGCGGCCAGAAGCATGATGGGAAACTAGCACATTTCTGCTGATTGTGAATAATAGATACTGCAGCAAAGAAAATATAGGTTACAGTGACTCATATATACACTATATATATATGTGAGGCTTAGCTGGTGGCCAAATTGTCCACATTGCCCAGGAAAAGATTGCCAACCTTTCGCCTGCAGCGTTGTTCTTATTCGGCCTAAATGGCATCCCTCTTTTTCCTGATTCCATCATATCCAGCGCGGCCTAATAACAAAGCGACACACCCTGCTGTTAGATTTGATAATGAGGCAGATGAATAATAGAATATAGCCTACAGTACATCAGACAGAAACCTTGCGTTTCAGCTGCTTGGGACGTTAGTTCAAGTGAAAGTTTAATAATAATAGGCCTACTCAGAGCAAAGTCGATATATATTCCAAGAGGACCAAGCAACCACTGATTCAGATGCAATTAATAATGTGAAAGAGCCTTCACCATCACAACCACAATCATTTATTCACACATCCAAGAGCCTCAAGTTCACAATGAAACCATAACTTGGTGGTTGGTGGAAGGTGATTAAAGGAAGGTTTTGTTTTCCCCTCCTGGGATTACCAGCAGACTTTTCTTACATGCAAATATTGATCTGAAGCAGAAATATAAATATATGTATATAGTTTAAAGTAGAAGAAGCTAAATGTAATATTTAACTAGAGCAAAGGAGTCTGATGAAGTCCTGACTGAAACACATTGATCCTGCCAGCACTGATTGAACATACTCATTCTTTCTGTGGGCTGATTAAAACATATATAATGTTCAACAGTTCACATGTATGACGAAGGCTGTGAACCAACAATGCCAATGAAAAAAATGGGTGAAGATAAATAAGCCATTGGAGTCGATTGGATTATTGTGACAAAGCTGCTGTGACATTCTGGAGATGCTCAGTTTTCATAGGACGGCGATAAACATAAAAAAGAAGAGTAGTTTATATTAAAAAAATCAAATTTGATAAATGATTTTGATGTTATAACGCAAGTGGGAAAACTTTTTTTCCCCTGTACAGATGAGGACATTTCTATTCACTGTGAACATTTGCTGCTCTGATACATACAGACATTACTGCGCCGAGAAAAGAGACAACAAGACACTTCCTGTTTGCTCTGTTTACAGATGTAACACAGATGTAGTTATAACCTGTGTTATGTCTTGGTATGTGTGAGTCTTTCCAGCTACAGCTCATGAAAAGTTTGTACGCAGCTGAATGTATAGTCCAGAATTACATTTGATGAATTTGTTCTGTTTGGACTGAAATGCTCAGACGTTTTAAAGAATTTTTACTGGATACACAAATCTGAAAGCACCGCTACATAAAGGATAGACAAACGGGTCTTGTAGTAGAAAAACAAAGAATCATCTTATCTAATTAAAGCATTGAATGCGAATTACATAATCTGCAAACTAAAGGCCCGATAATATTTTTCAGCACTTCAGTCTTTGTTTTTACACAGTGTGCATTTACTTTTTGTCGAAATCCATTATTATAATTTATTCATTTTATTATTTTAAATTTTATTATTAGCTTCTATTTATCACTGTATATTGTACATAAAAATGAGTTTACATCCAGTTAGTTGTGTGTTTGTTTAAATGGAATCACAGTAGACCTGAACATCCAGCACCTTTATTTAAAATTACTCAATAAACTAAATTATTTAGAAAGAATTAATGATACACTTACCTGCACTGTGTCTGTACAGGGACTGTCCCTATGTAGACACAGAGGTTTGCTGCATTATAAACTGTGCATTGTTGAAAAAGACAAATATTAGTCTGCAGGAAAATGCCCGAAAAGTTGGGTCAGCATGGAAGCCTGATATTCATGTTGGTCTATTATTAGACCCTGCGGTAGAACGCAGGAGTACAAATAGTGCTACATGTGGCACCTAAACAAATAAATTAGTTAATTAATCATCTTGATCAATTAATCGTCAACATGTGAGCCACTCAAGTGACTGGAAACTGGTTATTTACTGTTCCTTGAAACACACAAGATAAATAAAATGTTAAATAAATTCATTGGATTATCTGAAATTGTTTTTTTCTAGTTCAAGAAAAGGTGACACCTTGGAGCTGCGCGGTTTTTATGTGCTGCATCAGCTCGTCCATGCTTGAGCCTTCTTGTAACAAAGCGTGTGTTGTGTTTGTGTGCAGGGGGGACATGCGTGGTGAATCCAACAGATTTGTTCTGCTCGGTACCGGGCCGACTGTCATTGCTCAGCTCCACCTCCAAGTACAAAGTCACCATCGCCGAGGTGAAAAGAAGACTGTCCCCACCAGAGTGCCTCAACGCCTCCCTATTGGGCGGCATACTGCGCAGGTCAGTACAAACACACAAAGGGCAGAAATATGACAGGAAGGACTGGAGTTCATCGCAGCTTATACTGCACCATGTGGAACTATTTCATGCTGCTGCTGCAGAGAACTTTACTGAGTTGTTCGTGCAGGACGCTCAACATGCTCTCTTGAGAATGAAAGACACAAAACTTAAAAACACGGTGTTCATTTTGCAGCAGCAGAGTTATATAAGAATAAAAATGCACCTGGAAGTGTACAATAACAACAAAATCCATCCTCATAAATCAATGACTTGTGAGCAAGGCGAGTGCAACAGATTGGGAGATATACTGCAGGGCTGTTCTTTTGGCTCGCATCATCAGAATGTTTCTGGTATTTTGCCCCCCCTTCTAACAAAATGATATTGAAGTAAAGGGGCAAGTGTGATAGAGAGACAGCATTGTTTTTTAAAGCAGGAATCTGGCTGGTGAACATTGGCAAGCGCCGCCTGAGTCTATGTAGCCCTCAGATGAAACAGAGGATACAGAGTAGTGTCCACAAAGACTGTTGTAGGCGAACGAGGTGCCGGGGCTGCACGCGCCGCCATGCCCAGGGAGCCAGAGGGAGGCGAGACCAGGCCAAAGCATGCCAGGATCAGAGGAACCAGAGGAAAGCAAGAGTTGCCAGCGCTGTATTATTGATGAGGTGGAAAGAAAGGGAAGGGGGGAAGGAAAGATAGAGAGAGACAGAGAGAGAGAATATGACTAGTGGTATAAAATGAGGTATCAACAAAGTATTAAAACAAAAACAAAACATACAAATTTAGGTGTTGATCCTCATCTGAAATGGAATAAATCACATCCATGACACAGAAAGAGAAGTTTATCTTTAAACCGTGGAGGGAACTCGCTGTGTTTCAAAATGATAGAAAAAAACCTTAAGTCATTTTAATCCAAATATCCAAATCTTTAAAGTTTTTATTTTTAATTTCACATGAAAGATAAAGAAATGACAGGAAGCTTCGTTCCTCTGTTTTCCAAAATAGAACTTCTCACTTTTAGAAGAAGACAAATGACAAATGAGGAAACTCAAGGGGGGCATGTCACCATATCTATTTATATTAAAAAAAGCGTATTTAATATGTAATAAACTGACTTGTTTTAATTTTATACTCTTTGATTTTATGTTTTTGCCAAATCAAAGCTAATCTTTATTCATCCGTCTTTACTTGAGAGCTTTAATTAAAAGAATTCTATGAAAAATGATCAGCTGATCAATGATGGCGTGTTTCCAGATATACTTTGTGTCTTAGGAAATGTAAAAGTGTGATGTTGTGGATTATAGGATGGTCCAAAAAAAGTTATTTTACTTTTTTTACAGAGCGAAGTCTAAGAACGGAGGCCGGTGTCTTCGTGAGAAATTAGACCGCCTAGGCCTCAACCTGCCGGCAGGACGGAGGAAAGCTGCCAACGTCACACTGCTCACCTCCCTGGTGGAAGGTAAGAAACTTCTAACGTCTGCAGTTCTTTTCATTTTAGTTATGCTTTAAACATATTTATTCCACAGTCTAGTTCTCATACATCATCTCTTCAGAGCCTGTTTCATCATTCTTTTTTTCTGGTTTTGCGCTCAGGTGAGGCGCTCCACCTGGCGAGGGACTTTGGCTACACCTGCGAGACAGAGTTTCCCAGTAAGGCAGTTGGGGAACATTTGGCGAGGCAGCACAGTGAGCCGAAAGAAACCAGCGCACGCAAGAAAATGGTTCTGGCTACAAAGTAAGAATACAAACACACACACACGCAGATCCAACAAAACCATTTTGAGATTAAATTGTGTTTTTGTTACTGGAAAATACAGCGTGTGTGTTTTTATGCTGAAATCCTCCTGATGTTTTTATCACTTGGACACAGACAGTCACAAAAGAAAAGGTCCAGATTTAAGTTAGTGTTTGTCTACAGCTCTAAAAGTATTGGTGAAACTCACAATCAATTTCTGCAACAGGGCAAAGAAAAATGGATCATTTTGAAATCAATTCTTTGATATCAACAACAAGAAAGCCAGTGATTGCAACTGGTACGTCAGAGTCAGACAATGGAGAACATTTAATAAAGGTTTAGGAAAGATTTGGATTAAAGTTCAAGCATAATGTGAACGTGTGCTTTAAGACATTTTGCTTGTGTCTATTTAAGAGCCTTAGCTGCGTTTACAGCAAATACTCTCACTGTTGCACATCGAGTACTGAATGTGCTGGAAACAGCTCCCACTCTCCTCCGATAAAATCATCCCAACAATGGTTTTACCACAGGATGTTGAAACTTTTACATTCCTACATTTGCAGAATTATCGGTGTCATGTTGTAAAAGTGTTTTTGTGGATTGTGCATTGAACTCGTCCCGCTCCTGCATGTGCTATGCACTTTTCCTGGGAGGTATTCATGTGTGGGTTGATCTCGAATGGATGGGTGCAAGTAGAAGAAGAAGGAGAGAGATACAGACACAATTTGCGACGGCTGTTTTGGAGACAGATGGTAAACCCCCCCTCCCTCCCTCCTTCTATCTCTCAGGCAAATCTGTAAGGAGTTCCAGGACTTATTAAGCCAAGATCGTTCTCCTCTGGGCTCCTCTAGACCGACCCCCATCCTGGATCTGGACATCCAGAGACACCTCACACACTTCAGGTAACACACGGTTGCTTTTTTATACAGAATTAATGGCTTATCTAAACAATTAAAAGCACAGAGTGTCAACAGTTTTTCTTGCAGAGCCCGGCTGCTCTCCGTTTTGGCTCTGACCGCTTTGCCATTTTTGAAAAGATGCAGCTGTCCAGTTTGTTATTTGGCACGAGTGACAGGAGGAGGGAACAGCGTCTTGTTAGCAGAAAATGTCACATCTATGGCGTCATCCTTTTTGCAGAATATACAAAGTTTTATCAGACCTCCAACGAGTGCCAGGCAGAGAAATAAGATGTGAGCTCGGGTTGTGTAAAGACAGTTATGACAGATTGAACAGCAGCGTCATTCTGGCAGCTTAAAGGTCTAAGCTGAGAGGTGACCAGACAGTTAGCTCTGCAGGACTCTGCCAGCGGATCTAATAGGGTGGACAAACCATTTCCATATTGTAAATGTATTTTATCTTACCTCATATATACTCTATGTCTGGATAGGGGGAGAAAACTATGTTTTATAACACATAAGCATTTTGGTGCAGTAGATTTGGGTTTTGATTTAGGACAAATATGATTGATTGTGATTGATGGTTGATTTTAAAGGCCCGTACAGCTACTGTGAAGCGTCATGTATGATAATCATTGTGTTTTATGTTTAAAAAATATCAGAAAATAGTCAAAAAAATGAATTAAAAATTGTTGTTGGGTCTTCAAATGTGTTTTTTTTCCAAGATCACCAGTCCTACACCTAAAAATACTCAGTCTACAATGCGTTAGACAAAGAATAGCAGCAAATCGTCACAACTGAATTGGTAGAATTAAGTCATATTTGCAGATTTTGCTTGAAAAATGATCTAAACAGTTAGTAGACTCATCGATTCAGCCCTGGTCTGTATGTAATATGTTCAAACTTGACAATATTCAGGCTTAGAACTTGCTGAAACAGTTGTAGTATTCAGCGTTTCCCCATAAATGACTGTGGAAACAGGGTTGAAGCAGCATTTAGAACATCACAGGACATTAAAACTCTGCTTAGCCCGACTAAAGAAAGTCTTCAAGGAGGATTAGAAGCTCCACAATGCAGGGAGAGGAAAGTTTCTCTGCAAGTGTACAAACTGAGGAGAGAAAAAGGGAATCTTCACTCTGCCTGACTGTACCACTTTATTTCTCCTATCTGCACCTGGACGAAACAAATGTTTGTCATCGTCCTCATGGCTGTTTCTGTCTCCTTCCTGACAGTCTGATCACTCATGGGTTCGGCACACCTGCGGTCTGCGCAGGCTCTCAGCACCTTCCAGACGGTCCTGAGCGAGATGCTTAACTACCTGGACAAAAACTCGAGCGGGAAAACAAGCGGACCCACCGACCAACAGATCAACAACAGCTCAGAAAAGACGCAGCTCCGGAAAACAGGCGAGCCCCAGAGCAAAGACGGGAAAACAGAAAAGACTGAGTAGCCCCCACCCACCCGGTCCCCGTGCCTTGGAGCGCTGCATTTAGGAGTGTGTGTGTGTGTGTGTGACAGGATTTGTTCATTCCCATGCGTTACTGTGTCTTCTTTGGGACAATTCATATTTATTGTCATTTATTTATCTTATGTTGAAACACTAACCTGAACTGTCCTAAACAAGACATCCTGATGTGTGAATGAAAATAACACAACACACTGTTTAGGTGTGTGTGTGTGTGCGTGTGTGTGTGGGTGTGTGTGTGTGGGTGTGTGTGTGTGGGTGTGTGTGTGTGTGTGTTCATGTGTGTGTCATGACAAGGAGGAGCCTCGCCATGGACACGGCTGTGACTCATCCAAGACTTTTAATTTGTTTATTTATTATTTCTGAAAACAGGAAGTAAACATAGACATGCTGACTTCACAGTTTTCCAGGACAGGGGCGGTAACACACACACACACACACACACACACACACACACACACACACACACACACACACACACACACAGGATTTTGGGCTATTTGACGTCAATCCAGCTGATTCAGGTGTTGATTTTCTGCAAGAATGCAAAAACCAAAACACTATTTTTGTCCTCTGTCGGTTCATTTCATCTGTTCTGTGTTAAATCATTGAGAGAAATCCAGTTTTTTCTTAAATTCTCAGTGGACTGAATTGAAATATCTTCATTTCCAAACATTTTTAACATATTAAATAAAACACATACACCCTTATACATTAAAAAACCCTCCCCTGTACCTGTGAGAGCACTTGTACCCCACCAAGCAGACTTAGTTTTTATTTTATTTTGAAGCTGTACAATCAGTGCCATAGCAACCAGTGTGTTTACCATGTGGGCGACAGAGAAAAAAGGACTGTTTCTGGGTGTGAGACTGACGCCACTGCCTGAAGTACTGTAGGCAACACACTGTGGTATGAATGTGAATGTGTGTGTGTGAGAGAGAGTGTGTTTTAGTGTGTGAGAGAGATAACGAGAGAGAAAGAGAAAGAGAGAGAGAAAGAGAGAGAGAGAAAGAAGGGTCCAACTCAGCCATTTTGTAAAAGGTGACTTTGCGGTTGCCATCGTTACTCTTCCCTGTGCATGTCTATCTTTGTACACTCCCCAGATCGCAAGTTTAGCCGACACAAGCTCTCTGACTCGCTCATGAACATTTGTAAAGATATATATAAATATTTAAATTACTTTTCTTGTAGGCTTTCAACTATATATATGTTAAATCCCTACCTTCTAAAATGCTGGTGTTCAATAAAGACAGTTGCTACGTGTTCTACTATTTACTCTTGTTTTTAAGACGCTGCACAAACACACACACACACACACACACACACACACACACACACACACACATACACACACCATGTATAAAGATGCATACACAGAACAGCAGGCAAGAGAGCAAGCAGACACTGAAGAGAGGCAATATGGATCAAAGCCGGTGGAGGTGAATTATCCATATGAGTTCAGAGTGTTGAAATTATAAAAAAGTCAGAGCACCTCTCTAATGTTGTGAAAAAAGGCTACACCTGCAGAAAGGTTCAAAAAGCCTCCTTTGTGTGCACTAGTGTGTGTGTTTTCTTTCAGTTTGAGCGACTTCTGTCAGGATTTTCTGCTTATTTATATAAATATATAAAAAAATCAGATGATAAAACACAGAGAGAGAAGAGAAGCTGCCTGCTGGCGTCTCCATCCAGACTGTATGTTCCGTTTGCTCATTTAAAAGGAGGTCACGTTCACTGCTTAACACAAAAAAAAAAAAACATAATCACACAGGATACATTTACAGTGACGCCTGTGCTGGTTTGTCACCCTGAATCAATACGAAGTGAAGCTTCAGGTGGAAAAACAACAGACTGGTAGAGACGGTGATATGAAGGGAGGAAGTGACACGGGGTGCACATTTCCTGTATATTCCCAGTCTTGCTGTTATTGTTTGGTCTAGTGTTTGACAGATGGTGATCCCCCCTCCCACCCACACACACACACACACACACACACACAAATATACACACATGCAGTCAATGTTTTATGCCGCTGCGACAAAGCTGAACCATTGATAATGCATTGCAAAGTGTCAAAAAGGAATGATGATGAATGGTAAATCGTACTTTTACCCTCAAGTGTGTTTTTACAGCAATGCATTATTACGCAAGCGCAACACTGAGCTGTCTGCAAGCATCCTATCATGGAGTGATTTGGTCGTTTGAAGACTGATACCTGAGGTATATCTTTCAATATACTTCACGATAGCAGAATAATCAAAGTAAGTGCTGCTTCTGATGGTCAGACAAGACGAGCATTTTGAGGATGTCACCTCTGGTCTTGGGTTAAGTTCATTATTCTCTGATATTTCAAAGGCTAAACGATAAATCAAGAACCTAATCCAATGATTGACTGTTTATAATCATTATAAATACAGTCTCTCACATTTCACAGGTTCTTCACATGAACTATAACTTCATAGTTTTACTCATTGGAACATCTCGATCCAAAGATCATCTCTTAAAACTGAAAAAACTTCAGCTGGTTTGGAGCTACTTTTCAAAGCACAGTCGACACTCCAACGCAAACATAAGTTCATCATTTTGATATTTAAATTATTATTTTTTTTGCTCCTGACTTTTTTTTTCTGGTTTCTCGGGTAGGGATTTGCTGAATGTGTTGAAACGCTTGAAGAAAATGGAGCCTGACAAACATTCACACACATCCCACTTCATACCACCAGGACGGTTGACTGACACGTTGCCATGACAGGAAGTCCAATATTTTGGGTACATGAAGAGTTTATGAGAGCTAAACTAACATCTAAAAATGTAATTGCGCACATTTTTTCTGGCAGTTGCTAGGCTACAGGACTATATAAATGTAGGCAGATGCTGTTTATTTTGTTTTTTAAAGTTTCACGTTTTAGTCTCGGCTGCTGAGAGGAACTTCAATGATATCAGCCGGCGATGTGGAAGAATCATCCTGATGTATAATCAAACTCGTGTATCTCAAGCAGCGTGTGTGAAGATGTAACAGGGTGATGTGTATGAGGCAAAGCAGCTTTCTAAATTGGCTCTTTGATGGTTGCTCCATCTCACTGGAGGGTATGAGAGGCAACAAAATAAGCACGAGCATACTATACTGTGCACACCCACACAAACACACAGAGAGCTAAACATATGCAAACATACAGTGAGAGAGAAGTAACTTAATCACACTTTTTGTTTGTTATTTACTTGCATGATAAACATGTAATCTATGTGGAAGACGTCTCCGCTGACCCTGCGTCGGAATAATAAGCAGCTTGATCAAAATGAGCTGGAAAATGAAATCGATTCATTGCCTGTGCCGGAGTTTCTGTAAATTGACAAACGGACAAGAATGAATCACAAGTTTGACATCAGCGATGCATAATGTGATGGGGCGGCCGATGCATTATTCACACAGTCTATTGATTGTACTACAATGCTGCGCTCTGTTATCATCACATTAAGCATCAGAGCATTTTTTTATTTCCCTCTATCTCACCGTCTTCCTTGTGCAGCCTTCAGTGTGCAATATTGTCTAATTGTGGTTAAATCTATTACATACATGAATCATTTCAGTGCAGTGCAGATATTTATACTATTCAAACATGCACAACACACACTAAAAATCTCCAAGCCAGAAATGCATGCAATGGATACTGCCACTTATATAGAAGTGAAGGTCTCAGAGGGACTCTCACTCCTGCTGACTGAGCCCCACAGTCACGAATACCAAACTCTGCTAACTTCTAAGCCCCCCCATCTCCCCAGTCTCTCTCCTCTGAAGCTATAACCCTCCTCCTCTCCCTGCTTCTCTGCTAAAACCTCTTCCTCTTCTGTCCTGATCCCGCTCAGTCCCAGGAACATTCAGGGCCTTTTCTGTTCAGCTGCCGTCCTGAATGTCCCCCATCAGTCTCTGTCAACACACACACACACACAAGCTACTTACTGCAAAATACTCAAACCTGCAGGAGTGTCCCACATCAAGACACAACGTCCTGCTCTTCATTTAGACCCTGAGAGGGAATTGAAGGTGGTAGCTACGGAGGATAATGGAGTCTGTGATGTGTTAGTATGACTACAACTCTTATGCCAGGCTTTATCTCAAAGCTAAGCTTCAGCTGGTCTTTTCCATCCTCCTCAAACATCAAGCAGTCACTACAGAATCAATGTGGACATTATGAAGGCCTCAAATCATGGAGAAATAATGATGAAAAATGTGTTTTTTGTTGATTCAAAGACTCTGCTTATTACGGTGTTTACTCGTGTTGCATTGGAGGAAAACTCGAGCTTGTGAATGTACCTTTTCACCGCAGACAGTTCGACTTGCTACAGGCGTTCTAATAACATGAGTCTGTTTGATTCAAGAGTCAAACAGGTGAACCAGCACGCACATGACCAATACCTTGAAAGTAAAGCAGCTAAATGGAATCAAGCTATCGTTCATTTTGTTATTTACACCTGTGACATTGCAAAATATCTTATCTTATCAAAAATAATTAGAAATTGGTAATAATTTGATAATATGAGTATTATCGGTAGTATGCTGCTGACACTTTCCTTCAGTTAGGATCCATCACTCACCTTTTAAAGAGACTTTCATGCTGATTAAAGTGATATTAAATTCATACTGAACTCAGGTCTGCATAGCGCTCCTGTCTCTTTTCTGTGGTGTTCTAGTGCAGCCTAGTGGTCAACAGCCGAACTGCAGCTTGAGTCTGCATCATAATGTGACACCTTTCAGACTGGGTGAGGTTGGAATTAAAGAAAACACATGAAAGAAGATGGTATCCTAACATGTTAAAATAAATAGTGAGTGACTAAAGAAAGTTTTTTTTCAGACTTTCATATCTACAATAAAATGTATAAATCACTGACAACACATGGACAGAATAATACTGAAAATATCACAGATAATGATTAAATCCATCCAGTGTTTTCTTTTCCAGGCATTTAGGGCAATTAGTGAGCACATTGAAACACATCAACTGATCAACCACTCCATTCAGATCATTTCATTGGTGCAACTACACCACATCTTGTTACCATCACCTAAATACACTACAGTTCTTTTTGGTAGAGCAGAAAGAAACTGGGCTGAGGTCGAACATGTGCACAAGCAATTCATTTATAATCTCTAAAGGTCTAACTGAGTCACTTTGCTTTCAGTCCCCATCAAGTAGCTTAATGATTCCTGCACTGGTTTCCAGCTTTACATTCAGTTATCTATCACTTATTTTGGGCCTTATTTGTGATGCACTCCTAAAAAAAACTATGTCATTGCCTGAATGTGAAGCATTACGGCACAAGACATTCAGGATATCTTATCACACTTGACCTTGAACAAATGTTAAGGCTAAAAAAATATTTTTTCACAGTTGTGCTGTGAGCCGAGGGAACAAAAACAACCACAAAAGGTAAAATTTAAAAGATATCACCACCACCCTCCTCCTGAGTGAAATCCCAGTAAAAGAGTGTAGCGATGGATGCAAACAAAAGGCAGGGAGCAGATAGAGCAGTATTAGTGTGACATGTGTGTAATGTATGCTGATACATCGTGTGTCAAAGCCCTGCAGGACAACAACCACAACCATGCCTCCAGACTTCCAGACTGTCAGGACATCTGTCATTGCTGACAGTCATATGCCTTGCCGTGTGTGTGTGTGTGTGTGTGTGTGTGTGTGTGTGTGTGTGTGTGTGTGTGTGTGTGTGTGTGTGTGTGTGTGTGTGTGTGTGTGTGTGTGTGTGTGTGTGTGTGTATCTTTGGCAGTGGGTCAGTCCAGAGAACATGGGAACAGCCGTTCTTCTTAAACATTCATGTCTGGTATCCTCACTGGCAGTTTTTCTTCTTCTTTCTTTGCATTAAACATCAAAGGAGCATTACCATGGCAGCCATGTCAGAGGAAATATATATATGTGTGTCTATACAGAAGTATATAGAGATAATTATATGTTTTAATTGGGATTTATGTATTTGAACTCAGTCTAGGGCCTTTAAAATGTATTTCGACACATGAACAGAAGCTCGTGAGTGCAGCTTTTTAATAGTAACAGAGCAAAAATTAAAGTCCTGGCAGTAATTTTAAAGTTAAATGTTAAAAGTTCTGACTCAAGCATGCACACAAACTATTTTTTTTTCTTTACTGCAAATAAATGTTTGTTTTTGACTTGTTGACAGTAAAAAAAACAACTGCATAACTATCAGTGGTTTGCCTTTATAATGTATTTTCTTTTACTTATTTAAAACAGCACAACCAAATTATTAAATCATCAACCGGGTCCCTCTGAATTAGAAACAATAAGAGAAAAAGACCTGACACATTTCTTTACATGATACAGGCAGTTTTGATGGATGCATGTATCCTCTAAAGACACTAGGGGGAGTAGTTTACACACACTTGGACAAGTTCTCACAAGAAAGAAGTGTGTGGTGCTGATGGGGGGGGGGGCATTGTTGTGGGATACTGTGTGTGTGTGTGTGTGTGTGTGTGTGTGTGTGTGTGTGTGTGTGTGTGTGTGTGTGTACAGAAGATCAGTGGTATCTAGTCCTCCTAATAAGGCGGCAGTCCCTGTGAATCCAGCTCTTTGAATTTGTTTCGTAGCTCTCGCTTCATGAGGAAATCACAGAATCAAAGAAAAGTTTGAAAGGTTCTAAACAAAATGCAGCCTCACTGGTGAAAAAACACGACTGTGAGACTCACTAATAACAATGCATGCATCTCATGTAGTACAAACACCATGCCCCAAATTTAAAGCAACTATTTCTATATGTAATCTTTCTCTTGTGAGGTCATGTGATGTATGGTGGAAGAAGTACTCAGATCTTCAATGAACGTGTAAAAATACTCAAGTAAAAATTGACATGGCATTAAAAATCTTCCTCACGTAAAAGTACAAAAGTATTCGCACTAAATGTACTTCAAGTACCAAAACTAATTAGTGATGTATTGATGTGTACATTACTTTAACACCTACACTGGTAAAGGTTGAACTCATTTTAATGACTTTATATACAACTCGGAAGCTTAATATAAAATATATATGAATAATATATAATATAAATATATATTTGTTTTTATATTTTACATTATCTGCAAATAATGTGTAATTAAAATATTTGTCTCTGAAATATAGTATATTTAGTATAAAGTAGCATGAAGTGTAAATATTCAAGTAAAATACAAATACCTCAGTTGAGTACTTGACTAAAGTACTTGGTTACATTCCACCACTGCTGCCTGCCATGCAATATGACTGGTAATTAACAATCACATAGATATTGACTGTCACAGTTCTCGTATTTTTGATGCACAAATGTAAAAACATTTATAAGTTGAAGTATTAATAATATTATTATAACTATTATTAAAATGTGTTTCAACTACGTTCATAAAGGTCATCTCATATTAATATTGAGATAACACTCACAAATCACAAATATGAAGCATTATGATAATTGATGCTGAAGTTCAGTATCACCACCAAGAACATACACATAACAGGAATAGTGTGATGTGTCATTGTACCTCATACTTCCTGTAATTATTAGTGTGAAATGATTTCAGATGCTGACACTTTTTGTTACATGTTGTGCCCACACTATTTCCAGATGAGTGAGTTGATAGTTGAAATACTAACTGTAACCCCGCCATCCTGTATTTTACTGCTAAATATGACAATAGATCAATAAATTATTGCTCCATAAATCCAACTGGTGACATGACTGTCCTGCTCTTGCATCTGCAGGGCGGTGTTATACCTGCTCCCTCTTTTAATCAGGGCAAGGTTTATGCACTTCCCATCCAAGGTGAGTCATGCAGCGTAATCAAACAGTGATGCCAAGTCTATATGGAGGTGTAGACATCATTAAACTGTAGTCCAAGCAAATATACAGACAGGTGACAAATTCATAGTTCAATGAGCAAAAAATATGAATGATGTGTTATGTAGTTCACAGTCTATAGAACTTAACCCAAGTAGATTTGGAACCAGCACTCTCCTCCACCATAAAAACACCAACGATGATCTTTGGAAGATGCTTCCAGTAAAAACATGTTTCAAGAATCTCTGCCAAGCTGTTCTGAAGACCAATAACTTACATCAGGGATGGACAACTTAGTGCGCCCTGGGAGTCACTATAGCAAAATGAGGAGGGCCAGAGGCCAGACAGAATAATACGACTTCAAAGTCATAGTCTTCTATTTTCTTCTTTTCCTGCTAGACTTGTGATCAGCAACCTCGCATACGGCAACTGCCAAAATGGCAAATTAAACACAGTGGTCTTACGTGTCAAAAAGAACTCATCTGTCCATTTTTTATTGACGTTCCTGTTTTTATTGGCAACCTTTCGACATTTGCCGACCTCACTCATCTTTGCCAAGAGGCAAATCCAGTTGCAGGAGCCCCACGCAGGTCAGGGTATGTGTGAACTATTCGCAGAAATGAAGTGACACCTGCACAGATTGCTGATAGGCTAATATGAAACCTCCTTAGTAAAATTTAAATGGTTGGCGGGCCACTTGGCACCTGATCGGGCCCCAAGTTGAGTAACACTGCTTTACAGTGTTGGTTTGGTTTATTAATTGAGACCTTGACTCATTTCCATTGTTGTCTCTGCTGCATACACAGTCTACCAACCTCAGTCAGGATTAATACTAGAAGACAGCAACTTAAAAAAACAGCATTGTTTTTTTTTGCTTTCATTTGACACCCATGTAGAAATCTATTTGTCCTATCTGGTCATATTTTTCACCTAATACAGAACTTTGTTTAAAAAGTTGCTGCACATTTGGAATTAGTAGTTGCTCATCTTTGTGTGTACATGAAGGGCTTGTGCTTTTATTTTGAAAATGACAAAGATACATAATCCATAAATAAATGTATTTTTTATTGCTCCTGTTATGCTTATACATAGAGCTTCTTAACAGTAGTGGAGCCTTTGCAGGGGTTCCCCATTCACAAAGCCTGTCTGCCTTCACAGAGGGCGGAGAGAGGGAGAGTGAGAGAGGGAGGGAGGGAGAGAGGGACAGAGAGAGAGAGAGATGAGACGTCCCTTCTTCACTTGGCTGCATTCGGTTTACCGACACCGGAGAAGCGACCATGCTGTGGAAACTAGTTGAGAATGTCAAGTATGAAGATATTTATGAGGTAACGTTACCGTCCGTCTGTTCGCGTCTTGAAGAAATAGATTTATTAGACATGCTTATGGAGGGATAATGAAGTGTTAAGAGAAGTGAGGTGGTTTTAAGCAGGAGGCTTTAGGCCTGTTAATGTGTGATGTAGTGACTGTGAATATGAAGTGGAGGACATTTCACTACATGAGGCAGAGGTTTGGCTCACTTGCGTTCATTTATTACATTATTACATTACATTTAAAAAAATATATGTTTTTATATTATTTCATGTAGTTTGTGGCTATAATGGAGGTGCGTTCAGGTGCATTTTGGAGTATGAGGTAAAACAGAAAAGAATATTTGACACTGGATGATGATGAATTTCACCTTTTCTTGAATTTTCACCTGAGATATATTTAAAATATGGCACTGCGCTTTTTGGGCAAATTCTATCTAAAAACTTTTTGAATATTTATATTTAAAAATATCTTTTAAAACTTTTAATAATAGACCAAATTTGCTGTAAAAGAAATGTATTCAAAACAGTCCAATTTAGGTTTTATATTGGAGCAAAAATAAAAAAGAAACTTGGACAAACGCCGGATGAGAGGAGGCTGATGGTGTGTGTGATGTATGTAAATCATTTGGCCTCGTTCCCAGAACGATAATTTTTATACATATTGTTTTTAAACGAGCAAAGGGAAGTGGAGAAATACCGCTGCGCGCGGGGGAGCAAAGATGCTCCGGCTCGCGCTGAATGGGCTCGAGCAACAAAGCACACGCGAAGAAATAAAAAGAAAAAAAAGGGGGCAGCTCGCGAGGCCCCTCGGATCAGCCCGGTGGGATTCTCTTGTCTCGTGCCCGCACATGGCTTTTCTCCCACGGCGCGAGGGAGGAGGGGAGGCTATAATGTTGTTAAACAAGTCATCCAAGAGGGCAAAAGAAGGGGCCCGGTGTAGTCTGCAATATAAAGTTTAATCGCTTCTTTTGACTCGTGACACTATTCACACGAGCCCCCTCCCTGAGCCCTGCAGTGTGCCGTTTTTTCAGTATAAGAGGCAGCTGCAACACAACATGAGACACCGTTTATTCTGTGTGTGATGTTGGCCGGCTGAAGTTTAGATAAAACGTTTGAGAGGAAATTTTGGGCGATATTTTGTGCGTAAATTGTGCGTAAAGGTGGAGTGGATTTTAATGTGGAGTGTATGTGACAGGATCAGACCTCGACCCTGGTGGTATTAGTGTCCAGCAAGCTTTACAGCAACCACAGCTTCCACCAGCTCGACTTATGTTGGTTTTAAAAGCGTCAAAGTCTGTTTGCGCACAGATGATTGCGCAAAAGTGTCTCCAAATGCAAGAAAGAGTGGTTCTCCTGCGCTTTTTGCGTGCGTGTCTGTGTGTGATGGGGGATTCCTCACGGTTCTGATCACCCTGTTCACTTTTCCCCTGCAAAGAGAGAGACTCCCTCTTTCTATCTCCTGCTGTTCGCGCGTCGTTTCGGGCTCTCCACGGAATTTAAACGTCACTCACGGTTGCGCGAGCAGGCTTCACGCTCGATGTGTCGCCAGTCCCCTGCCTCCCGCGCATTAATATTCCTGTAAGTCTCAGTCATGAATAACAATTACACCGTATACCGGGGGTAAAGGCGGGCGCTCGGTGCTCACACACTCAGAGCGGCGGCAGCTCCGGGCGGAGGAAGGTTCTGCGTGGAGCTTTGAGACGAGGGCCAAACCTGAAGATACAAGTTGCTTTTTAACTGGAATGAGTTTGGAGATCTCGACCCAAGACGATCTTTATTAACGTGCTGTTTTTACCGTGAGCTTGCTCGTGACACCAACAGAGGGTTTTACAGATGTTAGTTCATTCTTACTCCACTGCGGTGAGTTTCCTTCCCTCGTGTTGTGTTTGAGTATCTGTAGATATTGCTTGGAGGTTTTGAGACATTTTAAACGAGACTGTAACATTCCTCCTGCAGGCTTTTATCTGCTTTTTGTTCATAGTTAGTTAGGCTACTGTGGCTACATCACCAGGGGCCGTATACTCTAATAAAAGCATCCTGATCCAAAGGCCTCCATGTGCTTTCTTTTTTTATAATGTGCTTTTAATTCTGCAAGGAGTTGATTTTTTTCTGTTCTTCTCTGCACCCTTTTTGAAGGACCGGCATGACGGTGTCTCGAGCCACAGCTCGCGCCTGTCCCAGCTGGGCTCTGTATCGCATGCGGGACCCTACTCCAGCGCGCCGCCGCTGTCTCATGCGCCCTCGTCGGACTTCCAGCCTCCGTACTTTCCGCCGCCGTACCAGCCGCTCGCTCACTACCAGAGCCAGGACCCGTACTCCCACGTCAGCGACCCGTACTCTCTGAACTCCCTGCACCAGAGCCAGCAGGGCGCATGGGGGGCGCGACAGCGGCAAGACGTCGCCGGAGATCGGATGGACAGCTCCTCTCTGCTAGCGCAGCCTCGGGCCTCGCTGCCACAGCTGTCCGGGTTGGACCCACGGCGGGACTACGGTGGTGTGAGGCGGCCTGATGTGCTGCTGCATTCGGCTCATCCGGGACTGGAGCCCGGTATGGGCGACGGATTGCTGCACGGGCTGCACGGTATGGAGGATGTTCAGGTGAGTCACAGATGAGAGCTGAGACTGACGGAGGTTAAAGTGAGTTTAGGACATGCTCTGATTTTAATTATGACGAGTTAACGAGTTTTGTGTTTTTGTTTGTTTTATTATTATTATTATGTTATGTTATTTAAAAAAAATAAGGCTAAAACTGTCACAAACAAATCAGGACGCACCGAGGTCTGTTGGCCAAATATACGCTACAACTGCAATTTTACTACATTTTATATTATATTATCACAATAACAGAAGTAAAATTATTTCCCTGTATGTATGATATAATATTGTCATTTACAGTAAAGCCACCTTTAGGTTCAACTAAGAAACTTTAACGTTTGCATGATAAAAAAAATAAACGTTTGGATAGCAGCTATGAAAACGCCACAACTTAATTAAAAGCAATACATAAATCAGATTAATAGCTAATTGTTGACGGTGGTCTTCGTCATTGTCTCCGCATGTTTGCGGTGCCTTTAGAGTTTGAGGTCAGTGAACTCAGAGGAGCTCCCTCAGGGCTGGACTCTCACAGCAGCTGCAGCCTAAAACACAAATAATGACCCACAGCTTTAAAAAAAGAAAGAGTCTGCAGAGACATGAGAGCTCTTCTATGATGAGAGGATGCTGATGTGTGGAAGAAGTGCATGATACTGACACAATGATGAAGACAAATTTAAAGCAGAAAAGTCTAAAGATGCTGCAATATTTTATTTTTTATGATCTTTTTATAGAGAAAAAATATATATGTTGTGTGTTTATTTTATTTTGTATATGTTCTAATTAAAATTCTAAATATATTATTATTTTTTTTATTATCATTATTATTGTTGCTATTATTATTATCATATTTTTATTGTCATTGAATTTGAAGGCTTTGATTTTGTTCCACTGGATGATATAGATTTTGTTTTATGATCTTTGTTAATGTTAAGGTTCAGAATATCAAAGACAGACCTGGTGGTGAAATTAACTTCACAGTGAGCTGTGTAGGATTTCATCTTCCCCTCGTTTTCCCCCTCAGGGCACAACCGTCACGAATTGTTTGCCATTTAACCTCCACAATAGATTCTAATTTCTGGCTCTCCGTATTTGTGTCATGCATTTATTAACTCCATCTAAATTTGTTTTGTGCAAATTCTTTGCTTTCTTTCTTTCTTTTCCCTTTTTTATACGAGCGTGCAGTGAAACATCAGGTCTAGAGAAAATCCATCCCACAGAGGCTTTACATTTGTGCGTCATGATTCTCATCATGGATTACAAACCAGATTTGTTTGTCTCTGTGAAAACAAACAACTTGAAAACGTCTCGTTAGGATTTGTTTTGTGTGTGTGTGTGTGTGTGTGTGTGTGTGTGTGTGTGTGTGTGTGTGTGTGTGTGTGTGTGTGTGTGTGTGTTGTAAAGAGAGGCATCACAGTATGGATTCATCTTCTATAAAGCAGAATATGATTATTTTGTGTTTATCTTAACAGACCATTGAAGACACCAACGGAACCAACATCCTGGATCAATCAGTAATTAAGAAAGGTGACAACACCACACACACACACACACACACACACACACACACACACACACACACACACACACACACACACAATCAGCCCAACAATAAGACTGGTTACAAATATAAAACAAAGCTTTATGATTATTATAAGGCTGGTAAAAGGTAAATAAGCAGATGTGCCACCTTATCTTAGCTCCCTGTGTCATTATACAAATTATACTCTCATGTGTGTTATGAATTATGATGACTTATGGGTGTAAAAGTCTCATAAAAAGGTAAATGTGGGGACGAGTTGGACCTAAACTGGACCACACGCTACATATCTCCATATTTTACCAAAGGTCTCAATCCCCGAGCCCGCAGGCAATTCATCTTGTTTTTCTGGGTGTGTGTGTGCCCACAATGAGGAGTTTAAACCCGGGTTAACGATCCCGGTATATTGAGTGGCATGCAGTGTGTCGCCTGACAGGGCTTGCCACGCTGCCGCCTCTGATGATGTGCGGTGATTTAGTTACGGGATGTTGAGTGACTGAGCTCCCCGCGGGGCATTTAAGCCGCTGATGTAATAAATGGCACCGCTCATGGAGATCTCGTGAGCTCGTTTAGAGCTAATCTGCGGTATTATCCCCCGTGGAGCCATCAAAAAAAAAAAAAAAAAAACCTGCACTGGCCTCCTTTTACGCACACACGCACGAGGGCATGGCTGCTTCTTTTTAAACGCCATTAGCGCGAGCATTAACGCGCGGGGATGAACGAGCATCCAAGTGCGCGCTGGTGGGAGTTAAACCGGCCGTGGAGAGAAGACGGGGAGGTGGTTAATGCGATCTGAGAGCGCGAGCCAATCAACAATCGATAATATTGTAATGAGAATGTCGCGCGACATTAAATAACAGCAAATGCCCGGCGCGTGGGCTCTTCATTAGGCCAGGACCGCCTTCTGAGCGCGCGTGCGCCCTCACACACACACACACACACACACACACACACACACACGCACACACACACACACACACACGCACACACACACACACACAAACACACACGAGCAAAGTTTGACAAGAAGACAGATTTCAAGATTCCAAACTTGTTATGTAACAGCAGCACTCACACCGCCTCTAACCTTCCTCTTTCAGTGCCCATGCCACACAAGAACATGGGCTCTCTCATGCTCGGCAAGGACGGCCTGATCGGTGGAGTGACCGTGAACATAAACGAGGTGTTCTGTTCGGTACCGGGACGCCTGTCGCTGCTCAGCTCCACCTCCAAGTACAAAGTGACCGTAGGGGAGGTGCAGAGGAGACTGTCCCCGCCCGAGTGCCTCAACGCCTCCTTGTTGGGGGGCGTGTTGAGAAGGTACGACTGCAGCCTGAGAGCATGTTGACGCTGGAGTAACCGTGTGGATGTTTTAAATATGCAGGGACGTGTTTTAATTAAATCCCTGAGCTGGATGAAAAAGGCCAGATTGTACTTAAAATGAACAAAATCTCTGGAGACAAACTGGAAGCTGATGACTATGTCTAATAAAGTTTCCAAACTTTGAAGAGAATATTGCTCATTTATTACTATAAAGCTCTATGAGAGGTTTTTTTTATATTAGAAAATGTTTCTGAATATGTGTGCTTCTTTTAAAAAATGCATTTTTTTGTTTCTTCAGAGCAAAATCCAAAAACGGTGGGAAGTGTCTGAGAGAAAAGCTGGAGAAGATTGGACTCAATTTACCAGCTGGAAGACGCAAAGCTGCCAACGTCACATTACTAACATCTCTTGTAGAAGGTGACTGGTTCACTGTTTTAACTCCATTAATACAGAACATGCATATATAAATATACTTTCTATTGTATGAAACAAGCATTCGGTTTTAATCTCAAGATTCTAGACAAATAGGTGATGTCCAAAGTGAAGCCAGTCATACAGACTCCAAAATATAGACTGTGAAAGGTCGTGACCTCACAAGTGTGACACATTAAAATGGGTCTATATTCGTAAAATGGCTGCAAGAAAATAAATATTGAATATTGAGTGAGAGGATAGAGGAGAGTGGGAGTTAGTAAATTAGATTTTTAAAATGCATTCATTAATTAAAGGCTGCAGTTTAGGCCTATCAGGTTTTACGTCATATATGCCTTGTTTTTTTTTACATACAATATTCAATATACAATATTATCCTGCAAACATGTAATATTTGAGAATATATATTTACATTTTTTTAAAATGTAGTTAAAATATTTTCAAACTGGGTAATCTTTTCATACAGCTGCTTAAAAAAAATTACAATTATCACACTTTTAAAATTAATGTTATGTCAACTCTTGCCTGCAAACAGCGTCATAAAACAGCAATTCATTTTATTTTTTTAATACAAGAATCGTTAGATTTGGGTGATTCAAATTTATTGTTAATTTTCACAATAAAACTGATTTTTTTTCTGATCAATTTCTAACGCGTTCGCAGAGGAAATGCCTGCACAGCACAGGGGAATCAGTGCGTAAAAGAACAGATATATAAAATATAAAATATGTATATCCTTATTTGATACATATGCATAATACATATGTGAGTGTGCATGTGTAGGTGATCTAAGCATCTCTGCAATGGTGAGGTGACTGAAGTTCGCCAAATATTGACATGGCAGCTTATTGTTTGTCTATATCATATTAACACCGACCTGTACCTCCTCCTCTTCGCCCCTCCCTCCCTCCCTCCCTCCAGGTGAAGCGGTCCACCTGGCCCGAGATTTCGGTTACATCTGCGAGACGGAGTTTCCCACCAAAGCCGTGAGCGAGTACCTCAACCGGCAGCACGCGGATCCAAACGAGCTGCACACGCGGAAAAACATGCTGCTGGCGACAAAGTGAGTTTGATGGACCGTTTGATTAGATTCTGTCTCCTATAGTAGTTTTTATAGAGTGTCATAGAATATATATATATATATAATACGTGTATGCAGTGTAGCATATAGGGAGATAATCTGTGGCTGGGTGTTGTTGGTTCGTAGAAAATAAGATCACAACTCTGAGGTATGGAAGGACAAAATGTCTCGAAATATTGAGATTTTTCTCCAAAACAGTCACATTCATGGCTCAGACTCTCCCTGTTTGACACGGTTCACACTTCCAGGCTGCCATTTGGGAAGATTTTGGTTGCTGTTGGTTTGAATTACATAACTGTTACATGCAGGGTGAAAAATGGGGCCATTCTTCTTTCTGCAGGAAAGTACATTTCTGAAATTAGGAGTGAAATTAAAACTCATTTTCCCGAGGCCCCTCCATGCTCCCCTCTTTAAGACCCCCTTGAGGGTGCAGACCTCTCCTCTATCCTCTGTGCTTTAACTCAATATATCATAGCACAATCCTTTTTTTGCCACATGGCACTGACATTTGTAAAAAAAAAAATTAAATAAAAGAGATTTTTCTTAATGAAAAGGCATCAAGCTGAATATGGATCTAACCTGTAATGAAATGGCTCATTGAAAGAAAGAAAAAAAAAATTGCCACACTGAAAAATTAGGGCATTTAAATTCAATTCAACCGTTTTAAGAAAAGAGCCGCAATTGGCAAGGGATTCATTTTCACCCTTTGATTGTCAAATAAATCACTTTTTTTTTTTTTAAAGATGTGAGAAGCATGCAACGTGATCTCATCTCTCTGTATGCAGCTGCTGCATCCTCACACGCGGTCCATTTCACAGAATAACCTTTAGCTCGAGTACAGATGAACCTTATTTGATGCCGGACACTTTAATGTGCAGCTCACAGACATTATAAAAAGGGAGCTCTGCGGTTGCTGGAGTGTGTTTGACCTCTGCTTCTGGTCTTAAAGACGATCAAGGTACTTATATTAATCCATTTTCATGGCCGTTAAGCTGTAGAATCGAGTGAAAGCAGAGCAACACAGATTTCTTAAAACAAACGAGGGTGGATTTATACATTTGGATTTTTAACTATTTTTTTTAAAGGTGTAGAAAAAGCCTCTTGCCAGTAATGACCAATCCTATTCTATGTCCATTTATTCCCCTGAATATGGGTTTTCTAGACGAAAAGGATGCTGCAAGCAGAGCTTTAAACCATCTAACAAAGATCCCTTCAGGAAGCTTGTATTTTTAGCTTGCATAAATAGTTCTGTCTGCTGGTCTGCACTGCATAAACCATCTGCCTGTGAGTGTGTGTGAGAGTGTGTGTGTGGTGTGTATGCCAATGTGCTCAGTATGTACGCCTTGTTTCGGTGGTGGATGTTTGATGCTCAGATTCAAACCTGTTCCAATACTGTGTTGTCGGTGCTGCCTGTTAGAAATTCATTATTTAGCAGTGAAGTGTTTCAAGTCGTCAGAAAACAACAGCGAGAGCCTTGAGTGTAGCCCGGGGTGGCGGCTTCTCCTCTCTACTCCCCTAACCCCAGCTGGGCTCGGCCTGCACAGCCTGTCACTCATTTGCTGGAGCTCTGCCCTTAGGCCGCTCTGTGTGTGTGTGTGTGTGTGTGTGTGTGCAAGTACAAATCTGAGACGGGGAGAAAGAGAGAGAGAAAGAGAGAGAGAGAGAGGGGCTCTTGAATATAAAATGTGGGCCTAAAACCTAGAGGATGATTTGAAAACTATAAGGTGAAGACATGATTTTTCTTTTACTGGTTGGTGCATTTTTCACATTAAATCTATAACGAAGAGCAAAGATCCATTTGATGACCTTGTCTCAATTTATACTAATTAACAGTTTAAAAATGTGCTCTTAATATAAAGGCTGCAAACTCTGCAAAAACTTTCTTGCTCTGCTTTGTATTTCTGTGTGCATTCGGTTGTAAAAGTCGCCTCTTGAAGATGATAAATAAACTGTGTGACGTCAGTAGGCATTTAAAAGTTGAGAGGGTGTCCAGTCATCGAATGCATCAACGTTAGATTTTTAAAGCAACTTTAGAAAAAGTAGCCTCAGTCTGCCAGAACATAATCCATAATCCAGTTTTAAGAGAATGAAATAGTCACTCTCTGCAGGTAAAGGTGTACTGTAGCAGCCGGTTGCATCAATTTCACGCTTTGTAACACAAGACGAATAAAACAAAAGTAAAAAAGAGAAAGGCTGAAAGAAAGTATGCGAAACTTAACAAATAAAAGCCTTAAAGGGGTTAAAGGTATCAGGGGGGAATTTTTCTTTAGGGATAGATTACGTCATACAGGATGACACAGGAAAGGTGCAACGTGATGTATTTAAAGATAAAATGTAGATAAAAAAATAACTGCAGTCAAAAACATTCCTGTTCTCTTGTGAATATCCTGATTTGGCACAACATTTAGAGTGTTTAGTTTAAGAATAATCCCTGAGCTGCTGAGAGGAGGCAGCTTGCAGACTTCTTTAGAGAATAAATCCTGGTTTAAACATCTGATGCACCGAAGCTTTTGCTTTGGTTTCCCCCTCCCATTGGATGGGTGGGTGGGGTCAGGCCGCCTTCAGGAGCTGCTGAACCATTTGTAAGATCAAGATCTGATGGTGTTTTATGGTCGTTCTGGAATCAGATGTGCAGTGGTACATTCAGAAAGTGGTGCATGAGTTTAGTCAAGCGGGATTTGGGAGATAACTGATGGCTAACACTCATTTCTTATCCTCACTCTGTAACACACACCACAATCGTTTCCGAGAGACTGAAACGCAGCTTCAAGTGAATGCGTTTCTTTTTCCTCAGTGCAGTTAAAGCACCATAAAACTGTGAGGTTGTAAAATGTTTCTCTGCCCTCGAAGGTCTTTTATTGTGTTTAGTTTCAGGTAACTAATTCTGCAAATTGGGTGCATTTCATGAGCTTTTGGACAGGGTCAATAGTAGTACTAACTTGATATTGGTTACTTATTTTGCAATGTAGTCATTTGCATGTTGACTGCAGACAACTTAATGAGATTTCTAAACATATTTCACAGAAGTATGCATGTTTTTACTGCATTCACAGTGTACAAGAGAGGGGGCAGTTGTGGAATAATTGGCTTTTTTAGAGGATTTTACAATTTTCTATCAGGCCTTTAGAGGAAAACTGTTAAAATGTTCACTATCAGCTGTGATATTACAGTTTTAGGGAACTCCTAACACGACGTCTTGTTGTGTTTCTTCCCCTGCAGACAGCTGTGTAAGGAGTTCACAGACCTGCTGGCCCAGGACAGGACTCCCCTGGGCAACTCAAGGCCCAGCCCCATCCTGGAGCCCGGCATCCAGAGCTGCCTCTCCCACTTCTCCTTCATCACACACGGCTTCGGCTCGCCTGCCATCTGCGCCGCGCTCACCACCCTCCAGAACTACCTCACCGAGGCTCTCAAAGGACTCGACAAGATGTTTCTCAACAACCCACCCAACAACCGGCACGGGGACGGGGGCAGCAAGGGTGGCGACAAAGAGGAGAAGCAGCGGAAATGAAGCACGGGAAGATGGAGGGAGCGATGACTGAGAGCTGAACGGGAGGCAGACACACAGACAGAGGCGTTACACCGTTACTTCTAGCTTTACACCACTGCCACTGACCTGCCGCACACAGGGCTGAGGTGGAGGAGGAGGAGGAGGAGGAGGAAGGCTTGGTAGAGAGAAAAAGGCAGAGGAAGACACCCGTGGGCCAGTGTCAGAGAGCACAGAGGGATTTTTCATCTGTGTTACGTTCTTTTCATTCCCCTGAGGACATGGTGGTTACTGTGTTACATCCATTTCGCTCCCCCTGCCTGCATCCTGTGAGACTGAGACGCTGTGAGCAGCCAACGAGCAACATTGTGTGTATGTGTGTGTGTGTGTGCGTCTGCGTGAGAGTGTGCGTGCTTGTGTTTGTCCTCACACAGAAACGCATCGTGGGTATGAAGACTGGGTGATGAGCATTATATCTGTGAAACAGGTTCGTCTGGTTAACATAAGTGTGAGGAGGGAGGGGTATTAATTTATGTGTGTAAATATTTATTTATATTAATTTAAATGGATGGTTGTGTAAATAGGTGCACCAGCTATTTTGGAGTAGGCCTATTTATCTGTGATTCCACCTTTGTGAGTCGGCGGGTGGGGAGGGCAGGACTCATCCAGTGTTTTGTTTTTTTTGTTCTTATAGAGCTGTTGTCATGGTGCTGATGATGGGTAGACATGCTTCTAATTGTCCAGTGATTTCATTTCTATCACATTGATAATAAACCATGTGTTTTATTATGCGAGGTGTGCAGCCTGCGCCGTTTCTCCAGGGAAACTCTCCACACTAAGAGCTGTGGGGGGGGGGTCACAGTTAATTTCAGTTCAATCCATTCAAAATGTAAAACGTGATATTTATTTATTTATTTCATGAAATATTAATTCACCTGTAAGTGAAATAGTTTACATTTGTTGGAGTCCAAAAAAAAAATGCAACTTTCTGAATGTGTGAAATTGGAGCTGGATTGACCCCAAACACTAATCCTGTTATTCACTGTGATATTCAGTGTGACGGGTCACATTCGCAGGCCGGGCATCTTTGCTAGTCATTCTGATTTAAGTCAAATGAGCAAACGAGTTAGCGTCTGTTCATCACAACATAAATGTCTGATCAAAAAAAAATTAAAATCTAATTAGTGGTCCAACAAAACTGTAGAAAACCATTTAATTTAATTAAATTTTTCATTTTGACTTAATTATACGCTGCAGCAGACACAGTACATTTTTGATTTGGAGACGCAGAACAATAACATGAGTATTTCAGACAGATAGGTGCAGTTGAAGTAGCTGGTAAGGCCTCGACCTTCATCTTCCCGCAGGGAAAACACGTGGAAGCTGTTGGAAATCGTGATTTTAAAAGGCACAGTCATTGTCTCCAATGACCCAACCAAAACTGAGTCACACACACACGTGTAAGAAACTGATTAATACATGGATCTGAGTCATATCTGATGCTGTTAAGGCTGGTTTACCTCAGTAATATAACAAGAATATCCAGCTTTCAAGTCAAAGTTGCAGTGGTGTAGAATCCACTTCTAATCACTCATGTGTTCTGCAAGCTGAATATTCATTCTTAGGTTGGCAAAGGCGTGACATAGTTGCCCAATTTCCACGAGAGGATAAGGAATAAAATGTACTTCACTTAAAAATGCAAAATTATGTATTTGTCTCACCGTGTCCACTGTGGGACAGTATTTATGACCTCTTCTGTATATTAACTATGCTAATTTCATAATGAAAGAAAAGAAAGAAAGAAAGAAAGAAAGAAAGACACACTTACACCACTGTGGTTTAAAGAAAAAGCTAAATGCTCCTTTAAAATAGGCCTATGTTTTGTTATTACTGGCATTAAAAGATAACATGTGTAAATCGATATAATAAAGATATACTGCAATTATCAAATAGCCTAAATGACATTTATGGTCCCAGATTAAAAGTTCTTGTAACATAAATAATAGTAAGTCAACTTTATTTACAAAGCAACTCTAAAAACCAAAGCTGCTGGTGCAAGGTGCTGTACAATGCAATAAAACTGGAAATAACATTATGAAAACAACAAAAGAGGAAGTTAAAAAATAGGAAATAACAAAAATAAAAAATAATGATGATATTTAAAATGTTACTATGGAAGCATTCAACTGTCAGTGGTCTGGGGTCTGTATATCGCCTCTGAGAACACACACACACACCCTGATGGATCCAGTCTTATTCCGTGGAGATAATTGCCTGGATTTCCCGGCCCTCGTTTCAGAGAGGCTTCTCTCTCCCGCACGCGCGCGGGGGGAATAGAATCGTGCCTCGCGGGCCCGCTTCTGCGGCGGGGATCTACCGCGTGCTAATGACGGCAGAGCGCGAGAGACACGCGGAAAAAGTATAGAGAGAGAGAGACGGAGAAAGAAAGCTAATGAGAAAGAGAGACGGCGGAAAGAAAGAAAGAAAATAGGGAGAGGAAAGAGAGAGAGAAAGTGTCCCGCGGGCTCAGTGTGACCCGTGGAGTGGAACGCCGCGTGACGCAGGTGCAGAGTTCAGCACCCGCATGTCCGCGAGCGATTCCCGCTCAACAAAGACAGGAAGCTGCTGAGGATCAGCGGCTCCAACAACGACAGGTTGGCTGGAACAATAAACACATAGACAACAACAACAACACGAGGACTTTCATTAACCAGTCAGATAATATCACCACGAGGACAGGTGACACTGTCAATTTAAATACTAAAAACAACTGGATGAACGTTAGACTACATTTGTCTGTTTGGGAAATATTAATCATTCCTTTTAAGAGGAGTTTAATTTAATTGTTGGACATTAACTAAAAAACATAAGGAAGATAATAAAATCAAGTACTAGAAGATGTAATGTAATATGTGTACAAATTGAAGGAGCAGTATATGCAGGGTGTTTAAAATGTGCAAGACGCTTGTCAAAATAGAGAAATTAAAAAACAAAACATTGACATAAAACAAATAGATCTCAGTAATTGAACTATAGAGTAATTGAAAAATTGATAAACTCAGTAGATGAGAGAATTTAACTGAACAGACTTTGACTGATGCTCTGTGAGAATTATAGGCGATGTAGTTTGTCCAGGATTTACTTTTCAGAGCTCTGAAATAGCTACATAACATAATATAATTAAACACCAAGTGATCTAATTTAAATGTAAGTACAATAAAATGATGCCGAGCTAAAGGTAAAAATGAATATCTCACACATTTGTGGCCACCAGTGTGTGCGATTGTGTATTTTTCTCCTCAACGCGAGAAACCAAAGACGTGACACGAGCGGCTCAAAGTTGGTTTTGTCGTTCTCAGTGCTGAGCCTCAGGCCTGGCATTCACAAAACTAAGTCTGCAGGGGTCATGCAAATATCATAAATTATGTGTTAGATTTTCCTTTTAAATAATATTACAAGTTGGTACGGCTTAGACGACACAGGGAAATGCAGTAAAAACTTAAAAAAATGTTTTTTTACATTGACATGTGAAGATGACAATTGTGTGCGTGCCAACACGTGGCATCACAGTAACTGCATGGCTCCATCTTCAACACATAAAGCTTTCCATGTGTTATTATATTTAACAGCACATAACACAATGCATCATTATCAGTCATGTTTAACATCCTCAGCAGTAGTTTATAATGACAGAATATGTCATGTTCTGAGTTAACTCGTACTTCCCGTGTTTTTATAATAGTTGGCAGCTCCTGTAGACAGCGTGGGATATGTTGTCTAAAAACCAGCAGAATTTGGCTTTGAGCTGATTTACACAACAATGTGAAACCCTACAGATTCAGAGCTCGTCAATAGATACTGATTCCAGAAATCAATGCAAGCTACAGGAAGTTTGAAGGCTCGTCTAAAATCTCAGAAGACAAAAAGGAAAAAAAACAAAAACGTGTGTGTCAGATTATTTGTCTGCTCACCCACAAACATACTGCAAAGTCTCATTTGAACAAACACAAGGTGACATGAACACAGCATTAAACAGAAAATACCAAATTCCAGGCTAATTCCAGGAGTCAGTGGAGCTTTCTAATGCAATTATCCAATTCCACGTCCTATATTCTAATAAGACCACGCCGATTCACAGCCTTCTGTGAGCTTTTAACATGGAGAAAGAAAAGACTGACAACAAAATATCAGCAGTGGTATCATGATGCTCCGACATTCATTACAGAGGAGGACTAAAGTGGAGCAGAGAAAAAGCAAAAGTCCAGGGCAGAATAAGCAAAAGAAGGTTAAGGAGGGTTAACCCCCGGAGGTCCTCTGACCGTAACAGTGAGCCATGATGGAATATCTACCATTGCTCTATTACAGCTGTGCTTTTCACAGTAGTATGATGTAATTTCATCTTTTTCTGGTCCACATAATCTGTGCAAAATTCTGCACTGCTCTGCAATCACATGTCAGAGTTGGAGCTTCTGTAGCTTCGTCTATACAGCTGATCATGCTAAAACACATCGCTTCCTTCGTGCACACGCCGCAGAGTGTTTTTTAAAATGGCTAATAAGCATTCAGGAGCTGGGTGTAATATGAATTATTTGATGAATTGGTGATAATAGGGAGCAGAATTCATTTTTATGAAAATGTCACAGGTTGTTACTTTAATGAGAGGATCAGTGGAAGGTAATCCGGTTATGAACATGGACTGAGCTTATGAAGGCATTGGTAATATTTGATATACAACAGTGTGAGAGCAGCACTGACACTCTCTCCCATGTCTGCAGTCAGTCTGTCTGTCGTTTTTTTTGCCAGGAAGTGAGAGAGCAGGCCCCCATCAGCAAAGCCCCTCAGCGTTCTGTCACGCAATGGGCTGTAAAAATGCTTATCCAACACACACACACACACACACACACACACACACACACACACACACACGCACACACACACACACACACACAGGTTATCCAGCATGCAGACAGCAGAGTGCCGGTTGGGAGTAATTCCTGCTTGGGGCACCGTGCTCCAGGCAAGGCAGGCGCGTGCTGGATATTTCATTATTCATTAATTTACTGTTTAACAAATCCTGTCATTACTGAGCCCGAGCCGAGTTCACAAACACACACACACACACAAAACACACTCGCAGCAGTGGGTGTCAGGCGTGGCAAATCGGCCTGTTTGATCCCGGCCTTCTCAACAAACGGGGAGAGAGCCATGAATAATAAGAAACGCGAAGCCTCGCCGGAACGAGGGAGCGTGACACTGTCTCACAAAAAGCCCTTTAGCATGGAGCAAAGCTCCGCCGGGGCCTCACCGAGGGCCCAGGGTTCATTATATGAAAAGACAAAACAAACAGTTGGCACAACCGTGATCGATATGAAAGGCAAAGCTCCTACACACACGCACACAAAAGGCAAAAGTGAATCAGTCATGTTTGACAAAAGACGCAGCACTGTTTCCTTTCTGCACATGGAGGAGTCAAACATGGCTGCTGTTTACTATTTTCTACTGGGTCTACTAATGGGATCAGGATTAAAGCTGTGAATATGTTTCTGGCTCACCCATCTCAGTTTTTTGGCTCAAATCCATGCAAAAACAAAGAGGGATCTACTTGAATTTCCCATGAAACAGTAGAACGCATACAGAACGATGAACTCAGACACTAGAATAATGACTTTTACTTTCCCTTTTCAGTCTAGTTCACTTAATTAATTAACAGAGGAAGCCTCCGGGCGGCAAATATTCATTATTTCACAGGAAGAAAAACATGTATCATAAATATTATAATGATATATTTGTGTTGTTCAAATACATTTTTATTCTGAATCACCAACACCGCCCTTTCGCAGACTGCATGGTTAGTGGCTGGAGAAAGGTGACCAGAGACTTGACAGCAGACCTGCAGTAAGGCGAAGGGTTAAAGCCCTGGAGTGCTGGCACTGAATGCCACAGCGAAAGGATAAGAGTGGTGTTCCAAGGAGAAACGACTTTATTTCTCAATCTGCTGCCCTCAAGTACGACGCGGTCTGTGGGTGGCCACAGACTTGATGTCATTAACATGTGACATATGTAAAGCTGACTGGAAGTGGCTGGAGGCCAGTGTTTGTCCCCGCTGCTGTTCTTATGTCTATGGGGCAAGGCAGGCTGAGTCTGGGCTTTGTCAGCAGCCAGCCAGCCAGTCAGCCAGTCAGCCAGCCAGGCCACTGTCTGCTGCTGTTGATAGTGAACACGTTTATCAGTATGCATGACGGACAGTGTGTGTGAATGTGTGTTTGCTGGTAGCTCAGGGCAGAACGGGTGGTGGCGGTGGTGGTGGTGGTGGGGGGTCTGGCTGGTTCTTCTATCAGGGGGGTCCTTGAATGTGTGGGCAGGGACACGGGCAGTCCGGGTCCCTTAAGGTTGGGCTGAAGACGCTGAGTTGAAGTGACACAGCTGCTGCTGCTGCTGCTGCTGCTGCTGAGGCAAGGCTGCCTCTCTAGACGGGTCAAGGTTACACAGAGGAGAATACACTTCTGCCACATTGTACACTTACACAGAGACACCCGCACACAAACTCAGGGACACAAAGCGATGCACCATAGTGCCATGATGCAGAGGTTACTCTCCATAAGCCCCCATGTTGTCTCATGCTGTCACAAGTGGGAATGTGGTCTCTTACATGTTTTTTTTCATCTGCTCGGATTTTGAACTATGCTGAGGTACAAGTGATGCAGCCTACAGTTTAGCCGTAGACGGTACAGACCAAACTGACCCAAGGATTGAAAAACCTGCAGCCTAGTGAACTTGAAAGTTATTGTTTGACATTTTTGGAATATTTGCTGTTTTGTCAACAGTTAGGTGGGAAGATGAATAACAATCTCACATTTGTTTAGTTCATATGAAACTATAGCCAGGAGACGGTTAGCACAGCTGGAAACAGAAAGGAACCACTAGCCTGGCTCTATCTAAAGCCAGGCAACAACATTCATGTTTCATCTCAGCGAAGGATGTCACCATGAGGACGACGATCTTTCCATAACCTTAACCAAGCAGTGTCATTCGCCTTGATGTAACCGAATCTTTATTAAGATAAGAAGATCTTTTATTGATCCCCCCAGAGGGGAAATTCAGGTGTTACAGCAGCACAAGGACAAAATAATTACAGATAAAAACTATTCTAACTAATTTTCCACAACCACAAGCTTTCCCCAATCGTTGCCAAGTAGTTTTAGTTGCCAAAAATTAAAAGGAAATACTGCTGGTACGTCTTCACCCTACTGATAGGGATGTCAGATCAGCAATACTCACACTAGCCAACCACCCACAAGAGTAGCTGATTTAAAGGAATTCAAAATTGGCTGCTAAAGTGATTAGCTAGGAACAAAAACCCCTGCATGATTCAGTTTCAATCACAAACCAATGCAGGTATCAACTATGGAGAAGGAGGGAATCAATTAGAAATGATTGGTGGGATATATACGTATATATACGCACAACCACTCTTGTGCATTATTAACTCCCTGTCTACTCAACTCTAACACACACACACATATACAGTATACACAGTCCTCTGAGAGCCAGTTGTTATTAGCTGTGTGTATTGTTGGAGGCATGCTTGGGTCATACCACTTACAGACACGAACATACAGGAAGCACCTGTGAATGGGAGGAATGTCACAGGAGGTCAGATACTAGACAAGAGCATCGATTGTAGAAGGAAAGAGATTTCAAGGAGAAGAGAGATACGAATACTCTGTGTAAAGCTCATTTTGGTCAAACCTAGACAGCATAAAACTCATAAAACACACAGGAAATTAAGGAGAGTATTAGAATTAATAAAAGTGGATCAAATGACCCTGCTGAATATCTTTTAATCCTACGAGTATCATGAATTGATTTACATCGATAAGCTACATTTGCACAGATTCTCTTAGTCCTTCCATTTAGATAGTTTGGTGTTTGGACCAAATGTGAGTTGGCTCTGACACATACTGTATATAGCAGGTTAGCAGCATGCAGGTTAGATTTTAGCCAGTTTTTGGTCACCAAACATATTTGCAACATATAGTTTCTACCTTTGCGTGATGTAATATTGTGTATGTTTGGTCTGTTATGTTTCAGAATAAGAAAAATTCAGCAAAATTAATCAAAGAGTGCAAGGCAGATCATTGTTTCTTGTTGCTATGTTCAGATTCCAAAAGAAGTAGAAAGTGCTATATCCATCCAAGTAGAACAAGCATATAATCATATTGTTGCAACACAATTCATTCAAGGAACAATATCCTGAGATGCACAGTGCCTAAGATGTAAGATAGATTATAAATATCACATTGTGCTGTTGGTTCGGGCGTTCCTTTTCTACAGCATATAACACATCCAAGAGCAGGAAAACAATGCATTATTTACATTTTTATGGGTGCCTTATACGTGTATGCAGAGAATAATACCTAATCTAGAGGACACTTAGCACAGAGAATCTACTGCCCTGAAGGTCAAAGACTGCAGCAGATCCCCGCGGTGTGCACTGCAGGAGGCCGGCCTGAAAACACATATTAAACCACCTGTTTAAGCACGACTCAGTGATGGCCTATGGGTTCGCCACTCATGCTGACGTTTATCTACATATACTGCAAACACAACAAAGGTGTGATCAGAAATAAAATGGATGGAGGGAGGAGGATTTTAGAAGAGGGTGATGAGGGAGAAAACAGACAAAGTGCATTGTCTGTTTGTTTGTTACAGATATAATACAGATTGTGGCTCAGAGACAGTGAGACAGGGGGGGCAGAGAGACAGGGGGAGACAGAGACAGTGAGAGAGACGGCCTCAGGGCGATAGAGGGCTCTGTTCAGTGTCTGAACAAAATGCCCAGTCTGATCGAGTGCACGGGGCCATGAACCAACCTCCACCCCTATAGCATCCATCTCGCCCTCATACACTTCTAACAGTGTGTGGAGAGCGACAGACTGTGTGTGTGTGTGTGCGTGCGTGTGTGCGTGTGTGTGTGTGCGTGTGCGTGTGTGTGCGTGTGTGTGGTACAAATAGACAGATATAGCCGTCATTTCTGTGACAGTTCATTTCCGATGTGACGCACATAGTTCAGTTTGTCTGAATACATATTTAATGTAGAATACTAACAGCCGCTGTCTGTTTGAGCATTATTATTATTGTAATGAATATAAATATGGATAGGGCTCATTATTTTTGTTTTTTTACTGTTTAAAAGTAAAAGAAAAACAGGACTATCAGTATTTACTTTGAATATTAAAAAGTTGTTTTTTAAAAACTCCACAGGGAAAATCTAATTTTACAAATAAAACTGGCAGCTCAAAGAGTTTTAACCCCTTAATTCAGTTATCCTATTTTCTTTTTATTAGGTAGATTTAAGGAAAGACTCACGCTGTCTAACAGTGTCATATGTTACAACAGCTTGTCATAATTTTTCTGGCCAAGAAGGATCTGAATTCGAGTCAGCATCTGGTTAGCTTATCTTAGCTTAACTTACAGATATAAGTCTTAGTTAGTCTTAGAGATGCTGGCAGACTGAGTTTGGACAAGCTAGCCATTCCCCTGCAATTACAGTCTGTATGCTAAGCTGAAGTGGTCCGTACAAGCATGAGTGTATCAATCGTCAGACTCAACTTTCAATTAAAAGAACAAAACAAAGCAAATTTACAAAAATGTTCAACTATACCTTTAAAGGGAAACTGTTTATTGTACTTTTTTAATAACCTTAGAGGGGCTCTTTTGCTCCTCTTTTTAATATCAGAATTATTTTGTGAGCTAAAGTTATGCAAGAATCTTGGATCTAGTTTACCATAAACTGCAGTGACGTCTATTTGCGGCAGGTAACATAAAAATGCAAAGTCTGGATGAAGGTCTGTCCTAACCAAAAAACTAGAAAACAAATCGTAAATACTGAATATTAGTGCAAACCATCAGTTGTTTCAGTCCAAAAAACACAATTCTGACATTTGAATACTCATATCAGTTGAGCCAAGTGTCTGTGCAAGTGTGTATGAGAAAGGGACAAGGAGACAAAGGGGACAGTGGTGTGGCCGATGGGCTGCTCGGGTCAGTTTGGACAGCAGAAACGAGGCTTCTCTTGATGTTGAACCAAGAGGACAGGAGGAGGCCCGGCCATGACGTTCATCACATCTGAAGCCCCCATCTGTACTGGTGTCTCCCCACCAGTCAACTTACTAACACACACACACAGACACACACACACAGAGGGCTCTAATCTCTTCTGACAGTGCTCACATTCAGTTAGGCCCCACAGTGCTTGTGCATGTCACTGACCATAAACAAAACATACACTCCTCTACGGGAGACACACCACAGGACACGGGGCGTGGATACCCGAGAAATACCAAAAGACAGGGGTGTGGGGAGTGTGCGTTGCAAAAGTGTGTGTGATGCCTACGATGGGTGTCTGTGTGTGTGTGTGTGTGTATGTATGTGGAGCTTCTAGGGAAGGAGAACAGATGCCTGCAGGTCATGTCATATCTGGCATTAGGACAAAGTCAATGGCATCCGAGCCAATGGAAACAAAGAGATGCCAGTTAGCAAGCAGCGGGGCTGGATGCTGGATGAAGCCGTATCGTCACATTACCTCGTATTACTGGTTCTCTTTTCAATATTTGGTTGTTTGATTTGTTTTTCCAGTACAAATAACTATGCTGAATTTGAACCGAAAGATGGAGCCAAGAAAGTTGTTTTTCCTCAAGTACCGTTACCCCGAGGCGCAGGAATTTTAGAATATTGAACTAAATACACTTTTCACCAGCTGAACATATGATCCTGCCTTAAGTTATTTATTTAGTTGATTCATTTCATCGACTTACCAGGTTCAAACTCACCTTGAATAATTACTGACCTTTTTTTATATATATATAGGTTCATCTCTGATATTTAAATTTATCAGCCAGACATGATTCTTTGTACAAAAAGGTGCCTTTAATGCAGAACTTAGAGTGTTGCATGTGTGTTATGAACACAGTGACCACAAGTCTCCGTCTGTCCAGGATCGTTTCAAATTGGGTGTCCCCCAAGTCCCCGCAAATAGCTGTAAAAATCTAAATAACTCATAGTTCATAAATGAATGTAATTGTTCATATTCTCACTGCAAATAAGATAATTCTAATATTTTACATTACATGTTCGGTCCCACTCATTATTACCAAACAATGGACTGTATAAATACAAATGGATGTAGATGGATGCAGATTTCTGAAGAGCCTCTGTGAAGCTGGTGACTCTGGCTGTCGACCATCTTGGCAGTCTTACTTCCGCCTGCTCTCCACTAATCTGGAAATGGACAATGAGATGGAGCATCGGTGGACCTGAGGCAGGCTGAATTACCGGTAAGTTGCTCAAATGAGCCACCTGTAAACGGCACCCACGCTCCTAATCATGCATAACTTTGATCTTTAACATTATTTGAACGAGTGAGATCTATAACAATTCTGTCAATTCTTGTCATGAACCCAGGAAATTAGGATGTAATCACGTTTTAACTTATGGATTTTGTATCAATTATTTCAATCAATGTGTCAAGGCAGTTTCTAGCCTAGCCGAGTCATCAATGATATGATGATGCATATCATCAGGACCGCTCGATCTGTCCTTTGTGAAGAGCTCCAGGAGACTTACTCCTTCATAACAAAAAAAGCTGTGTTCACTGCATCCATGGTGTGCTAATCACTGAAATAGTAATTTTTGCTGTAGACCACCAACATGGCCTGTTCGGCTGACCACCAGATTAGGTTAAAATATAGCATCACAGTTTGATGCTTGATGCTTTCTAGGCCAAAATGTACCTGCACATCATCGTTTCCATGTGAGAAAAAATAAAAACAGGAGAGTGCCACGCAGCATTTCTAATGTGCTCCCACATATTTATTCTTCCATTTCACATCTCGAGGTCTTGTGTATTCACAAAATGTCTCGTTTAGATGATGTTTGTGTCGCTCCTCTTGTTCAAACGTTGTGAAAAATGACATTTTAAAAACCGAAGGAGAAAAAACAAAAATCATTTTCATCCTGTTCAGAAAAAATATTGACACACACTCAATCCCCCGGGGTTGTTCATCATATTTTTAGCTACTGTCAAAAATTATTACTTTAAATGTTGGTGTTGTGTTTTGGGTAGATGAGCTTCCAGTGCGAGTCCCTGGAGAAAAAGTTTGAATCCCACTGTGCCAGCTCTTTTGGCTGCTGGCTGCTTAGTGAATGGAAACACAGTCAGTCGTTTCCACCAGAGAAAATGTGCTGTTTACAGACTGTTTTAAAGCATTTCTGGTTTTGCTAAGCGATACACGGTGTGTGGCAGGAAAGATGGGAGAACGTGAAGATGTCAAACAAAAGAGGATGTAAACCAACAGCAGCGGTATTCAGTCCAACAACATACCAAATGACAAAGTATGGTATTTAGTTTATTCTAAAACATATAAGAGCACCCAACATGACATTTTCTGATCTGCTGCACATGTGGTTAGGTTATCTTAAAGTTTAGTCAACAACAAAAAAACAGGTTAAGCTTTTAGAGAGATCCACCCTCACTATAATAGAAACAATGACTGTCTGTAGGAGACAGACTGAAAGTTGCATTGTGTAAAAACACATAGGGCTGCATTGCATTGGTTTGGATGTGTTGCTTCCAAGTGACAAACCTTCATGGCTGTGAAGTGAAGCCGGTGCAGAGGTGCCAAAAACTGCAGAAATAAACATGTTTGCAGCCTGGTACAAAAGCAGTTTTGATTATTCGAATGTTTTAGTCTTACATTATGTCTCCTATGAAAGAAAAGAAAGTATTTTACTTGCACTTGAACAATCAAAGGTTTAAACAAAAATGTCCCGTCTGTCATTGAGACATCTTTTCACTGTACTGAGGAAAAATCGTGCAGCATGGACAGAGGAGAAACTTTTCTAGCTGGTTTTGGGTTACTCATATAAATCAACACACACACGCACACACAACTAAACAGACTGGACGTGATTGACAGCTCTGACCTGAATGTGCACATGGCTCCTTACCCTCAAGCTACAAGCAAGCATACACACACACACACACACGCACGCGCACACAAGCTGCTATACACAATGATACATATTCTTGCACATATGCATTCATATGCCCAATGACAAATCCATTAACTCTTCCATCTGTGAGTGCATGTTAGCATGTGCTACATCTATGCATAGATAATGTATAGCACATTTATTCATCCGTCTTCTTGAGTGTCTTTCTGAAGCCACCGAGCCTGTAAAATAGGTTGTGATACATGGTGTTATTGGATTTAAAGCGGATTAAAGGAACTCTTTTTACAGTTCAGACCATTTAGTTAAGTTATGGTTTATTTTGGATTTATATGTATTAGCTGTTCCAATCAACTGAGACCACCATCAGCTGTACGAAGAGGAAGAAGTGGGACTGAAGCTGTCTTTTTGTCTGAACTAGGCACCAAACTCTGTCTGTGAAGTGAAGCCAACGCAGAAGGGCCAAAAAACTGCAGTTCCTCAAACGTCCACACGAGGCCGGCTACAGAACAAGTCAGTCTCCATAAGTCCCCATGTTTAAATGTCCAACTTCAGAGTTGCAAGACTTACAAGACTTAAAGTCATGCATAATTAACAGCGTGGCTGCTTTGACAGACAGGTAGGTACCATTAAAGATAGCTTGTTTGAACAACCAGGAGTCATTCAGCCTGTGTTGGGTAAACTGATGATCCACGTGTTTACAGATTTTCAGATTGGAAGAGGCAGGACTACCAACATGGCGGCGGCCAGAGCCACCACACTATGAGCTTTAGAAACCTGTGGGTGACGTCATGGATACACTGTCCATTCTTTATACTGTCAGTGGTCTGACCAGATACCGAACAGCTCTACTGAGTTATTTAGAGCACAGCACAGTGTATAAAGGACTGACACAAAATGAACTGCAGTGTGTGTTCATTGAAATGAACATGTCACCCAGTGCAACAGTGAGCTTTTGAACAAAAGTCAGGCTTTGTCTACACACACTTGGGATCAGTTCACTGTAGTTTGTTTTTTCAAAGCATTTGTTGACAATCAGAAAAATATAGACTATAATCAGACTCATCCTTTATTCACATTGTGTCAGGATTGAGGGCTGCTGTGCAGTGTGGAGCATTGTTTTCTCTCAGATCTTCCATAAAAATGAGCCACGGGCGAGTCAAAGTGAGTGTTAACAAGAGCGATACTAGAGCTTCAACTCGCCCGCCGGAGCAAGCAGTGGGCGAATATTCATCCCTGCTCGTAAAATCATTTTGACTTCAGTGCGGTGGATCGGAGAGTTTTGTTCTTATGACCTGCAGGGCTTCAGAGGAACCACAGTGGCTGGTTTGGATCATGTGAGCTGGAGGGACGAGGAAGTATGACTGTTATTATATATATATTTTTAATATGTTCTTTGCAGCGGAGAGAATATCTACCCTGTCTATGATGACTTTGTGGTTCAACTTCAGCTTCAAGTTGTTGAAGAAAACGCCTCAATATATACATATTTTTTAATTAGCACTTTTATTGCCACATACAAGTTTCAGGGATTTGAAGGGGAACACTCACTCTGCGCGTCCTTGTGATTTTAGGCAAAAAAAAAAACTGAGAAATTGACTACCTCATTATCCTGAAATCACTTTTTAATTTGAATGAATTGACTTAGGCATAAAAATATTACATACTATGTTGAGACTGGGTCATGCAAAGTAGTGATAAAGTGTAATAAAGCAGACATGCCCTATTTCTAACTTTTAAAAAACAGTTTAAGTGTAACTCTGCAAGTACACACACACACACACACACACACACACACACACACACACTCTCTCTCTCTGATAGCAAAGGCGGAGCGCAGAGTAGCAAAGCAGAAACCGAGAGGAGGGCTCACCATCTTCTCCGTTAAGCCTGGCTGACTAATTCTTGCTGCTAATTTGCGTTTGGTTAATTAACTAATTACTGAGGATGTCTGAGGGCGAGGCTGTCTGTCAGCCTGTATCAGTAATTATTTTCATCGTTTTAATTAGACTCACTCACTCCTAGACTCGATTTCTCCCGTCCTACCACACACACACACACACACACACACACACACACACACAGTCAGATAGATATACACCAGCCCATATTCAAACATCCTGCACTTTGTAAACAACAGTATGGAGACCCTGTCTGACATCTATCTGGTCTGTAGATGTTTAAGATATATGTTAAAGATCATTTGCATTCACAGCTCAGTGTGAACATTTACAGAGCGAGAGGAGGAGGGCTTGTTTCTGAGTTACTGATGGGATGTAATGAACACACTGCATGAACATCCTATTGGATAGCTTAGGGCTTAGGGTTATGACACCATTGCCTCCCTGTGCGGTGCAGAGATATTTTTAGGTTTAAAGGAATAGTTTGTTCTTTCAATATGAATCAGCTTCGCTTAAAGATTGTAAACAGCTGGTCTGCATGAAGTTTGAATCCACCTGCAAACTCTGAAACTCACAAATTAGGACTTTGTATCTCATTTTTTTAATCCGTACTAAAACTTGTGATGCTACACCAACTTGGAATCAAGTGAATGGTGTTTCTGTCATTTCCCTTTGTAACTCTGTGCTCCAGGTAAGATCACCTGCAAGACAAATGAAACTAAGTCACACACCACCAACTATTTCACTGATTTTGGTGAAACTGGATTATATCTTATGGAGATAATGTTTTCTGGTTTTCTCTCTTTCCCTCTCTGTGATTTACAGAGTTTCCTGATGGACAGTGAAGTAAACTGCTGCCAACTGTAGCTGCTGTTAGCTAATGTTAGCTCAGAGTTTTAGCACTGCCTGGACTTTGATCTCAGGGCAAAAGTTTTCAAGCACAGGCGAATGCTGACAATGTCGTGCCAGAAGTGGAGCTGAGCAATCGGGCAATGTAACCGTGTTCAGCTGCCTCTTTACACACCACACTTTTAGTCGTTGGTGAGAGCTTGGTGAAATAAAAGGCTGAAAGACAGGCACCGAGCTGGACGGACTGCTGTTGGACCAGTAAGTAATATTAGATGGCTGCTATGTCTTGTGAAGTTGACCTTGCTTGATGTTTGGCTGTTGGCAAAATTCTTTTTGATCATAAATAATATAATCAGAACAAATTCACGTGTACATCTGTTCTGGAGTCTCACGGAAACACCAAAACTTAAGGATACCTTAGTAACTGAGTCCACATAAGAAATAGTCTGGCTCATAGCTGCACTAACACCACAAGCTGCCGGCTCCAACATTAAGTATAACAGACAAACATGAGAGTGTTATCAATCTCATCTAACTCTCAGCAGGAAAGAAAATAAGCATATTTTCTAAATCTGTCAAAAAGAATTTCTTTCAGTTTAAATTATTCAAGCACACTGCATTAAAAAGTTGCTGCATTGCTGAGAGTACAATAAATTTCAGGTTGAAGGTTCAACAGGACAGCAAAACGCTGCACAGCAGTACCCTGAGACAGGATTTCACAACTCTTGAGTTATCTAGTTATCATTTCATTATCCATCTCCATGATCGCAACACAAAAAGTGGAATCACACCGTTCACACTGTGCAAGTTTTAATGCACCAGGAAAGTGTGCTTGCACAGGTTTGACTGTCCAAAGCTGTGCTCTGCCACCGCAGTGGCCTCAGTGAAATGGATGAGGAAGCTACATTTTTATTTTTTTTTTAGTGTCAATCAGAACACAGCCTAGGGAGGATTTTAGTTTCCCATGATAGTCTAAATGCTGTTTCAGCAACTAGTCATCCGGTCTACATGAGAAATAATATAGGCTGTCAGTGCCTCCTAAAACTTCCCATATGCCTGCTCCTTAAAATACCTCATAGGAGTGTTTCTAATCTAATACCTGAAGCTTAGCGAGAGATCGTGGTCGAGATCAGTCGAAGTGTCAAAGTTAGATCTTGTGCAATCCACCCAGACCTTTACCAACGTCATACTAGCTTTTGAACGTACTCATAGGTTGTTTTGTGAGTCTCTGTTTCAGAGTCACGATGGTGCAGGGTTTCCTCATACCATATCATATCAACATAATATAACGTGATGTGCAGCGATATATTATAAAATGTATAAATATTTCCTAAATGTGTAATAACGCATTAATAATGCTCAAAAAGGTTAAAGCGGTACAGAGGACATTATTTTCTGTAGAGCTCTAACTTAGCCTATTGTTGTTTACATGTTTCATGCCCAGAATAAGTTGCCTCATCAGCTTTCTGCCCGGTCAGACCCTGGCAGGGAGAGAGACAGTTGTAAATAGTGAGCAGATCTCTGGCAGAGCGGCCGCACAGCAGATTTCATCCCAAGAAGCCAACTTTAGTAAACAGGCAGAGCTAATGAGGACACTGAACACACACAAACACACAGACAGGGAGACATCCACACTCACACTCTCTCTCTCACACACACACACACACAACGCAGTGTCTGAGCATTTGGAGGCCCCGAGGCCCCGGGGCCAGAGCAGCCCAGATACCTGATGGGAGCAGGGACATCAAAGCTGCAGGATTAGAGAGAGGAGAGAGGAGAGAGTGCCGCAGGGAGGAAATGCTAACTTATTATCCGCTTCCCAGCTAATCCTGTTATCTACAGAATATAGCTGTGTTTAACCCCCCAACACACCTCCCTCTGACAACACACACACACATACGGCGTACACACACACACACAATTCAGTGTTCTGGGGTTCAACAGCCTCCCAGAGCACCCCCTTGTTTCACACTGAAACCGCCCCCCCCCCCAAAAAAAACCATCTGGTTTTGTATCTTAGTTTAAAGATAATGTAGATGTAGTTGAACCTTCACCACATGCTCAAGTCCCAGTGCTCTTTCTAGATCCTTCTCTAAGTTTTAGGCTCACGACTTTGGATTTGAATTCCACTTCAGTTTTCGTGGGCTTTCAGGTGATGTAACGCACCCTCTGGCAGACATATTGGAGGTCCACAGATCAGGGTCGCCCCAGGCGGAGTGAGGCACCAAAGCTGAATATGATTTAGTGGGGGGCCCCCCCCCCCCCCCCCAATCCATTTTCATGTGTGCGCCTATTTTCTACAAATACAGAATTGTCCTTTAAACTCTATAAGTGAGTGAATGTGTTCTGCTAAAAAATCATGTGCTGTAGTTCAAACAATTCAAAACAATCTTTAAAAATCAAACTAAAGCAAAACACAGCTTTGCTTTTCCAAATTAAATTGGTACGCACAGATGCACATCATGGATATTTGAACCTCCAAACTGATATATCATCATATACGGACTGTGATGAACTGAAAGGTTCAGCTGGTTTCACCCTGCTGGTTGACAATGCTATCGATATCTACACCTTCATCCTTTAAAGAAACTGTCCCTGCACACAAACATTTGAGTTGTAACAGCTTTACAAATGTTACAGTTTTTTTTTTTTTAAAGATTATTTTTTTGGCCTTTTATGCCTTTATTGATAGTACAGCTGAAGATAGACAGGAAGCAGAGAGAGGGGGAGTGACACGCAGTAAATTAGCAGTCCGATGCAGGATTCGAACCGGGCCAGCTGCAGCGAGGACTATAGCCTGCACACATGGGGCGGCCGCTTAATGCACTACGCTACCGATCGTCCCCGACAAATGTTACAGTTTAAACTCACGTACAGGATCGTGTGTGTCAGGAATGTTGCTCTGTAAATTGGATTTCATGTGACGTGACTGGCCTTTTGCAGCCTTGTTGCACAATCACAGTTCTAGAGGGGAAAAAAAAACATCTAACAATGGTTTATTTCTGAGCTGATGGATCGGTAAACACATTACATACTGACTAGTACTTTCCATGAGTTAGCTTGCAGGCTATCTACCATTTATAGGCATAAATCAACTATTTATGCAGCATTAACTGAAATGTACAGATCTCCTCATCTCCTCAGCTTTTTATTAAGCTAAAAACAACCAGCTTTCATCTATTTGGTAGTCACAGAGTATATGGTGCTTTCAAGTGCGCTCTTTAAAAGAAGGAGCCTTTAAACGTAGCATAATATCAGCTACGTATAGAACCGATGTGCTCCACAGCCGATGGTATGTCACCTTCAAGTGCTCCTCTGTTTGAGTTCAGCTGTAAATATGACTTGTTGCACATTCAGCTACCCAGTTTCATGGAGATACGACTATCTTTTATTGTAGTAGAGATTTATTTTGCAGGTCATTCATTTTCCAGAAATCTAAATTAACAAATGTCCAGAACAAGCTTTATACTTCTTCAATTTGCCTGTTTCCAAAATAGCTAAAATACGCATGTTTGACACCAAATGCTGGCTCTTCATACCCTAAACATCACATATCCACATTCATAATACTTTTGAGTAATGGTCAACAAATTCATAATATTTCTGACAGCTCGTAGGCAGCATATAAGGTACTAATTCCCCCTGATTAAGCTGCAGTATAATGTGGTATGACAGACGATAAGCTGGCAAGTAAACAAGATGTTTATTGGCCTTGTTTTAAATCCACAATGATATGAATATATATATATATATATATATATATATATATATATATATATATATATATATATATATATATATATATATATATATATATACACACAGTATATATGTAATATAAAACAACAACTTCTTCTTTTGCTATCACACCACGGCTGCACAAAGGCAAAGGTATAATGCTGAATGTTCCTGCACATTAATTTACAGCAGGTACGAGAGTTTACTTCTAGCCATAATTAGCTCATTGTCCTTTCTGACCATAACACCTGTAAAATAAAGAGAGGAGGGGAAGAGAGAGAGAGAGAGAGAGAGAGAGAGAGAGAGAGTGGGGGAAGTTGAAAGAGAAAATCCATTGCAGATAATGTTTATGTGAACAGAAGTAGTAAAAGAATATGGTGTGCTAATACATGTAGATGAAGTGAAATTGTCATTAGGCTAATCAGCACTAAACTAATTGGGAGTCATGGACCCTCCTATCTGCTAATTCTAACCCTAAACCCCGGCCCATATCTGCGAGCAAATGGAGGAAGAGAGAGAGAGAGAGAGCAGGAAAAAAAACGGAGGGAAAGAGCTGAAAATGTGAGTGAGGTATAGAGAGGAAGAGAGAGATGAAGCCTAATTAAGAGTGCTGGGATTTATGCAAATGAGACGGTGCTGATATGGTAATCAGAGCCTGCAGGGCCGTAACAGGCTGTGCACTGTGTGTGTGTGTGTGTGTGTGTGTGTGTGTGTGTGTGTGTGTGTGTGTGTGTGTGTGTGTGTGTGTGTGTGTGTGTGTGTGTGTGTGTGTGTCTAAGAGGCTGACAGCTGGCTGTGAGGAAGGTCAGAGCCAATCAGGCTCTTACTCTAATGCACACTGCCCTCTGGCCACTCTGCCATCTCTCTCTCCCTCTCTCTCATGTGCTCGCTCTCTCTTTTTCTCGGTGTCTTCTCTCTCTTCCCCTCGCTGTTATCCTAACCCTTTCCACCCATTCTCTCTCTCCCTCGTCCTCTTCTTCTTTACATTTCACTGGCTGGCTGTCACGACGCGCCTTGGACGCCGCACACAAACCTACACATTGTTTTCACACATTTACCGACAATTGAACAATTTGTCACTTCCGTCCTGACTTATCCTGTTTGATAAATGTCTGTGTGTACGTCTAAAGCTGTTGGTTGTCGTAGTGATTATAGGGTGACAAAGAAAGAAATTCACAGCTCCGGTTTCATGTAAAAATGCACACCGAAGCGACATCTGGAGTGACATCCCCCGTGGCTGTGAAGTGAAGCCAACGCGGAGGTGACAAAAACTGCAGTTCCTCAAACGTCCACTTGAGGCTGGCTACAGAACAAGTCAGTCTCCATAAGTCCCCATGTTCAAATGTCCAACTTCACAGCAGAAATAAACATGTTTACAGCCTGGTACAAAAAACAGTTTGGCTCTCTATAGCTAATGTTCGCGTTAATGACAACTGTACTGAGGCTGAAATCATATTACGGCTTAAAGTTATGCAGAATTAACAGCCTGCTTTGATTGACAGGTTGGTGCTGTTACAGGTGGCTTGTTTGAGCAACCAGGCTTCATTCAGCCCACCCCAGCTCCACCAATGCTCCATGTCTTTGCCCATTCTTGGATTAGCCAGGAGACAGCAGAAACAAGACTGCCAACAGCTCTTTAGAAACCTATGGATGATGTCACGGAGACTACGGCCATGTTTTACACTCCTCTTTTTGCTCTGCTAGTTAGCCGCATTAGTGGTCAATCGTGGTTTTATACAGCGGAAGCTAGTCACAGCAAAACATTTTTTGATTGCAAACATATTATATATGAGTCTACAAGAAGAGAAAATGGAGGAATTTGATGTAATAATATTATAGAAATACTCATAAATTAGGACACACCTAAATGAGACATATATGAACAGTTAACATGGTTTAAAAGACCGATTCGAAAATTGTTTTTTTTTGTTCGACTGTCTTTAAGTTAAAGGCTCCTTTAAGATGTCTGATGCTACAAAATCAAACACCTCAAACCGACTGAATGAAATAAAATAAACTGGCGATTCATTCGGACTCTGAGGCTACCGGAAAGTTTTCATGTGTCAGTCGAGGCTTTTCGGACCTCACAAGTAGAATGAAACACAGAGCTTCTTGATAATTGTTAAATACATTCTTATGTGCACGAACATGAAAACACACACACACACAGACACACACGCAGAACCCAAGGCCATGAGGCCATATCAACACATCTGAGTGTAATCCAGTTAACAGAGTATCCCAAATGACTAAATTAATCAGACAAATACTATCTGGCTCATCTCTCTGTACTGCTTTGATGTGTGTGCACACAAAAACACACACATGCTCGTACACACACACACACACACACACACACACACACACACACACACACACACACACACACACACACACACACACACACACACACACACACACACACACACACACACACACACATATAGAGGAGGAATTATTGTGGAACATTGGTCTAACTGAGAAATTACTTTACCTGCTCTGATAATAAGGCCTCAAACCCATGGAGGGGCCTTTGAGATACTATCATTATACCAGCAACCCCGGGGGCACACACAGACACACACACACAGACACACACACACACACACACACCTCTGTTGTATACATGGGAGTGAGAGAGATCAAAAAGATGCATTGATTCACGACTCCAGATAGAGAGCACAATAGCACAAAAAAGATCATTACTGTGGTTCTCTCGCAGCTATGAAGCACAAACCTTCACCTTCAGTGACACGATTCTTAATTGACGATCATGCTTTGTACACACAGTGAAGGTTATTATACTGCTAACACACCTCCGACTTCCTTATCATCTTTTTTATATTCCAGATGCCAACAGCGGAACAAAGAGGTCTGTCAGATTCTGAGGCTGAAACATGCCGCAAAAAATTCAACTTTTCAGGCATTTAACAAACAACACAGCTAATAACTTGACACTTTTACCACATGACCTGCTGAGAAAACATGTTTGAAGAATTTGGAATGTAAAACAGAGTGAGAGGCTAAGGTTCAGCAGAGGTTTGGTCTCAGTTGTGGACAATATTATTCATCAATGGTCAGTTTAGTCAGTGGAGAGACAGTACACAGGAGTCCAAGATCTCTAATGCTGAAAGATTTAGTGAAGCTCGATCAAGGAGAATTAATCAAAAGACTTCATCGTGACATGATGCCGCCTCGGTTCTGAAGAAGCTGTGCTCTCTGATTCATAGTAGTGCCTCACTCGATGTCCATGAGTGAGCATTACTCTACAAACAAGGAAATATTACTCTTAGTGGACCAACTTCTATGTTATGTACGTTATCTATTGTGTCGGGGGAGTGAGGCCGCCCTGTCCTTTGACCTCGGTTACCATAGTAATGATCAAAATGGCGCCTGCTTTTACTAAAAACAAACATACAGCTGCTCTGTATCTCAAGAAGAAGAAGCCAGTTTCTCCATAAGGTTCGACACCATTATTACAGTGACCTCAACATATGCTTCACCCTGTGTAACGCCACATGTGACATGCTAGAATGGAAATTCCTTCACAGAGATAGTTAAGAAAATAATAAGAGGTTGTTTTGGTTGTGGTTACAGTTTCTCTTCTTACCAACACGGCAGCAACGTCAATCTCTCTCAGTCAAATCCAGCCAGTAAACAGCGCTCTCACTCTCCAGCCATATCTGAGAAGTAGTTACGAATCAGTCTAATTAATGACTGGCAACACCAGCACTGTATTTTCTCCTCATTTGTAGCCTGGATATATTTAATCGAGACTGATTTCTACAAGATTGTCTGTCAACTGTCATCTTCACTCAGACTCAACATAAACTGTTGTCCTGACACCTGTTTTGACATCGCTTATCTGATTGTCACTGGCCTTTTGCTGTTTGCTGTTCTGAAAATGTGAAAGTCCCACAGAACTATATCCACCGAAATCAGGTTCTGATGATATTTGAGACATGAAAGAGGTCATCTATTAAAAATAAATAAAATACTGCCAGATATTTTAACTGGTTACTTAAAGATGTTCATGTGTTCAATGAAACGTTACAACAATATCTAAACATCTAAAGATATTTTTCCCCGTGTTGTGGCTTTGTAAAGTTAGTGGTAGTGTTAGTTATAACGTGCGGATGGACTGATAATAAATCAGAGGTGTAAATCACTCATAACAGTCACAGTCAAAATTTAAAAAACATGGATATCTTTACCTACAAATGGATACAAATGGGACGTAAATGAAACTGTGACTGTTTGTTCAAAAAAGGAGACTCTCTGCATGTTCATGCTTCAGAGGTGTTTCCCACCTTGCCAGTAAACATTTCTGGTACCAGCATATCTGGACCATTTTTTGTTGTTGTTGCATTGATTAAAAAGGAGCATGTTAGCAGAACCAGGTGGCTTTGAGCTAAACCAATGCTCACGAGCAGAACCCTCCATTAAAATAATGAAAGCAATAAAAGCAACAACAACAACAACAATAATAAAACCTTTGAAAAAAAACATTTCATAAACCATCAGCAGCCAATTAGAGGAGCCAGCACAGGCTGTGCTGTGCTTTGTGTGTGTGTGTGTGTGTGTGTGTGTGTGTGTGTGTGTGTGTGTGTGTGTGTGTGTGTATTTGTGTGTGTGTGTGTGTGTGTGTGTGTGTGTGTGTGTGTGTTGGGTATTAGAGCGTTACAGCGCCCAGCCCGGCTGTGCCCTGCAGGCCCGACCTTCTAATCATTATCTGTCTGTCTTATTACGCTCCAAACCGGGCCACTCTTAAATAAAATATGCAAAGGTTTCTTAAATGATGACCCGAGGCTGCGCGCGCCGCCGCTGCTCTACATGCTGTTAATCTGAGAAATGCAAATTCCCTTCATCTCACACTCGCCTTTATTAACTTTTTTGAATTTAAAATTCCACGAACAATGAGTTCTGTCAGCTTCTGAAATGATATTTTCTCTCCTCTTTTTATGTGCGCACGGAAGCGAGTTTAGAGCATGAAATTACCAGGGGAAATATGAGCGGTTTCATCTCTCCCGCACAATTTAATTGGCTGCTTTGCAATTATTAGTTTTTGCTGCTAAAGTTTTTTTTTTTTTTTACTTTACTGTTACTGTTTCCTTAAAGTGGCAGCTCACAACAATGTTTTATTTTGTGTGTGTGTGTGTGCGTGCCTGCAGTTCCACAGCCAACCATTAGGCAGACCTTCTGATTGGACGGCTGATTCCATGTGATTTTTTCACACTGATTTGATATTCAGATTTCAAATTCAGCGAGGAAACTCAGATATACAGTTTATGATGCACAACATGTTTTAATAGCAGCTCTGTCCTTTCCTAAATTCAACTAAAACACATTTTGGCGTCCCTGACCTGCAGATTTCACACACAGGAGGGTGTCTAATATTTCAACTTTTTCATCATGCACTCTCTTTTCTCCCTCCTGCTCTGTGTCCATATTTTTCTCTTTCTCTGTAACATTATTCGCCGTGCTTCTAAACCTCCGTCGTTCACCTCTTCCCCTTCTCTTCTTTTCTCTTTCTTCGTCTTACAGGATCAAACACAGCTCTGGGTGAGCATAAACTTCTGACTTTACCTCTTCACACTGTCAGACTGTCTTGATGTGTTCATCTCATCTCTCAAGGAATCTTTGTGTTTACAATGATTCGATCATTTTACAGTAAAGGAAACTATTTTTTACATAAAAAAAACAATTCATGTGTGCATCATGTGCTTACACCTGACCTGAATTCCTGTGTAAACAGGAGACGCTTTTTAACCGAGCTGAGGTAAATGAACAGCAAAGTATCAGTGCTGGTTTCTTTTAACCATGACCGTAGACTTTTTATAATCTCAACCAGGTCACCTTCGTGCCTAAACCCAACCAAGCTGCTACCTGGATTTTTAACCAGTGCAACAAGCTGTAAAAGAAACACTGACACATCAAGATAAAAAGTTATTTGTGCAAACTGTTCTAGAGGTTACACTGGCCTCATGATTTGAGTACAAGTTGCCTGTCTATAAAATCAAACAAATGCAGAATTATTGCAGGGTGGGAATTTTACCCAAAGTACAACCACACCCACATAGCTCATAGCATTAATGCACAATCTTCCACATGTGACGTAACATCGTCATTAATTTGGAGTCATGTTTCTGACCACTCTTAGCTACGTTTGGTCTCCACCAACTTATATTATCAGAACTTTTTCACTGGAAACTACTGACCAAAGCTGCAGGTAGATAAAATCCGAGAAATGAATCAAAACAGCATTAAAGATGCAGAGCTGTGAAACCAAAACAATGACCTGAAAGACACTAAAACGCTCCATAAAACTGTGATGAACTGTAGGATGGAAATACTTCTATATCTGCTCAGGTTCATCACATTTGATCCACGTTAAAAATAATTAGTTTATAAGATATAATAATAAAAATTGATTAGTGCATCTTTAACCCACAACATAGGTCAAATCAGACATGGAGCTGTTCTGTCATGTAGTTTGGAAGATTTCTGGAGAAAACCTGTTGACAATATTCCTGAGTTATAATCTGTACCTTTGCACCATCAGTGTGCAATAAGACATATGACCACGTATTATATGAAAGACCATTATCATTGTTTTGCCTTGAAAATAACTTGATTGCTCTTCTTCTCCTCCTCTGGTCTCTTCCCTGCTGCTTGGCGGCAGAGAGTAATGGACGAGGTTATGAGTGTGTGGAAGCTTCAATTGCTTCAGAGGAATAATGACTCTGAACTAATGTTGATTAGGAAGAAAGACGACGCAAACATAACGAGGGCTCGTGCTTCATTCCCCTTAATCACCCTCCTTATTTACCTCTCTGCCAGAGTGCTCAATCTCAGCTCAGCTCGGAGGAAAAAAAAGACAGGATGTGATCGGGAACACAAAAAAAAGGGAAATGGGAAAAGTCAGAGGTGTTTTGTGTAGAATTTAAGAAAGATTTTTTTTATTTTTTTTTTAAAGCATGATAAATCCTTTAAATGCGTGGCACCAACTTTTTGACTCAGTTCTGAGGTAAAATCTTGGTGAAGGATTTTGTTGTGGCTTAATTTGGACTTATATTGAAAACTGATAAACTTGTTGGAAGTGACTTTTTATATCTGCCTTTTATTCCTTTCGCCAACTTTAAATCACAATATTAAAGATTAAAACGGTGTTTCTCATTTTAAGTATGTGTATTTACAAAAATTCTCAAGCCCACGAGACTGCAACAATATAAATAAAACACTGTTGCATCTGTCAAACAAGAACAAAATTTGTCTCCTGTCCCATGTGCACATGGAGATCTTTGACTTTTAGCTAAATTATGCTTGATATAAATCTTGGTATCCTGAAACAAAGAACAAATTCACTTCAAGGAACAGAATTTAACAACTGTGCAAGTTTGATATTAGCATATCACCTGTCCTTCACTACATGCAGGATAAACAGATGATAATATTCCTCCCAGCTCAAACTGTTGCACACCTTGTTGGCGTTAATGCCTCCTCAAACATGGCTTTGTTTGCTTTGGACATTTTGGGTTTTATAAAAGTTTCCCCTCATCACTCTTGTCATATCCACTGAATATTAAAGGTTTGTTTGCTCATAAAACATGGAGTTTGCACCATAAAGTGAAAAGGTGTTTGATTTCAAATACTCTGAATTACAAACCTGGAGTCAGCCTTAGTTTGTTTTTGAGTTAAACAGCATCACTCACATTACCTAGAGCCGACGAACAAAAGAGGAAAATGATGAAAATGTTTTAAAATCTCATTCCTCATGTTCCCAAACGGCGTGTACACGGAGCCCACGCCTCCTCTGAGTTGTAATTTCACTCGACAAACATTGTTTCGTTTTCACTGTAACACCCTGCACCCCCACAATTACAGCATTCTCATCAAACTCTTTCTATTGTCCTTGGCACATAACTGCTGTACTTCAAAGTACTTTTACCACCACCACCCTCTTCTGCCGCCTCCTCCTCCTCCTGCTTTGCCGTCGTTGTCCTCCCTACACATTTTGTTTTGCTGCCAGTGTTCAGTAAAAAAAAAAAAAAAACTTTCTGGTTGCTTTCAGACATGCAGAAGATGCTGACGCCAGTTCATCACAGCAACACAAAGCGACCACTGTTTCTTTGTTTTCAAATACAGCGGAGGAATATTGAAATGAGGAAGAAGTCTAAACAACATCTGCCTATGGTCTTAGAACATCTGCAATGTTGTCACCATGGAAACAAATGAATGTGTGTGTGTATTTGTGATGGATTGTTGTGATGCTGGGTGGAAGAGCAATTGATTAGGCCCGCTGGATTATTGCCGGAAGCACAGTGCATTGTAGGTGATGGAGAAGAGGTGTTGGTGTGTGCGCGGTTACAACTGAACGATACGTGCAAACAAACATTTATGCACAAATCAAACACACACACACACACACACACACACACACACACACACACACATTTATCTACCCTGTGATATTGTTGGTATTGAATAATTCAATGATTTTATCAGCACCAACCACAACAAATGACTTAATTATGCTAATCTGAGCCAGAAACTCACAGAGAAGTGTGTGTGTGTGTGTGTGTGCGTGTATATATATATATATGTGTGTGTGTGTGTGTGTGTGTGTGTGTGTGTGTGTGTGTGTGTGTGTGTGTGTATATATATATATATATATGTGTGTGTGTGTGTGTGTGTGTGTGTGTGTGTGTGTGTGTGTGCGTGTATATATATATATATATATGTGTGTGTGTGTGTGTGCGCATGTCAGCAGGATTGACAGGAGCCTAAAGGCTTCAGCACCGAAACGCTGATCTGGAATTTCACATCCTTATCCCGAAAGCCTTAGGACACACACGCAAAATCTTGTTCTTATACACACGCACACACACAGACATAGACGTGTGTGTGTGAGTGTGTGTGTGCGTTCACACACTGCCCAAAGAGCCATTGGGCGATTAGCACTACCCCACCTGTCTTTTTATTTGCATACCAAGTCAGACAGAATTTAAATCAGTGTGCAGCAAGTGTGACACACACACACACACACACACACACACACACACACACACACACACACACACACACACATATATATACACACACACAGTATCCATATAGAACAGTACTCACAAGCAAAAAAACACACACACAGAGGGAGTGTGTAAAGTGAACACAAAGCAGTTGCGTGTGCGTCACCGGCTCCTCACTGAGGTTATAATTCAGCATGATGGACTGTGTGTCTGCAGTGCATCACCTAGGGCAGCGCACACACACACACACACACACCTGTGGTCTCCACACGCTGACTACATGAAGATGAACGCCGGGCTGCCCCTGCTGACAAAAGAAACGTCTTTAACGGCATCACGTCGTTCGTGTCATTATGAGAGAACTTCAGCTGTTTGTTTTTTCTAAAGTCACACTGATGCTTTATTCATTTAGACTGATGCTGAATTGTCAGGCCAGGACTCATGAGGTGGAAAAGCCTCTGAAGCAGCATTTAAAAGACATTTAGCTGAACCAGACAGGGCGACTCACCTGCCTGTTACACAGCAGAGAAAATCTGTGCTCACGGACAGGTTTGTCCCTGCTCGTGTGTGTGTTTTTAAATCACACTCCTCTTCACTGATCACAATGTGGTCTGGTTGAAAGTTAGGCTATTAGCCCATTTTAGAAACACAACTGCAAAGAAGTCTGTCACTTCTGTGAAATCTTCAGTGGGTTTTTCTTCCGTTTCCTCCTCCTGTGTTCTTTTCTGTCTTTCGTACGAGTACAACAGTGAAAGTCTGTAGTGAATCTGAGTGATATCAGCTTCAACGTCCCTTTGTCAGACAACGTTTTTAGAGTTTTCTCATGAGCTGTTGTTTTTTTGATGCAGATCAAGATGCAAAATGGGGAATTGTGCAAGTGTGTGGGCGTTACATCTGTTGGTGGTTGTAATGCAGGAACTTTCAATACTTCATAGCACCGAGGGTGTAAAGTGTGAATATTAAAAATCTAGAAAAAGAAAAAAACTAAAACACCAAATCACAGATTTCAGCTTAAAAATGAAGTTCCGTGTGCAGCTTGAACACTTTACAACGTTCAACCTTTTATTTCATAACTTTCTTAGAGACTTTTGCCCTTTTTAATATTTTTTCTCATTGACATGTTGGCGGGTAAAGTCTGGGATGAAGTCGTCCTTCAGTAAAACCTAAAACAAACCTTTCACGTCTCAAAGTTTTACCCTGAACCAATTTAGAAGTTGCACTTGGACAACGAAAAACAAACTTCTGCTCTCTGCCCGCGTTTATTGTTCTCCTGTCAAAGCTCCAGCCTTCCCTCAGTCCAGCACCAACAGTCCAGCAGCTCAGCCCCAGACAGAAACACTACATTTGAAGGAGGCCGTGAACGGTTTTATGTAAAACAGCTGTGTTGAATCTGTTCCAGCTACTTTTTATTTTTTTTCCCTTTACACCTCATGAATGAAATTTCCCATGCTGCACTGCTCCAGGCTCTGGCACCATCTAGGAGGTAGAACGCTCTCTTTGTCTCCTCCTTTAATGCCTTCAAACACCTTATTGCCGTTCGTCAATTAAAGACACACATTTTGGCAACAAACACGCCATTAATTGAAACATTTAATTAGCATTAAAACCAGCAGTAATTAACACCTTTTCTCCGGCACTCTCTGAGCCAGGCTCAAATTCTATTAAGGCGTTAAGCGGCTCACTATTTCCCTGCTCTGCACTGACTTTTCGTAGCATTCACATTTTGTCTGTGTGGGTGTGTGTTTGTGTGTGTGTACACACACTCGCAGCGCCCTCAGGTAAGGAGCCTCCGTGAGGAGTCGAGCACCAAGGCCAGGCCTGCTGGGTGCCCAGGGGAGAAGAACAAGAAAGGCGGTTGAGGAGGGAGGCGAAGAGGAGAGGAGTAAAAAAAATGAGGGAGGTCAAGATGGAAGGGGAGGGGGAGCGCTTGAAAGAGGGATGAGGGAGAAATAAGGTGGGAGGCAAAGGAAAGACATGAATGAGGGAGGGGAGGAGAGGAGCAGCGACAGAGGGATTAAAAAGAGGAGGAGGACTGGTGAGCGAGTGAAGAAGATGATGATGAGGAGGAAAGAAAGGAGGGGGGCGTGTGAAAAGAAAGCGAGAAAGAAATAATGGTGAAGCAGAGCGACTGAACACATACAGGATTAACCAACCTTCCCGTGTGTGTGTGTGTGGTGTGTTTTACATACAGTACGTGTTTGCACATACTTCTGTGTGTTTGTGTGTGAGGCCTACTTGGAGCCGAAGCAGGGGCCTGGATTAGTTGCATTTGCCAGGGCTGGGGGGCAGGATTAGCAGGCCGGGGCTGCTGTCTGACGCTGCTCTGCCACCTCTAATGGCATTATTAATAGTCAACTAAAAAATTCATTAAAAAATCTATTAAAAATAAATGTGTTTTACATAAGACTTTGCCCCAGGTAGAAGGGAGGCAGGGGGTGCGATGGGTGCAGGAGGGAGAGGAGAAGGAAAAGACAGAATGGGCGATTGTTAAGCTTTAAGGTCAGCTGAATATCACAGTTCAGACCGTGGAGAGAGAGAGAAGCAGCGAGGAGTAAACACACCAACACTCGTCTTGGCTGGAAACATGTCGGATAATGAGGCTAAACCAACAAGACCAACAGAGCTGACGTGGAAATGTCTACAAGCCTCAAAGTGCGCGTTAAACACACGTCTGCGGCAGCTGCTGCACGCCGTCAGTCTTCCTGTCACACACTGAGACGACAGACTGTGAAAAAAAAGGTTTAAAAAGTGAGAAAATAAAATGTCTTCAGTTCAGTGAAAAGGCAAATGAAACCAACATGGGCCAGATGTGAATATGAACACACACCGTTTGGTTCAAGGTGATAATCGACACCTTTATAATCAATAAATGTTTTTGCAATATTTAGAGTAGATGAACTATGTTCAGAATTCATCCTTGGTTTATCATTTATATAAATATATATGATATAAATTATATGCACACACACACCACTTCATTTATATAACCCTTTAAGTGCTTAATTAAAACATAAAAAACAAGAAATTACCAGACAAGACTGAATTTCTACAGTGTTAATGACAAACAAGATCTGAATTACTATGAACACGCAAAGAAAGATTATTTAAGAGAAAACAGAGGCTGATCTTTGGCAGGTCGCTCCAGAGCCAACATGTAACGTATGAAACATTTTACTGGCCTAAATATGCATAATATATACAGTATATATGCATGATAACACAAGAATGACTAAATAGAGTACACACAGCCCATTTTGCAAAGCAAACTAGAAATATAAAACTCATCTCTCCTTCTTGTTATTTTCTCAGGAAAGACTTACCGGATGCCGTGTTGTGTTTGGAGAAGCAAATATTTTGTTTGCAACTTTATATAGTTTGTCCAAAAATAAATCATTACGAGAACTTCCTTTACAGCCACAATAGGAAGGCACATCTCAGCACTCTGCAAAGACCTGCAATACTTATTTAATCACAGTTTACAGCTTCTAGATTTAGCAGGAGAATTGGACTCAATTCCACATGAGTACCGGCGTCATAAAGAGAAAAGATTGGCTCACTTGCCCCAAATTATTATGGTCTATCAAAGTATTTAAACTGATTAGCCTCTTCAAATGAGTGAAACGGACAGGGATTATCATGTGTGAGGCGGAGAGGAGAGGAGATGAGGAGGAGCAGGTTAAAGGTGAAGAGGGTCTGCTTTGTGTGAGCCCCGGAGACACACACAAAAGAGTGGGCGTAGAGTCCATCAACACATCACAGCGGCTTGGTGAAAACTGTTATCTTTGCATTGTATATTTTTTCAGCTATTGTTTATTCCATTTCCGATTACAGCTGCAAAATCAAGAACGGAAATTCTTTTCCAGCAGGACACAACCACCGGCTCTGTAGCTTGGTCCATCGGGTGGTCAAGTTTGGCTGAAATCTGGCATGCTGGTCAAGTGTTTGAGGTTTTTCACGGATACATGTGTGTACACGTCGTAGCTGTTGCAAATTTGCACATTTTTCCTTCCTTAATTGTGCGTTTTTTAGTGATCAGTGACGTTTCAGCATTGATTTGTGGCTATGAGAGCCTGTGTCAACCTTGACATCACATTTTCTTTTAGGAAAGCCAGGGCTGTTTTAAAATTAAACCTGTAATGAGCAGAGTTGTATATAGCACAGAGCAGTTTTTACATTGTTTGAAAATAGTTCATAATCAGTTAAATGTTTTTTGGTGACAGCAGCTATTGGTTATGAACTCTAAACTTAAAAAAAGACAATGTTCTTGTTCGACTAGATCTTCATCCGGAAAAGGGCAAAGATGGTATGGACAAACAAAAACCACAACACAATCACAATCCTCCAGATGAAACATCAAAAAGTATAATTCATTAATTTAGTACAAATAAGTTATAGAAAGCACACAAGTAAAGAACACAACATAAAATGACACAAGATAAAGGGAGGCATCCATCATGTTGCCTTTTTACAGTCTAGTTTCATCTTTAATATATTGTGTAAGTAGAATAGATTATCCTGCACCTATGACTAAAGGCAGGACAGGACACACATGGGACTAAAGGTAGGACACACAAAGTAGCTACTTGTAATCCAGTCAAACCATGTCCCTGAACTTTGTGCTCTGTGAGATCGAGGATCAACACCTTTAATGTGGAATAATGTCTGTACAAAAGCATCATAACCAATAAACTACAGCCTCTTTCCTCAGTTTGAGACACGCAAGCAAACCTGACACATTTCACATGGTTTGCACAGCAAGACAAGAAGGGGCTGCCGATTGATAGTGATCGTTTTGAGCGTCAGCTTCAATAAAACAGTGGGAGGAACATCAGCGTTATGGACTGACTGGCTGTGTCAATCAGTTTTGATTGGTTGTGCTGACTGTTTGCCTAGTTCTGTTTTGGATTTGTTGATTAAGATTAGGAATGGGGATACTATGTACCTGTGCAAGAGCTAGAAACAAGGTGTCCTCCATTCATAAACAGATGTTATCCTGATAAGTTCAATTATCAGGATAGCAGCATCATGATATGAGGGCAGAGCCTAAATTTCTCCAGCGTCAGTTCAGCTGGATTTTTGATCCATGATGCACTAAATTTCAAAGAATTTGTACTTAGGGCTACAGCTGAACTTGGTCTCATGCTCACACAGTATTGTGTTTGTTGGGGTAGATATCATGAGGTGATTAAGAATGTGTCAGCAAAGAGAATCTGAACCAGACCCGGAAAAAAGTAAAACGCAACTTACCGAATTTGGGCGAGGAAGGGCAGAAAGTAAAAGGCAGGAAAGAGCACGTCCCGCTGTGCAGAGAAAAAGACAGCAGAAAGTCAGCAACATTCACTCAAAGCAAACATCATCAAACACACAGAATGAGACACTTTGATCTCGCTGGCTCCACAGGAAGCCAGCATCTTTAGAAAATCCTCCAAATGTAAATTAATTTACTACAGAAAGAGATCCTGAGGCGCTGGTGTAGACCCCAACAGCAGACATCAGAGGGTTAAACCCAAACTCTTGCAGCTCAGCCCACAGAGACATTTCAGCCCTGGTGAGTTTCTCTATAACTGAGCCATGCACGTAGTTCCCCCACCAAACAGCCAAAGTAAGACGCATAACAGAATTTTACATTACTCCTGAGCCGATTACACTGAGAATCTGTTTGTGTTGGCATCTCATCATTACTGACGTCGACAAAAACTGTTTTCCTGCAGAGGCCTTTCTTGAGCGCCGAATGTTGGTTAAGAATTTACGGATGTGTAAGCAAACATTACTTTTTACTGCAGGCTTTTAGCCGACACTTACAGAGAGTTCCCTCCATCTCATGGTGTTATATTTCATGCTAAGTGTTTGTTAATGCTTGTGCAACAAGAAAGATTTCAGCATACACACTGAAAAATTAAGATTCAAGTTAGAACCTAAAGTTGTTCTACTTTGAAATGCCATAGGGGAAACTTTTACCTATTGGTTCTTCAAAGATTATCACACAAAATTTTGTATAAATAGTATTTATCCGTGAGTTAATTCAAGAGGCGATATATAATGATTTTAAATAAATATATTTAATTTTATAAAAACATAGAATATCACCCTGTACAATTAGAAATGGCACCATAACAGTTTCTACACAACAAGTTAGTCGATAGGTTAGGCATATAGCAGCTATCAGTTAAAGCCATGTGTACTTCAGGTTCACAAAAGTCTGTTAAATCCCTTTGTTGTTGTTTAAAATCAAAATCAGGTCACATTGCTGAAAAAGTTGACTTAAAGAACCAGTCGGTACTCCAAAGAATCTTTAAAAGGAAAACACATTAAACATAAAAAGGTTCTTTATAGCACCAAAAGTGCTGCAACTTTTTTTGGATTCAGTTGTTGATTCAGAATATTTAAACAACTAAAAAAAACGTTCTTAAGGATAAAAAGGTTCTATAGTACCAGTTCTATAGAGTGTACATGGAGTGTAGAACCTGACTGAGCAGTTGGGCCTGTACCTCAAACAGGCTTACTGGTGGCCTATTGTTAGTACTGTACCGACGCTTCTTTCCATTTATTAGAACGTGGCAAACAATAAACCTGTATTAGGATGTTGTACCCTCGCCTCTCACAAAGCAAGGTCACTCTAAACTCTTCTCTGTGGTTGTCCCCAAATGGTGGAATGACCCACCAACGGCTACAAGAACAGCAACATCCCTTTCTACCTTTAAAAAACCTCTTTTAAGAATGCTTCCCTGCCTAACAAAACTAACTACTCCTTTACACCTCTTTCAGCTTATGTCCTCCTCTGTAAGTCGCTTTGGCTTTGCTAAATGCAATGTAATGTAATGTATTAATTTATTTATTTGTTTTGTCAGGATGTGCTGTAAACAGAACATGTTAGCAAACATTTGCACACAACCAGACAAAGCAAATTATTCGTAGTTATGTTACCAGCCAACCAAATGAATGTTAAGTCATATAGTCACTTCTTTTACCTATGCATTGGTCTCCAGTAACTAATAATCCTAATATCTGGCGTATTTCTAAATGCTATATTAGCTAGTAGCTTGCTGACACACCTCCTGTTTGGTTGTAGCAGGTAGCACACGGTGGGTTCATCTCACACAAACATGGCGGATTTCAACCAAAACAACAAGTTTTGAACCACAAGACCAAAACAGTGAGCTGAAAGAAGCTAAAATGCAGAGGAGATGATGCATTTCCTTGCAATTACAAACTGATCTGTTAGCGCTGTTGCTATGCTAAACAGAGCCCTCACCTTGTTACTCACCTGCCTTCTAGCTTACAGACAAAAGGGTCTGCATTGGATGCCATGTGGTATATATACTTCCTGGGTTGAACCATTTTGAAAAGCAACGGGGGGGAGTTAAGAGTTTCAGAACATGTGTCTTTAATCATTCAATGTTTGAATTACTGATTGTTTTGTGGCCAAAATAGTTTAAATTACTGAGATGAGTTAGTGCATTCAATTAGTTACTATACAGTATATAGAAACATACCTGCTCGGCCATGTTTCTGGATGTTGGTGATACAACAAACACTTTCATGCCAAAATGCTAATACCGAAACAATCCAGGGAATTAACCAATCAGTGAGTGCTTTCTGTTTCTTTTCACAGTTTCCATTTTAAATTATTTGTACCCTAGTGGCTTTCACCCTGAAAATCAAAATCAAAAAGAGCTAATCTTTGCCTGAGGCTCCGCATTCAAGTACAGGCCAACATGACACACAGCCAAGTGCTGTGGAGAAGAAAATCGACCTGAAGTCAGTGAAACCACTTGTTGAGCCTTGTGTATGTTTTAATGATGTAAATACATGTCTCAGAAAGTCTAGAGAAATTATGCTGGTAGATTTATAAATCAGGACTCAAAGTATTTGACAATAGACAACATGATGTTTTCACCTTATGTCGGTGCAGTTAAAGAGAATTCACATCTGGTCTTTGAGATTGCTCTTACTTAAAAACAATGTCATGCAGAGAGCCAACAGGAAGTCAAGCTTTAAAGGCTCAAGAGACTTTAGTGTGCATGCCTGATGAGACCAGAAATACATTTTCAGCACATTAGTCCAATGAGCATCTTCGCTTGGAATGCAATCATCTTGTAGCACAGTATCAGTTTCTCTTTACATGCATTATCTAGAAATACATTTTATTAGACTTTTATTATGATCATTTGAACCCGTAGTGAACAGTTGTACCTGATGTGCCAGATTTCACTGTTGTATTCAAAGAAACATCACATATTTTTTGGTGGCAAAGCGGATCACTGTGACCCTTAAACCCTCTTTGACGCGTGAGGGGGTTCAAACTGTTTAGTCGTGAAGATTAGAAGACCTCTCAGTTTTAATGAGATGGAGAATGGATTCTGTTGTTTGGACCAGATAGCTAAGAAGAGTCACACACACACCTATCATGGTGTTGTGTTCTGGTTAACCTCTGAAGGTAAAATTCAACCTGTATTCAATCACCACAAAACAGGAACAAAAGTGTGAAACAAGAAGACAGAACAGAGCGAGAGTTACAGACAAAACAGCATCGCCTCACATCACATCACCTCCAGCAGGGTCTCAACTAATACGTGCACGGCATGCTGTCTAAACATCTGTCCTTCAGGTTACAGTCACATGTGAACATATCCCCTGATGACTGACATGCTTGTCTTTGCCCTGTCAGTGTAGAATAGCTGGTGAATGTGAGAGCAAGGACTCTGTCGCTCTCCCTCATATACCTCTACTTCACACCGAGAGACACGTTGTGGCCCCTCGCTCCCTCCAACCTGCCTCGAGGTCCTATAATCTTTTTACAATGTGTTGAAACAGAGCAATAAATCTGTTAGCTTACAATCTAATTTCCCTGGCCTTTTCCAGAAATCCTCATAAACTTTTGGCGCCCCCATTAACAGCCCTATTGAATCAGAGCGCTTAATCTGCTTCCAGGTGAGGGGTCAGAAAATGAATGCTTTGAGATCCATCACGCTGACGGGAGCAGAGAAAACTGGGCGAGGGAGAGCGCTGGGGAAAAGGGCAGCATCTTTTCCCCATAGGTCAATAGCAGCCAAGAGAGTCAGTCATTCACTTTTTCCCTCAGCGCCGCTCTCATTTTCCATTTAATATGGACATCCAATTAATGTGAGCACGTCTGGGGCGGCCCGGATACCCGTGAATTATGGCCCATCATCCCCCCAGTTATGGCTCGGCAAGAGAGAGAAGGACAGAGGAGAGAAGACGAGAGGAGAGGAGAGTGGAATAAGGAAAGGAAAGGGGAGAGGACAAGTAAGGAGATACCAGAAAAAATTCAACACAAGGAAACTGGGAGTAAGGATAGAAATGGAAAACAGAAAATCAGGATGATTAGGAGGGAAGAAAATAGACGAGGGAAGAGGACATGAAAAGAGAAGAGAGCAAGGAATAGAAAAGAGGAATAAGGAGAGAAGAAAGGTGAAGAGAAAGAAACTAGAGGAGAGGAGAGGAGAGGAGAGGAGAGGAGAGGAGAGGAGAGGAGAGGAGAGGAGAGGAGAGGAGAGGAGAGGAGAGGAAAAGAAATGAGGACAGGGACAGAAAAATTAATTAGAGGAGAGAAGAGGAAAATTAAATGAAAAAGTGAGGAAACAAGCAGAGGATGATAATGATGAGGATGGTAGAGAAAACAAGAGGAGGAGAGGAGGAGGAGAGTGAAGAGTAATGAGCAGAGACAGAAAACAAGAAGAGGAGGAAGGTGGACAAGGAAATGAGAATTGAAAAGGAAGTGGAAAGAAAAAGAAACAAGGAGATGATGGAGATGAAGGAAGGAGAGAAGATGAGAGGAGAGGAGGAGTAAGGAAAGAGAGAAAAGCTTAAAGATAATTGATTGGTTGTTGGGGCAGCAATGGCTGCATGTGATTGGCTGCTAGGAGGAAGAGCCAGATTAGATTCAAAAGTGGAGCGACAGACACCTGAGCTGTGTGTGTGTGTGTGTGTGTGTGTGTGTGTGTGTGTGTGTGTGTGTGTGTGTGTGCGTGCGTGTGTGTGTGTGTGTGTGTGTGTGTGTGTGTGTGTGTGTGTGTGTGTGTCCAAACAGCATTACACTAAGGTCTGTGATATTAAACCTGGACAGCAGCACCTTATTGTCGCAGCAACAGGGATTTGTCATTGTACCTCATTATCCAATTAAGACCATGTGGGCCTGCGGCCAAACATACACACACACACATGCACTGGACCTTCCTGTGTGTGTGTGTGTGTGTGTGTTTGTTTTAATATGTGGGTTTCAACAAAGTTAAAATAGGAAATTTTGGAGGAAACTTTCAGCTCTGCTGCCAGCCGCTGGTACATTAAACTTTCTCTTTTTTAAAATTAAAGACTCCTGATTATTAGAAGGATTGTTAATTATTTTAAAGTTGCTTTGTTTTTACTTTGGGCGCGAGCAGAGACACTGAAAGGTAAACAGACTTGAGAGAAGGGAGCCAATAAAAGAATTAACTAAAAATAAACTGTCCCATTCACAATGTGACTTCATCCTCTACCATCTACCTCACAGTGCGTTTAAAATACCCCCACCTTCAAAAACACCTGGAGGCCTGCTCCAAGATTAAGGTTACAGAGTTATCTGGGTAAGTTTGCTGATTAAAGCCTGGGTTCATGTTGCACAAAGGATTATACAGACTTTCAGGTTTAAAACACTCAAACATGCATACTTACTTATATCAGAAACAGGTTTATTGCCAAGCATACACACAGTCTGCCTTGGTATTTGAGCCAAAGTCAAGAATCATGAATGTAAAATTAAAACTTTGAACTTGTGCTAAATAATAATCCATAAATAATGTACTACTGTAGATCTCAGTGTGTCAGTGGTTGTGAGAGGGTGGCCAAGAACCATTTCTGGCTTCTGGAGGTTTTTAGATTTGATTTGTTAGTCCTCCCCTCTAGCCTAATGGGTTACAGTCTCACACCACTTGAGATCAGACAGGTTTCGGGTTGTGCACAAGCCGCTCCACCACGTCAAGGCCAACCAGCTCCAGCTGCTGCATAACCAAAGCCATAAATACAACTCAGCAGAAGGCGGTTTAGCATATCGTGCCAGCAGCAGGAGGCAGCAGACAGTGTTATGTTTAAAAGTGTTCTTAAAGTTTTGTATGGAGAGGTTGAGAAACCATTTATATTAAAAAATTAAATGTGTCTTGCTGACATCACCCATTGGTTTATGGACATTTTGAATCCTTGAGTTTGACATAATGGATGTTGCCATCTTGTTTTTTCACAGCCAAAAGTGACCATGTTTGGACGAGGGCGTGGAGCTGGTGGCTGATGTACTGTGCACCTCATTTTGACAAAAAAAAAAATTGGCAACCTGCCTAGTTATACACCCTAAAGCACAACCTGCTTTACAGCTATTTAACAAAATGGGATCATAATTTACTGAATTAACATCATGCTGTGTGGAAGAAGGCCTGAGACTAGAGATTGAGACCATAAACTCATAAGCAATCTGTTTACTGAGGTACTAAATCAAGTGAGAAGTAAGGTCATTTTTACATAAAACTCAATGCAATCTGACTTTTCTGTAGCCAACCTGCCACCTGCTGAAAAAAAATGCAGGTTTAAGACACTTCCACATTGGCTTCACTTCACTAATGGTTGAAAGAAAAAGAAAAGAACTATAAACTTTCATGAACTACAGGTCTGATACCCAAAAAGATGAAACAAGACAGGGGAACAACTTTGGTTCAGGATCTGGATTAAGCTAAAAGAACAAAGATTCATTTTACTGTTACGACCTAAGCAACTAAAACTATGAAGCTAAATGTTTATACTGACTTCTTTTCCCCGAGGTAGCACAGACTTGCACTTTTACAGATCATCCTTTACAGGTGTAGTCGACCAACTGTGCGACCAGCGAACACACTGAAATCACATAGCGCGTCCTCACGGCAGCTTGGCACGCAGGGCTCAGAGCAGACGCAGTGAAACATTAAGTGGAGAACAGAGGATGGATGAGAAGAAAGCAAACTAATAAAGAGCATATCAAAACGTGGGTCATCCTGGTATTTCCCCAGATTTGGAAACGTTTCAAACTAAATGAAAAAAATGTGCATTTCATTAAATGCTAATATCTGAGAGGGGCTCTGCAGACTCTCTCCGATTGTGTCTCTGCTCACAGATAGATCTCAGCCTGATTCTGAAGGAAAATACAGGAGTTATTGGTAGGATACACAAAGTATTCGAGCGCAGAGCCCTCTAAATCCTGATGTCAGATGTTTTATTATTAAAACTCTGAAACATTCAGTCCACTAAGAGGCTCAAAGAGAGGAAGAGAGAGAGAGACAGGACAGACCGGAGTCATTCATAACGCCAGATAACTGATCGCTTAACGCCAACAGATATAAACAAGTCAACTTCTGTCAAATGACAAACACAAATAAAAATGTTGACATTACTGTAATAAAAAAGCCCTGGGTCTCTTGGAGTACATTACATTTTAAACCTTCCTGTCTTTATTTAATAGTGCACAGCACAGAGGCAGACAGGAAATAAGGGAAGAAAAAAAGGGGATGAGTTCCCAGACTTTCCGGACATTGCTGCAATGTGGTATGCATCTTACATCACTGCTGCCTTACACATCGCTTTAAAGATTGCAGACTATCCAGCTGTAAAAAAAAAAAAATAAATCCAGAAGGCTGGAAGTTATTGTCCTAGTTTGGGAAAGTAGCAGCTACAGTACAAGTACTACAGATACTACATTATATGACATCTAGTGCTGTCAGTGTTGAACACTGCTCCACTGGAAACAGTTTTAAAGAAGAAAGGTGATATTCTATTTTTTTCTGATTGTCAACCAGTCTCTAAAAAAGGCCAAAACCAACACTGAATTGATCCTTCTGGCTACCCTTATGTATTCTGACACCAGGTCACAGCAATGCTGTGTAGAAATTTAGTATATCGTAAATATGATTCTCTGCTAACAGTCAAACAACAACAAGGTCAACAACACAAAACATGGTTACTTATTACTTACTTATAGTCAAACAGCGAGAAGTCCATGTCGGCGTCTGTCTTTCAGACTTTTATTCCACCAAGATCTCGCCAATGACTAAAAGTCTGTCCCAGATTTACTCTTGTCTGGCGACTTCTTGCTTGCTCACATTCCTATATCATAGCTTCTTCCAACAATGTCCCGTTCAGTCTCTTTGCCTCTGTCATTATGTCCACAGAGACTGCTAAGCCCGGTTACATTGCCCGCTTACCCAGCTCCGGTTCTGGCACGACATTGTCAGTATTCTCCCGCACTCCAGGCCTGATAACTTCCTTTTCCTGCTGATCCATCTCTCTCTCCCCACATCTACTGTCACTCTTCAGCTGTCTCTATACAATAAAGCTCAAAAAAGGCCAAAAAAAAAGAAAAACTTTTTCTGTGCTTGAGGATTGCACAAATATCCTGGCCTTGGAGGAAACTGGATAGGACTACAGTTGAGACTGTGTGTGCGTGCGAGAGTGTGTGTGTGTTGTCAGTGTGCATCTGCACCGCATCGTAGCTGTGTTTTTAAAGGCCTAATGTTTCCTGACATCTCACAGTTAAAGTATCATAGAGGCAGAATGATCGCCCCTGGCTAGCGGGAAAGAGACTGCCTGGGGCCTTTCGCTCTGGGCAAGAGTGTGTGTGTGTGTGTGTGTGTGTGTGTGTGTGTGTGTGTGTGTGTGTGTGTGTGTGTGTGTGTGTGTGTGTGTGTGTGTGTGTGTGTGTGTGTGTGTGTGTGGTGAAACAACCTTTCAACGTGCAATATTCTCTGTGTCATCAGCTTAAACAGCTAAACAGAGTGTTCAAGGAAGACAGGAGGAGGGATGTTAAAGAAGAGAGACGGAGATGGAGGAGGAAAGCTCTCACGGCCAACAGCAGTATTACAGGACTGCTCTTTTAATGAAGGAGGAAATGAAGACGAGGGATGAAGGAAGGAGAAGAAAGAGGAGGAAAGTCGACTCTTATTATCTTGGATATCCTCCCCTCTCACACTATATCTTTTTTTGAGTGCGTGTGTGTTCCTGCGATCTCCATTAGCAGACAGAGAGAGAGAGAGAGAGAGCTCTGGTGTTAAAACCCGTTTGTTGTCGTTCCTGAAATTATTAAGCGGGTTTATAATATTCATCGCTAAATTATTCAAGTGTTTAAGGCTCAGAAGTTTGAGCAAATTGCTGTTTTTTTTCTGCCTTTCCTCTTATTTTAAGCACAAGAGGCAGAGTGGTAACGATGTGCACCGGCGGGCCTGGGAAAAAAAAGCTACTGTAGGCCTGGACTTGAGGTCTGATCTCCTCTTATTAGCACTCCCATATTCCTCCTTTAAGGTTTAAGATCTCTAGCTCCTATAAACAGGCAATTAACAGCAGACCTGAACTCCACTGGTGTTGTTCTACAGATAATCACAATGCAATTAGTGCTAAAGAAAATCAGGCTCTTTAATATTCTTAATGTCAATGTAGATAAAAGCTGACAGTGTGGCTAATAGAAACACAAAGCAATACCTTGCAGATGTATTATTAGGGCACAGCTGCAGTGGATTTTGGCCTGTAGCTGCCAGCGTGCAGGAGAAAGTGAGCGAGGGAGGGAGGGTCAGGGTACAGTAGTGTATAATGGTGTCTAGTGTGAGTCCACACAACAGATGAAGTCATTTCACACTCGTCTGTGAATGAAATGAGAGCCCGGCGATACCATCTCCCTTCGCGCCCGCTCTCTGCCAGCAGAGCTTTTGATCTTCCCGAGTGGCGCTGAAATGATCTTCTGTCCGAGTTTTTTTACAGCAAATCAGTGCCGGACAATTCTCTCCCTCTATCCCCATTTTCTGTCTCGTTCTGAAAAAGCCGCTGAGCCAAGAGTTCAAAGCTGGAGCCCAGATGAGATGAGCACCACTCGAGAGGAATTACATTAGTGCCTGACAGTCCCGTGTGTCGGCACGCAATACATCAGAAAGAGAAGAGAATATTTTCATGTACTGAGGACGACCATATAGTGCTGTAAAGGGGTGAGAGAGTGTTACTGCAACAGTTAAATTCTTGTGGCATTATCCTGCATCCTTGACGACTAGATCTTGATGAAGTCAAGTGAAAACAAAGAACACATAAATATTAAAGTACAAAGGTCAACAGAAACAGAAGAAAATCAAATGAAAAGGCACCGGAGAAAGTCTAAATGCAACAGATACATTTAAACCTGTATAACTCGTCTGTATCTATATGAATCTGGGGCATCGATAAGTTCACCAATTCACGAAGCAATCTGGAATCAACAATATCAGCAATATTGTGTAACTTTTCTACCATAAAATAACAGATTTTAAATAATTTTGAAGCTACATCAGTGTGTCATCAGGTGAATGGCAACACACATCATTTTACTGATTTGGTGAAACTGGGAAGTGTTTTCTGGTTTTACCTCTGATGCCGTTCAGGTGCTCTGCCTTGCTATTGCTAAATGTAGCTGCCGTTATGTAGCTAGTTAGGCCAGTTGGTTAGCCGTGCCACCCGGCCTGTGAAGTTCAGAGTACTAGGGGAGAGTTTACATAAGTTTAATGTTTACATAAGAACTTTTCTAGAAGAGGAGGTTTTCAGGCTTGGTTTGTACGAGAGGCAGAGCCTGGCAGAGGTGAAGAGTCGCCTTTTATCTCTGTTTTGGTCTTAGCCAACTCCTGAGCGAAATGCCTGGCCCTTTAACTCCAAAATGCTCCACTATGTTTACTAGCTAGTGGGCATACTTGTAATATGATAACGCAACATGGATAAAAAGAAGTTAAACCAGGCATGAAAACAGCTTAGCCACATCACTGAAACCACTTTCACTAACCTGTGTGATCATCTAAGATCATACCATGACCAAAACTAGAAAATAAATAAATGCAAACCAGAACTTCTCTTTAAACTTAATGGTTAGTTAGTTGATGTAAAGTTATAACGAGGAGCAGGAGAAAAGAAAATGTGAGTACAAAGAGCTTTGGTATGTCACAACTCCCTCACACTGTCTTTCTCTCTCTCCAACACACACACACACACACATTTTCTGTATTTCATGGAGTGAAAGTAACATGCAGGGAGGGAGAGTTGAGCCATGAATCATGACTATTATCATTAGGTTAAGCACCAACCAACCCCAAAGGCAGTGAAAGCCTCTGTGGAGAAACGGCACTCTAAATGAGCCTGATTATTATTATTGTCCTCCAAATGAGAGTGATTAGTATTGATGTCTAAATGAGCGCTGAGGTTATTATTGCCCTGATTATTATTATTATTATTGTGGCAGCGTTATGAGAAGCAGGAAACCTCGCTCGTCTTCGCTTCATTCACTTTTAATTCCACAGGCTGCCTCTTTTACAGACAGCAGCGCCACATGGCCGCTGTGACACACACACACACACACACACACACACGTATGCATACAGATCTAATGAAAACCTACAGAACAGTTACACATGTTTACACACACATACAAAACAAAACAAAAAGTTGCATTAACAGGCAGAAATACACACACAAACATTATGCTGCAGAAAGAAAAATGCACACATTTACACACAGAAACACACTTTTATGCCTGGATACACACACACACACGCACATATGCACCGAAAAACACCCGCACTAACCTGGAGGAAGGCTGCACGCGACGAAGCAGCAATGTCTGATGGAACAGATGGAGGCAATTCCCGGCCTTCCCTGAAACAGAATAAATAAATCATCATTACATCTGGACAGATAACAGATCTGGAACCAGCTGAAAAGAACGTCGTATGTTAATTTAGTGAACATGATCGACGTGAGGGGCCCCGTCATCCCCAGCCGTGTTGTTTTTAGAAGCTAATCGTTGTTGCTAATGAGTGAATATGGGTGAGTAAATATGGCGGCTAAAAAGACGTTATGAAATAAGTAAATTTTGTTGTTTTCCTGCCTAATGATGAATTTAAAATTCAGAATGTGTACACGTATGTGTATGTCTGTCCGTGTATGTGTGTAATGTGTGTGTACATTGTTGTCAGGACAGCTGTCAGATCATTCGGCTGATTGGCCGGTGTGACAGGCATCAAAAAGTGCCGTGGGAAAAGAAAGGAGGAGGCGGGCTGCCCAGCTGTCAATCACTGCCAGTCACAAGTGCAGCTCAGCCTCAACAAAGCATCACCAGGGTCCACACACACACACACACACACACACACACACACACACAACCTTTAAGACCCACGCGTTCAAACATAATCCATAAATCTTCATGCATACGTCCCAAAAACACATTCATATAAAAAAGCTACCTTTTACTGCTTTGTGCACACATTCGCCGACTGTATATCATTCTCACACACACACACATGCACGGTCGTCAGTCTTAACACAGACAGGCATTCAGTTTGACAGAGTAATTATGACGTCCCACTCTGAAGGAGCCCTGGGCTGAAAGGTGAGAGTTATCGATCCAACACAGGAGGAAATTTATCAATGTCCAAACACTCAGCTCTGACAGGAACCCAATCCACTTAGAGCGCAATGTTCAAACTGCTCAGGTCCCTGCTCGGAAAACACACCTCTGCTCAGTTCAGAGGAGGAGCGCCCAGCTGGGATGACGGCCGGGAGATGTGTCGGAGGGGTCAGAGGGTAAACAGAGGAGTTCTAGAAGAGTTACTGTGTGGTTTGTTTGGAGGGGTTTTTGATCAACAAGTTCTATAAATGAAACAAAAAAATCTGTTCTTTGTGTTCTAGACCGACACATTTACTGATCTGACACTCAACTCAGGTTAGTGGAGCTTTCCTGTCATGCTTTAAATAAGAGACTGACGCGCATCTATCCACTCTGACCTCCCCATGTGGACTTTGTTGCTCTTAAATGCCTCCCTGAAGTCTAAATGTCTATTTAGACTACTGTCAGTGAAAGATTACTGTCATTGGAGAAGAACTGCATTCTCATCTGGTCTCATTTTTGATGGATTGTTGAATAGTTAAAGAGTAGCTTTTATCTTACAAAGAATTCATTGATGCTCAAACCTCGATTTTTATCATTCATGTTTTACACACTGATGCTGGTTGGAGTGTTAGGCTTGATTTTGTTGTGTTATGATCAAAATCAGGGCAAAAGCTTCCAAATCAATACAGATCATGAGGGAACTATACACCAATAGCTTTTTTTTCTTTTTCTATATGATGAAATTCATACATTTATTCCATATTTTTAAGCCTCCAAACTGTCAACCAGCACTACAAACTGCCATGGAAAGTGAGTGCATTGCTTACCGGCCACCTCAAAGAAAAAAAAAATACACACACATACTGCAACCATCACTTTTCTTTTGTGCTGATCTTTGAGCCTGCAAAGAATTTCTGGATAGTTATGAGAAATCTTCCAGACTTTAGTATTATTCAACATGAAATCGACCTCGGATAAACAAAACAGAAATGTGATGGATTTGAATGAATTTAGCACCGTGTGGGAAACTGAGATAACTACTGGTATAGTTACACGTGTGTTAGGTGTGTTCATGCATGATTTTTGCAGGTTGTGCAGTCCTCCAGTCAAGTGAAGAAATACATAAAAACATCACTAGTGAGAATACAAATATAAAAAGTGTTGCCTGATTTTCATGTCTTGCAGGTTCTCATGCATGGTGGCTACGCCGAGATCAGTGATTGTGTCTGTCGCCTGCTTGACATCCACAAACATATTATCTATTGATATTACTATTATTAGTACGATTAGCCAGATTTCGATTAAAATGATAGATGTAGATCATTATTATTATTGCTGTTGTGCTGGCTCAGGGACAGACAGCTGCCCACCATGAGCTCGAGGTTTCAGCCTCTTAAAGGAAGTTTTTTCCTGGCCACTGTAGCCAAGTGTTTACTCATGGTGGGAATTGTTGGGTCTCTGTAAATAATATAATAATAAGAGTAAGGTCTGCTCTATAGAGAAAGTGTCATGACATAACTTATGTTATGATATAGCAAAGAGCAGCGAAAAATAAGTGCAAAACTTAAATGTATGCAAGTGGATGTGAGACTGCTCCTGTTGTACATTCGGTGTTTGACACAGCCAATCACATCTTATCATGCTGACCTACTTCACACCATCAGAAAACAATGGATTATTTACTATTTCATCTCATCCCAAATTTTGATTTAATGAAATTAAAAATCATTTGTTTCCTGTATGTGGCTCGCAGTCTAAGCTCTGGCTCTGCTGGCGTTGTACTGAAAGCTTGTGTCAAAATATTTAGACTGCTTTCAGAAACTCTCTGCGCTCGTGCTGGTTGGAGTGAGTGAACATTTATTTTTGACAGATCGAGGCGTTAAAGTGTGGCTTAGCTCATGCAGCAAAGATTTATATCAAACTTGTAACAGAGAGGAATTTGCACAACGGGAATACTATTGTATCCTATTGTAGTGAGTGAAACATGGAAGCAGTGAGCTGCTGCTGTACTTGTATCAGTAACATAATTGTAAATATGACAAGAATCAGGTTAGATAACAACTCTCACTAGGTTATGGTGTCGATTTGGTTCCTTGGTCTGCAGCTGCAGCGCAGAGTTTAATGAAGGGCAATTAAGTAATCTTCAACTTTGTCTAGAAAGGCTGTAATAGCATTGTTTATTTATGATATAATATATTGAATATTACATCACAAGCTTTAAGCCAGTTGAGCTGCGAACTATAAAACTGGACATGGAGGGCTGGGCAGCACAGATTAGATTTTTTTAGATAGATGACATGTTGAGAGTGTGTGTGGACATCACGCATTAACTAGTTAGCATGCTGTATAATATGCATGCTGCTATGCTGAGAAGAACTCAAGGAGGTGTAGATTTTATAAGTCTCATGTGATTTGACAGAAAGCTTTAAAACAGCTTCTATATTCTAGAATACAAAAATTATTTTGGTTACAGGTAGTAAGTTTTTCAGTTTTTTTTTGCATATCCTAATTCATCTCGACTACATTACACCATTAAATCAACGCTATGATGTAGAATGGGTGTGTATGAGCTTGAAAACCTTCACCTTTTTTGTTTTTGAATACTATCAAACCTGAAACAGGAAACGGATGCTCTGTTTTTAGTGATAATTCTCATTTTATTATCATAATAATAAACCTGATGTTCGACTCGGGTATTTTTATTATCTGTGCTATACGCATGCAGATGAGAGATGCTGTATTTTTCACGCCACATCAGAAGGGATTCAAAATGGGCCATTCATTTCCTTGAAACCATTTTAGCAATTTTCTGGATCATAAAGAAACAGATCGTTCCCTCCATTTATAGTAGTTTGGTCAATATTTCTGTCAGAAGACTGCCTTCATAATGAGTTTGTCATGAGAAAAGGCCCGTCGACTAAAACATCAGTGGAAAAAGTGCGGTGAAAAATACACTCATTAAGGACGCATGTGTGTGTGTGTGTGTGTGTGTGTGTGTGTGTGTGTGTGTGTGTGTGTGTGTGTGTGTGTGTGTGTGTGAGCCTCTTTTTAAAGTTTACATCCCTGCGCACCACGAGGTGGAAAACACATGGTGCTCTTTTGTATGTGTGTGTCTACGCGTGCGTTATTTGTCTTCCCACTCATCAACTCCACCATCATACTAACCCGAGCACCTGTGGACATCTGCCTACAGCCCGAGGCCGTGTCCGCACGTTCATTTTTCTCAGACAATGAGTGGAATCATTCCCCCTCACGCAGACCCCTCCATCATTATTGACACAGAATTATTGATCAGGACCTCGGCTGGTAAATTACAACCTATTAGTCAAACTCTTTCCCCCCAGTTTTGAAAGAGACCAAAGAGCGAAAGGTTGATAGAGTGAGATCATGGAGAAGTTCTGCGATCTGTAAGGCTTACTCACTAGTATTATATAAATATATATATATATATGTATACATGGGTGTTCTGCGTTAAGGACGTTTATTAGGTGAATGCAGATTAAACAGCAGACAAACACACACTCACCTGGCTCGTTCCTCAAGGTGCTGATGCCAACATTAGTTCACGGAAGCTGAGGTTCCAGGTGAAATCTACAACATTGAAGTTAGAGAGCACACCAGCTGCCTCGCTTAATTTTTTTCTTCTTCTTCTTTTTTTTCTTCTTTTTTTTTTTGATGTTTTGCCCAAGGCCTATCCTACTAAAGAGAAGTAATTTGGCTTATCTTATCCCAGAGACCTAGCAGCTGCTTTTTATTCTTTTTTGTGAGGTCTTTTTTCTCATTTAGTCCAACAAAGATTGTCCTCATAGATTGACCTTCTCTGTGCCTGCAGGCCGTTGCCCTCATGCCAGTAACTAGATAACACACTCTATCAGAGATTTGAGAAAATCATTGGGAAAGCAGTGGGGCTGATAGTGGCATCAATCCTAACCTGACACCAGGCTGGGTCAACCATTTATCTCTCCACACCGCCTCTGGTCACAACAGCGGCCATCTTGCTCTGCTACATCCTTCTTTAATAACCTTGGCCACGTCTCTTTGCAGACTGAGAGGATAAGACGCCACGGCACTCCTAGCGCCTCGCCTGATCGCCGCTGTTTTTGTTTGCATTTTGACCGTGAAAATCGCATTCAGACATATTTGCCACGTGCGTGCGTGTGTGTGTGTTTCAGATCAACAAGATTCTCCAGCACAAAAACAAAGGCAGACAAGCAAACACACACACACACAACAAGATGTGTCTAACAAGAGGGCCAAAGCTCACAAACTCGTTAGCGTAGGAGTTAATGGTGACTCCACTGTCATTAATTCCCCATGGTGTTTGACTTAAATGCTTCTATATTGGTGGAGTGAGAGATTCCCAGAGGCCTCCTAGCGCTGAGATCATTGTTTTTCACTTACTAACAATGAACTTATGATCAGAGCGCCGCGAGGCTTTTAAAAAATGCCCCGCAGGATCATTACAGACCCTGTCTGTGCGTGTGTGTGTGTGTGTGTGTTTGGCGCCAATGAGGCCGGCAGAGCAGCAGTGTGTCCGAGGCTCATCTTGGTGCTCTGTGGCGCAGCCAGGATGAGAGTGGAGGTTAAATGGGGCGTCATCAATCTCAATGAAGTGCAATTATTTTCTCACTTATTAATCATTGCAGGGCTAATAGCTAGTGGCAAAGCTGGCCCTGCCATTTGTCAAACTTAGCAGATTTCTGTAATTTTGTTTCCCCGTTTCCCTCTAATGTTTGTGTAGACTTTGGCAGATATCTATGGAGGGCTGCAATAAGTCTGTGCCTCCAAGTATCTATCTCCTACCTGCACGGCAGAACTAACTGAACTTCTCGCTGTTTCTCCATGTGAGTGATTCCCTCCATTTCAGAGCTGAGTGACTATTTCATGGTCTGTGGCAGAGCAGAATGGAAAGCTTTATTTGCAGGGTGCAGCACGGACGGCCAATTGATGGTTAACTACACTGAAACCCTAACAAACTTCACCCGTTACTGCAAAAGATGCACATGCATCTGCACTTTATTAGACATTGTGTACGTTCTGGGGGGGAGAAAGAACCCTAAAATATTTTCCAGGCCAAGCAACGACACTTCTATTTGGCGCTTGACATTTATGAGAAAGGTCATTATGTGCACTTTAATCCAACAAGAATTGATGCATAATCAAGTCCTGATTATAGAGTGACTTACAGCCAGTGTTTCACGGCGACCTCTGCGTGAAAGTTTCAAGTCTGTTGCCCCTCTGACCACACTTGGTGAGGTCACAGTGACCTGTCCACACCCTGGAGTACACGTCTACACCAGAGACTACCAGAGGATAGAAAAACCCGCTATGCTGCTCCTTAAAGCAACAATAATCAATATTTTTCTTAACATTTAATTAAAAACGGGTCCACAGAGAATTATCACCATTACTGTTTTGGTTAAACAGGCCCACAGCTTTGCTGCTTTGGTTCACAGCTCTCATCAGCCTAATTTCCAGTGCCAAACCAAAACCAAATTATTTGGAAGTGGAAACAGGTTAATGAACTAAAAATGTTTGTTATTGTACAGGACATGTACCAGAAAAGAATCCTATGCAAAACTGCTAAAATATCAGATTTTACTTAAAGCTCCTGAATTCCCTGTTCTTGCCATGAGTGATGGAATTCTTTGTGAAATTCAGTTTGAGCATTAACAACTACTGTGTTTGACTCTTCCACAAACATGCAAATTCACTAATTTCTTCAGAATTTAGGATCATGTTGATAGGCTTCCTTTCTGTCTTCCCATTTCATTTTCTTTTCTTTAAACAATGTTCTCAAGATACTGAACACAGAAAAGTCAAAGTCTCGCAGATGATTTCAACAAATCATGTTTGTCCCTAGTTTTGGCATAGCAGATCCTACTACTAAATACTACAATACCCATGAGCCTTTGCCATCATGGCCTGAAAAAGAGACCAGTAAGCAGTAAGAAGTTGTAAAGAAAGAATCCATTCAAGCGTCAGATTGTGTACATTTTGTGTTAAAGAACCAGATATTTTCCAAACAGTTTGAATATTTTGTAATAATGATTTGATCAGGAGGAGTTTTGTGCTGATTCAAGCCATAGAAGTTGTGATGATGTAACATTGAAAAATTATATCTGGAACTAAGGCGCCTAAAATAGCTTCTGCCAGTTCAGAACATGATGACACTTTGACGTTTTCTTGTGAAGCCAGGGAGACGCCACAGTCAATCAAATCTGACACAGCAACACAGCCCTGATTAGATGAGTGTTCAACTCCTAATATGAATAAATGAATATATAATGACTAAGGTTGTTTTTTTCCTAACTTTTAGAATTTTGTTTGCTTATTTGGTCATGAATATTACATTTTAGAGAAATGTAATATTCAGACAAACGCCATCTGTGAGGAAGAGATGATTGTAGTAGATATATCTACACAAGTACACGTTAGGAACGCTACACATCTCGAGAACTTTAAATGTGTACTGCTTACACACCTCCTTCACTACATTTGAGAGGTAAATATTGTACTTTTTACTGTGCTACTTGTATGATATTTAAGTAAAAAGCACAAATGTATACGCATTCAAAGTAAAACTACTCATTATTCAGAATGTCCCATTTTATAACATACAGTATATCATATTATTGGATGATAAATAGTGAGTGTGCATCACTTTAATGTTGCAGCGAGCAGAGCGGAGGCTGATAGCAAATGATTACTGGGTGTCCTAATAGTTAGTTCATTACATTTTATATTGATCATCTAAATATGCAAAATAACCAGTAACTAAAGTTATTGAATGAATGTAGTGTAGTGTATAAAGGTATAGTGTTTCCCTTTGAACTGTTGTGGAATAAATAAGTAAGTAAATAAATAAATAAATAAATAAATAAATAAATAAATAAATAAATAAATAGAAATACTTAAGTACAAGTACCTCAAAATTGTACAAGTAGAGTGCCTACTTAAGTAATTTTTTATGACTAAAATAATAAAATACCAACAATACCTCATTAAATTAGCTGCAACATAAAATGCTGCTTACATGTTAACACTGCTCGAATAATGTTTTAATAATATAATATATTATGATACAACACTGACAGGGGACATTCAGTTCAGAGAGTCTGTTACCATAAATGCACAAACGCGTATTAAAAAATATAATTACACTGCGTTTGAACCACAAAGTGAGAACAGGAAGAAACAGGAATAATTTTCGAGGCTCTGGATTATTTACATGATATTATCATACTATCAATATTTCATTTTTAAAAATAAGTTACCATCAACACCGGTATATCACGACACCCCTGATTCAGCCTGATAAGTACTTTTACTTCTAATACTGAAGACTGTAGTTTTTTGTACTCAATAATTGTATTCACAATTGAACTATGTAAACGACCTGGATACTTCTTCCAACACTGATAAGGATATGATTATGATATGATTTACATTCAAACATAGGTCACTGCAAGCACCTATTCAGTCATATTCTGCAATACCTTGAAAAAATGAGAACCTCTGGACCACAGCTTCAGGAGAAAGTCCGCCCCGCCTGGAGCCATGAACTTTCTGAGGCTCGACTGCAGGATGTGGAGGCTCAGCAGCCTCGTGGATCTGTGTGCCAGATGTGTCAAGCAGAGGCAAGATGACTGTTAGTGTTTATAGTTGTTATATTCCTGTCACTGTTCTTCTGTTCATGTCTTTATTGTTTTTTTATGAATGCAATAAAGTCAGTTATCAGTATGTGCAGATGTCAGACTGACGTGTGTGAACGAGAAAGAGTAACCATGAAGAAAGATGTGAAAGACATCAAAATGTAAATGTTCTTTGTATTCAATAATGTGTAATTTGAGTCACTACGGTGTAACCTCAGCATTCACAGCACTTGATTTGAGTGTCAATAAGAGACACAGTGATGCATAAATAGTTTGGGTGTGATTATCTGTAATTTGCCCCCAGCTAAATGATGAAGAGCAGACGGATGTGTTTAAAGGCGGTGGAATGACACAGCCCTGTGGATGAGTTTGGTTTGGCAGCCCTGTCACTGAGAGCTGCTGCTAGTTTTGGATGAATGTGTGATCAGTGTGGGACATCTAGTGGCAAAAAAGAGGCAAGACAAACCAGATTATGTTTTCTCTTAAGCTTAAAATGATTTTAACACTAACCTGTTTTATGTCTTGTTTTAATGGCTTGCTCAATAGCAGAGAGAAATACTACTGAAGCAGTTCATTTGATAAGAAAACTTCAGTTTCAATTGATCATCTATCAAATACTGGTGTTAACATTTGTCAGTTAAAGAAATGAAAATAGGAAAATAATTGTCAACCTATAAAATCTAAATATTATGTCAATGTAGCATACTCGTGTTAAAGCTTTAATACTGTCCTTTATATACAAATGGCTGTTATGTCCCAGCTATAATTTTAAGCACTCCCAGTAACAGCCAATTACTGAGTGCCAGTTTATCTACAACAACATAGAATGGGAGGATTGATAGTGTGCAACTGAAGAATGAAAGACAAGCAATAACTTATTAATCGCTGTATGAAATCCAGAAATAACTGAATGCATGATTTTAAAAAATGTTTTGGGGGTGTAAATCCTGGTAATGAAACTGACAGATATTTAAATGTACAAATAAATAAATGTGTTGAAAATTTTTAAAAAACATGTTATGGACGACTCTTAATACTGTATTTGGAACATTATTGTAGATTTTGATTTGCACTAATGAGCACTAAAGCTTTTTGGCTTGTGTATCTTTTGCGACTGCATGAATATTTTTTTGTCGTTTACTCTCTTATAACTTTTATCAGACTTTTTCTATATTTTATCTATTTTATCTATCGATTTTGTGCAAATAAACAAGACAAGAAGCAAACCAACTTGTAGCAGAGTAACAACTGTGTGCCGCTTCATGTGATCTAAAAACTGTACAGTTCATATCCTCTCTTCTAAAGAGCAAACAAACTGGTTAATATCAGTCCTGGATTTAATTTGTAGCTTTGTATTTAATTTAAATGTAAAGATGTTTCTAAAACAAGAAAAGGACAAAGAGCAGATGAATCGACTTAATCCTGGAGGAATTGTAAAATGAGGTAGTTGGTCTAACAATAAAGTTGTTCTGTTTAAAAGTGCTGCTTCTGACCTCCTCTCCTTCACCTCTAAAGATCTGTGAAACAAAAGAGGAAAAAAGTACAGGAATATAATCTTAATTTACAAAGAGAGGCATAAAATACGAAAGCCTTGAACCGCATGTGTAAAAAAAAAAGCCGTTATTACGAGATATTATCTCGTAATAACGAGATAATATCTCGTAATAACGACTTAGTATCTCGTAATAACGAGATAAATATCTCGTAATAACGACTTAGTATCTCGTAATAACGACTTAGTATCTCGTAATAACGAGATACTATCTCGTAATAACGACTTAGTATCTCGTAATAACGAGATAAATATCTCGTAATAACGACTTAGTATCTCGTAATAACGACTTAGTATCTCGTAATAACGACTTAGTATCTCGTAATAACGACTTAGTATCTCGTAATAACGAGATAATATCTCATAATAACGGCTTTTTTTTTTTTTTTTACACATGCGGTTCAGGGCTTCCGTAATAAAAACATGGTGACATAAAGCAAAATAATATAGTCTGGCTTCATAAAATGAGCTGCCTTTTCATTTTAACTACATTTTTGACAATATTTTGGGATTTTTGATTCAATCTTCTAAACCT